>CM028382.1:53738380-53948012 GCA_013146195.2 Codonopsis lanceolata | reverse complement strand
AAACAAATGTGGTGTAGGTGAGCGGAAGAAACGAGAACAACGATTGAGCGGCTAAGAACAATCTTTGTGAGAAGCTAAACTTCAGAAACATTTACAGGCGGAAGCGTCCCTTGCTTGTTTTACCAGAATAGATCCACAATAAACAAATTTCATAATAAAACTCCATATGAAATATGGAGAGGAAGATCCCAAACATTGGTTTCTTAAAATCTTCGGTACGTAAATGTTTTATTCTTTATAATGGAAAAGAGTATAGAGGAGAAATTTGATGCAAAATGGAGGCAGAAGGAGGAATTTTTAAGTATTCCAAACATTCAAAGCATTTCGCATTTTCAGGTAAATCTAACTTAAAAATCTTAGAATAATGCATGTTTCTTTTGATGAATATGACTTGTTAGAGCCTAGAATGGCTCGAGCGTTGCTAATGATTCGATAATGATGAGGCAATACAAAATACGGCATCTACTTCAATCCTTATCGAGCGACAATTGCAGAACCCGCCAATACCGGTAACCCTTCAGCGTTAGAGAGACCCTCTACAGATACCGATAACAACTCATCACATTGACCACGAACCATCTCTTCTGTTTTTACCCCAAGCACCTTCTGGATCTCTCATCCTTCTTGTTCACGAGGAAAATGAAAGTTTTGAAGACTCTATTTCTTACGAACCGATTTTGGTGAATCTCCTTCTCAACCAACTCGAGGAATTCTTAAGGGAAGAATCCACGAAGTGATCTTCCTCAAGTTATTGAAGCAAAGAGATCATCCCATTTCTCAAATCATTGGTGATCTCAATCGAGGAGTTCGTGCGAGAAATAAGGTTCGAGAAGAAACTTTGTTTGCTTATGCATTTGTATACTCGAACTCAAAAAGATTGATGAAAAGCTATCGAAGATCATAGCTGGATTGAAGCTATCAAGAAGAGATGAACGGTTTGAAAGATGTAGGTGTGGAGCTTAGTTCAAGGCAGAGTGATCATCGGTCAGTCGGCACAAGTGGGTATTCGAAATAAAAGAGATGAAGATGGAAATGTCACGAAACAAAGCTAGATTGGTTGCTCGGGGCTGCAGGCGGGAAGAAGGAATTGACTTTGATGAAAGCGTTTGCTCTCACATTGCTAGACTAGAAGCAATCGAGAATCTTTCTAGCTTATGCCTCGTTCATGGACTTCAAAGTGTATCGGATGGATGTTAAGAGTGCCTTTACGAATGGTGATCTTCAAAGCGTATCGTGGAACAACCTCGAGTTTGTCATCTACAAGCGGACCACGTCTACGACTCAAGAAAGGCTCTCTACGGAAGGCAAGCTCCTAGAGCTTGGTATGAAACTCTATCAAGTTCTTAATTGAACAAGGATTCGTGAGGAGGAAGAATCGACACTACTTTATTCATCCTCAAGCACAAAGGCCATTCTCTTACTGGTACAAATCTATGTGGGCGACATCATCTTTGGATCAACTAACCAAAGCCTATGCAAAAGATTCGAGAAGGCGATGCAAAGCAAGTTCGAGATGAGCATGATGGGTGAACTTACCTATTTTCTGGGATGCAGATACAACAGACTTTGTGACGAATCTTCATCACCAAACCAAATATGCAAAGGAACTAATCAAGAAGTTTGGTCTTGATTCAGCTAAAGGATTTGAAACTCCAATGTCTACCGACTGCCATCTTGACAAAGATGAAAGGGAAAGCAAGAGAACATGACCAAGTACCGAGGAATCATAGGTTCACTTCTTTACCTTACCGCTAGTAGACCTGACATTATGTTTGTTGCTTGTGTTTTTGTGCTAGATTTCAGTATCCAAAGGAGTCACATTTGCTTGCTGCCAAACGTATCATCGATATGTTTCAAAAACAACAAATCTAGGCATTTGGTATTCAAAATCCAACAACTTCAATCTAGTTGGATACTCAGATGCATGCATGCAAAAGTGAGTAAGAAGCACCATGGGACTTGTCAATTTCTTGGAAACATACTGCCTCATGGTCTTGCAAGAAACAAGGATCAGTGGCAAACCCAACCACAGTAATATATTGTCGCAAGCAGCTGTTGCTCTCAACTACTATGGATGAAGCAACAACTAGTGGACTACAACATCAAGGAAAACCTTGCCCAATCATGTGTGACAACACATCGGCTATCTCGGTCTCCAAAAATCGATGATGCATTCAAAGACAAAGCACATTGATATTCGTTATCATTTTCTCAAAGATCATGTGGAAAAAGGTAACATCGATGCGGAATATGTTCCAAGCGAGCATCAATTGGCGGACATTCTCACAAAACCCCTTGGATGCCACCGGGTTTGCTTATTTAAGGAGAAATCTTGGTATGATTGATCCTCTGCTTAATTTTAAAATTTTGTTAATGTTTCTTTCATCTTAGGTAGACCAGTATTAGTCTAATCGGAAGGCGTAAGTTCTCCTTTAGGAAGACTTAAAGGTTAGTACTCTTACTTAATCTATTTTTTGCTAAAGAGGTTTCTAAAGCAATAAAGGGGTCAAGGACAAAATTTGGTACTTAAGAAAATATCTTAAGTTCCCGCTTTTTCAAAAGCGATATTTTTCGCCTTTAAATAGTCCTTGAGCGACCGTCATTTCCAAACTTTGAAACCCTTGAACGAGCAATCTTTCTCTCTCTCTCTCTCTCTCTCTCTCTCTACGAATAACTACTTTACGCAATTCAAGTTCTTCTTCTTGTTTCTTCTTCTCATCTTCAACAATGAGTGCGCTTCTCTACTCTACTCGTAATTTTATATAACGTACTGTTCTGCATTTCATTCTTAGCCTAAAATCCTTTTGGAATTCAAGCGGTCATTTTCGAGTTTATCTGATGATTCGCCATTGTTTTTCTTACAAACTTGAATACTACTGATCGTTTTGTTTATTCATTGTTCATTCTTATGAAAACACGTTATGCATTTCTCGAGTATGGTTTCTCTAAACATTCTAGGGTTTCAAGTTTTTTGCTTGAATATTTCATTTATTTTGGAAAACTTTGAAATTCCTACTTGTTTAGATGTCTAGATGAAAAGCCCTAATTTTTATTTTGCTTTTCTTTCGGGCAAGAACTTCAAAATCAAAGCGACAAAGGGAAGGCTTTTGACCGAAAATGTCATTCCTCCAAGTTCAAATATCAACCTTCGAGGGATATCCCATCTATCCAGCCGCTCATGACATTATTGTCGCTTTGGACCCGGCTATACATTAGGGCATGTGCATTGACCTTGATCAATCAACTCTATAGCTGTATCGGCGTCAAAGCTTGCGAGGATATGGGCGCCTGGGATTACGCCCTCTTACGCCTCAGCGACAAAAACTACAAGATATCTTCTGGCGTAAGAATTTTATCAACGAATGGAGCTCATGAACTGAGCGCTCTTCGGGTGGATTCGAGGCCGTCCCATCTCGCACCGCCAAATCTATTTCCACCATCATCGGCGTGCATTACTTGAGGAGCTCTTTCGGCAACCATGGTGAGGCTTTACATGCCAGGAAGCCATGAGGGGAGCAGACACTCAAAGGAGCCTGAGGAAAATGCTGTCAAATTTGTTCCCTCTTGGCGTCTATTGCACCAGCCACCTTTTAGACAAGGGGCTCCTATTCAAGAGTGGAGCACATGACATGTTTTCGGCAACAGATCAACCTCGACCGATCTTGTGTTTCTATAACTACGTCTCAAGCTGGGGCTCATCATTTTCGACGAGCTAAAGCAGAAAGCTAAGAGCAACCCCAGCACCAAACGCCCCTTCGTCAGCCTGGCGATCAATGCCCTTGAGGATGGCCAAGGAGAAGCGTACCACTCAAGCCCAAGTTTTTCGTAAATACGAATACGAGAACAAGCCAGGATGCGAAAAGGTCTACCGCCGGTCTCTCTTGAAAAAGTGGCCAAGCTGCACCTATCTTGGTCACCCGCTTCAATATGGAAGCGCATGGCGGCAGCGGGACCTTCAAAAGGCCTCGCTAAATTTGGCGATCAAGTGGCCACGGACCTCCATCTAAAGCCAAAGGTCCGGCCGATGAAGCGTAGCTCTTTGCTAAGGTCCGAGAATAGCGGAGAGGCAAAGCCAAAAGACAAGGCAGTGGCACCTCCAAGCTGAAGAGGAGCAGGCCAAATGGATCGAAAGGAGATGAAGGAAGGCCGAAGAAGAAGGCACCGAGCCAATCTAGTCATTTCTCTCCTCCTACCTACCCAAGCCAAAGCCACTCCTCTCTCGCCACCTGCAATCCGGCCAACCACCTTCACCAACTCACGCCCCCACTCCCAAACCAAAAGCGAAGGAAACTTCGTAAAACCTTTGACCAGCCACCCAGCCGTCTCCAACCTCTACCGATGAAGCGGTGAGTCTCCTATTCACCGAGGAAGAAAAGGAGAGCTACTCTGTAACCAACCCTACCCTTGACCAACCAACTACTTATACCGACCCAACACTCAACTGTCAACCCTTCATCTATACCTTCTACCGAAGCCCAAACAACTACCGACGCCCAAACCTTGCACATCAACCCTTCATCTATTCCTCCTGAGTCATCTACTCAGAGGAATTCACCACCTCCTGAGGAGTCTATCCCTCAGAGGAGCTCAAAATCGGAGGAGCCCACCAACCCCAACTCCTCCTCCTCCCTCTCCCTTTAACTACTCACCCGACCCATCCACACCTTCCTCACCACCCCAAACCCAACCAACTTCTTCAACCACACCACGGCCTTTAGACCCCGCTGCCAAGTTTCTTCTTCGAACTTTCACAAGAGTGCATCTCTTCACCCCTTCTCATCAACCTCCTCAACCTTCTCAACCTCCTCAACCTTCCTTTCAAAAACCGAAATCCTCTTCTACCCCGCCCCCTTCTTTCGGTTCTCTACCGAACCCATTCCCCAATCCTCCCACATCGCTGAAAATTTCGACCGATATGGGAACCGGATTCCCCACCAACTCCACCTCCACCCTCCCCTATAACCCTATCCTCTTCCACCAAAACCATACCAACCCAAGACTCATCCTCTTACGCCTCCGTAACTCCCCATATCCAACCCCATCAGGCTGCAGACTACGCCTCTGCCGACACCATTCACATTGGCCAAGCATCTACTTCCCATCGCCCGGCTAATCTTTGAAGTTTTGTCGACTAGATGACATCTACCAGCGGCTAGGCGAGCTTACAAGCATATCTACGCTACTGAAGTAGCCACTCGGCCAAGGCCAACGGCGCCACTACTCTTCGACAATTTCAAGAGGATGTCCGACTCGTTTTGGACAGATGCGGCGCGACTTCACCGATGTCAAGATCAACATCGGCTCAGCGACGATGATGAAGGTTGCCGTATCATAGGCTCCATTTTCTACGAGTTATTCCACGCCATCACTCTCCATCTCGGCCACGGTCGTACTCTATTATGGAACTCAACAACCTCGCCGCAACTCGCTCATGATATTATGAATGCCAACCGTGATCGTGATCGGCCATCACGGAGGAGAAGCAAATGAGATCTATTAACGAGAATGTCGATGGAAGAGAACAAATTGCTTCGTGAAGAAGCTGGACTACTGCTTCTCGTTCCACCGGACCTCCGCCGATGCGGATGACGATTACCAACGAAGAATGGAAGAGCTAGAGCGAGAAAGAAGAAAGAAAAGGAGGTCTGCAGACAAAGGCAAAGGGAAAAGACCTTGGTAGCTTTTGTATCTTTTCTTCCCTTTCCTTTGTATTTATCTTATTTTTGAAAACTCTGTTGTATGTAAACATCTTGTTTATAAATACAGATGATTACTTGCTTTTTCAAAAATTATGGTGTTTAAATTCTTATTGCTTTATTGTTTATCTAAATTAGAATTTAAACATTCGCTTTAAATTTATTTAAACCGCCGCTAATCTGTGTCTTTGTTCTTTGACTCTCTTATTCTTGTATGCACTTAGATTAGTCCCTTACATTTGAGGTGTTATTCTGTTCAATAGAGGCATGTCTACCGACTACTTAATATATAAAATTTCTCAGACATGCTATTATCTATTAAATAGTTTGTTTTAAAACCCTCATTTGTAGTAATGATGACCAGATATAAATAGGAGGAGATTGTTGATTCTTATGTTAAATTTATATTTGATCAATACATTACATTAGTTTTATACTTTAGTGGCTAATCGGTAGCGTATCGATTAGCGTGGCAACTGTGTATAGAACTTTGCCTTGTATAGTTTTTATAGGACTTTTCAGTTCGAAGACCTCTTCTCGGCTTCACCTGAAGACTCGCTCAAAGCTTAAGATCGGTAGACCTCGTGTCCTGATGCGCTTCTACGTGTCCTCTCCAAATAGAAGCTAGCTGGATTAATTCAAACTTATTCCCCTATATTATTTGAATTAATCCAAGTCATTCCCTGACATGTCAAGCAGCCGAAAGCAACTTTCCGAAAAGCAGAAATACTTTCCGTCCTGAACAGTGAAAGCAGAAAAGCAGACTGTCCCCTACTTTCTGCTACATCTCTCAAATCTGACACCAAATCGACCACCTTTTTGAAGATCTCAGAAATGATTATCTGCTCTAGATATCTGTGAAGACGAAAATCCTTGACTGACAGCCCCATGCATTTAATGCATTTATGAATAGAGCTGTTGAAGTCTTCGTCCTCTCCAACGGATTCTTTTGAGATGCACCTGCTTTAAATACTGCCATTGAAGACTGGAACAAAGAGACAACTGTACAGAATCAATCGAACACTTAAAGAATTGCTCTGAATCTTCACAACTCCAAGTCTTTCAGCTCAGTGCATTCAATAGATCCTCAACAGATCTAGAAGTCCTCGTCAACAACAAGAAGCTGCTCTTCAACATTTATTGCAAGTAACTTTCAAGGAACTTACTTAAAAGTTTTAAAGTGTTAATAAGCTATTCAACCCCCCCCCCTTCTAGCTTATTATTGTGCTCATTGGGACCCACATAATTGTAAAGACATATTAGTGGGTTTTAGTACTCCTAACCCTAATTGTTTGTAGACCGCAAAAGGCATTAAGTTAATACTTGCTCCTAGATCTAGCATGGCTTTCATCTTATTAGAGCTTCCCAAATAGACTTGGATATTAAAGCTACCAGGGCCTTTCAACTTAGGGGGGAGTTCGGGTTGTAAAACAGCACTTACGTTTTCAGAAACAATAATTTTCTCATTGTTTTCAAATTTGTGTTTCTTAGAGTGAAGATCTTTGAAAAACTTAGCATAGGCTGGAATATTTTTAATAACGTTAAGCAAAGGAAGGTTAACATTCACCTAGGATAACATATTATAAATTTCCGAAAATTGTTTGTCCATTCTGTTTTTTGTAAGTCTTCTAGGGAACGGAATTGGAGGAACATATGGTGGTGGAGCCACATAAGGTTCCTCTTCTTCTTTTTTATCTCTTTTTCTACTTCTACTTGATTTTCTTTATTTGAAACTTCTACTTCTACTTCTTGATTATCTTAATTGTTATCTTATTCAACTTCTTTTTCAGAATTATCTACTTCATCAGGCATATTAGAAGATTGAACAGGGTCACTTACCTCTTCTCCTATTACTCTACTGCTTCGCAGAGTAGTGATAGATTTTTCTTGCTCGGTTTGGCTAGGGAACTTCCCTTCTTCTCTTTTCTTGGTATCAGAATTTGCAATGTGCTTCTTCAAATTTTCAACTTCTTCAAGTAAATATTTTATCAGAACAGCTTGACCTTTGCGTGTTCCATCTGATTTTGGAACTTCTTCAATTCTCAATTGACCTTGATTTGGAAATTATTGAGGTTGTGGTTGCTGAGGCTGAAATTGTTGAGGTTGTAAAGGTTTATTTCCTCCCCAAGAAAAATTAGGATGATTCCTCCAACCAGGATTATATGTGTTTGAGTAGGGATCATTCCTTGGTATTTGAGGGTATACCTTCATGGCATTAGCCTGTTCAGCATACATAGCACTTGATGGACAAAAATTAGTTGCATGAGAATATAATCCACATAAAGCACATGCTTCTTAAATTGGTCGATTTTCAAATTGAGCTTGTGTGTCTGATTTTTCTTGAACTTGATATAAACTTCTACTTTTACCTCTTGCACTTTTCTGTTGAGAATTTATACTTAACATCTCAAATAATTCCTTTAATGCATCTGGTGTCATTCTATTGATAGAACCACCAGCTGCACTATCAACCATAGTTTGTAAACCTGGTGAAAGACCATGATAAAATTGAAGTACTAACACATGTTGAGCCAGATTATGATGAGGGCACATAATGAGCAGATTTTTAAATCTATCCCAAGACTCATGGAATGTTTCACCTGGTTCATTTTGGAATGACATGATTTGTTTTCTATATTCAGTGAGAGATGCATGCTTATAATATTTACTAATAAACAAATCATAAAGTTGAGCCCAAGTATAAACACTACTAGGTGTTAGATTCATAAACCATCGTTTTGCCAATTCTTTTAATGCACTGGGAAAGTATTTCATTTTTACTTGGTCTTCATTCAACCCTCCTAAAGGAAAAGTACTCATCATATATTCATAATCTCTTAGGAAACTTACAGGATCTTCGTTGGGCATTCCATGAAAGGAAGGTATAGCATTAAAATAATGGTCTTTTAATTCGAAATTCCTTACTGCTTCTGGTAAGACTAGGCATGATGTTACTACGTTTAGTGGAGGTCTACTGAAATCATTAATAGTTCTTTGATTTACGACAACTTCCATATTTCTTCTAACAGGATCTTCTTCTCTTTGATTCACATTAACCGGGTAAACCGGATTTTCAGGATTTTGATTAATATTATCCATTGGAGGATCAACCAAAGGATCCTCTTGATTCAATTGTTCTTGATTATCAGGCTGGGTTGCTAGATTTTCAAGCTCTTCTTGATTCTTTTTAATATTATTTATATCTTGATTCATTTCTACCAGTTGAGGCTTCAAAGATCTACGACTGTGCATAAAATAAATAAAGCAATTTTAAAACAACTAACTATTTAAGCAAATAAAATAAAATCTTTTTGTATTTTTATTTTTATAAAAACTGAAAACTGAAATTAAATTAAAAATTTACGCTACCAACAAACTAACTATGTAAACTAGCTTGTCTCCGGCAACGGCGCCAAAAACTTGATCGATGTTTTATTTTAATTATTTTCCTTGCAAGTGGACAAGACTATTGGAGAATAGTTTTGGGGGCAAGGGTCGAACCACAGAGACAAGAAGATCACAGATAGTACGATGTATTGATAGCAAATTATTAATCTAAGGGGGGGTTTTATATTAATTTTATTCTAAACTAATTATTATTATTCAGGTGTTTAACTAATTAGCAGCAATTACAATTTATGAAGATCTTATGGTGGATGGGAATCTAGGATTAGGGTTTCACTTGTATCTCCTCTATGCTTATTTTAATAAATTATCATTCAATCTCTTGGGTTCGTTCACAAAATATAGATATAGCCTGTTGAATTACCGTTCAGTCTCCATCTTCAAATAATTCATCCATTCTATATCCTAGGCACAAGAACATATGATCTAACTGTCACTTAGGTCATATATGGAACCTGGCCCTAACTTATCACTCTCGTGCATCGATAGGTCCAATTTATTGTGATGGTGAGCCAGTGTACGACATATGCACATTGATCATGCAATTATCTGCACCTCTAGGCCTTTATTATTCACGATTACATTCATTTGTTCAAAGTGAAATAATAGAGGGGTTGATAAACATCACAATCAACAAGAATTGAATGAATAAAAATATAGATTAAAGCATAGATTCGATACAAGTTACCTCCCACCTCCTAGATTAATGAAGATTTAGTTCATCCTTGAAGATGAACAGCACGTGGAGATGAATGAATTCATGAATCGGTCTTCAATACTTGTAATTACAACAACTAATTATGTTATACAACCTAAAATTTATTCTAAAGCTATAGAAAACTACTTTCTAGCCGTGTCCAGCCGTCAAATGCCTTTGCTACCGGCCTCTATTCATACCATGGAGTTGTAGGGCAATTAGATCTCTTGTGAAAACACAAATCTGGGCATTCTAACTACCTTGCGGTCGCAAGGTATGAGGCACCTTGCGTTCGCAAGGTCCTTGATTTCTCCAGGGTTGAGTTTCTGGTATTTCTGTCTACCTTGCGGAGGCAAGGTATATTGCACCTTGCGACCGCAAGGTGCCCAGTCCGGTTCTTCTTCTTTCCTTCTTCACTTTTACACTTTGACCCCTTCTTGGAATTTTCACCTAAAAGCCTTCTAATTTGTATACTTTCACCTAAAACCCTGAAACTCACAAAATCACTGAAAAACGCATATCATTAGCCAAAAGCCTCGTGGAATAGCTCAATTTAAGTCATATAAGCGTAGTAAATCGACGTATAAAATACATCGATCACTGCTACCTTTTGTCTTGTAAATCCTTCCAACTGCACTCGGCTCAGAGAGAGATTGGAGTCTCTGAGACTTAATGGCAGGAAACATTTATAGTACAACACATATCTTCATGCCCCTGTGTCAACCAATACCCTTTTCACATAGCTATTATGGATTCCCACTTGTAAGGTTAAGGGTTGCTATTGAGTTGTTGTGTTAACGGCAAGCTCGACATCCCTGAACACAATCTCATGCTCGATGACTCCCTCCCTCAAATTATCAATTGAGTAAGCTAAGCTATTGATTACATTTTTCAGCTGCGCGATACTAGGAGCTTCTTCTCTGATAACATTGACTACGGGCTTGCCTGCCTGTGGGTGGTTATCGCCTCCAGGAGCCCTGGGTCCTGGAGCACGATTGTTGGGTTTTTTCCTTTTGAACCTTCTATCCCATTCGTTGATTATCCACTGTATCGCCTTCTTGAGTTGAATACAGTCTTCTGTTAAGTGGCCCACCTCGTTATAGAAGGCACATTTTTTTTCATTTGATCTCTGCTTTCAGGTGACTTCATCGGCCATGAGGGGTGTATTTTGTGCACTGAGAGAAGCACGCTCATGATATACTCCCTCGAGGCATTTAAAGGAGTAAATTCCTCCAGCTCCGAAGCACATTCTAACTGAAGCATCGGGAATCTTTGGGATTTGAGCCAGAGTTTCTTTAAACCTCGCCATGTATGACAACACTGATTCTCGGACTCCTGCTTAATGTTGCATAGGTATGTCTCGCTTTTGGGGAAGAGCTCCGGCCGAGGCAAACTTTTTCAAGAATGACATTTTGAAGTCTTCCCAACAGGTGATAAAATCGTGTGAGAGCCCGTTATACCACTGTTGGCCCTGCTTTTTCAAAGTTCTAGCAAATACTAGGCACCATATAGTATCAAGCTTTGTTGAAATAATCATTTTCAATTCGAAGCCCGACACGTGGTCCAGTGTCATTGTCGTACCTTCATAGTCCTCGAAGTTCGGGATTTAGACTTTTGAAGGCACTATCACTTCTTTGATTCTTTTCACGAAGATTCCTCCGATCTTTGACGCATTCGTGACTGCTCCGGCGCTTTGCCTTGCTTCTAATTTTTCCATCCATGTTCTTATATCGGCATGTGTCATGGGTTTATCGTTGGGCACCGAGCCTACTACGGGAGAGGACGTTGTGATAGCTTGAGTCGAGACATGGGCCTCCCCGCATTGCTCCTCGGCTAACTCCTTTGCCGAGATCCTTGCCGAGGAATTTTGGTTATCTGTTGTGGAGGGCGGGATGCTTTCGAATGACTTCTGTTAGCAGAGGCTTGGGCTTGTGGCCGTGATTCACCCTCCTCGTTGCTAGCCTGTTGGTTTTCTGTTTGTGGGGGGGGGGGGAATTTTAAGCGTGTGTGAATGTTGAGCTTAGAGCTCTCGGCAACTACCCTCCTGTCAAGCCTTAGTTTCACATTTGTGGTTGACTTGGCTACCAGTACTCGTCTGGCCGTTACTCTTATTCTTTCCTAAACTGAGGTGGAGCGAGCTTTAGACATTAATTATGGGAACTGGCTCAGGTACTCTTGTCATCTCCTGAAGCTCATGCATCCTAGTTTCAGTCTCTTCTATTTTTTGTAAGAAGGGCTCGCTGGTGAACCCAGTAAGCGTACTTCTTGTCCACATGTTCTTGAGTCATGGGAGTTTTAGGCTTCTTTGTCGGTTGTTCCCCTTCCTTGTCGGCGGCCAACGAGTCAACAGTGGTGGAGTGGCCGTCGACAGGGTCTACTTTTTCTGACATCTTATTTTTTCCCTTAGATATTCGTCTAGCTAGCGCGAGCCTCCTTTGATCCCTTGCAGATAATTCGGGTACTGGGGTGATAGAGTCCTGTCTCACTGAGGAAGTAGGCCCTGAGTCACCCTCTCACTCGGCATGTCTAATGGGCTCATTTTATGGGAGAGTCGACGCAGCGGGTGTCACATTTTTGGAGACTTATCTCTTTGATTTTACCATGTTTGCCTTGCTCAGGAAAAAATAGGATTAAGAAACTGAACGTTTCCCGACAATGAAATCAAACTGATCACGCCAAATTCGTGGTGACCTTGTCATGTTGTCCAGATGAACAGCAAACCGATGAACTGGATCGTTGGACTGAAAATGAACTCGTTCAGACCTGCTAAGAAGAACAATGACGTTAGCGGAGTCGGGGGTTTCCCGACTCAAACCCTCCGGCGTGAGAATGAGAGCTCCGGTGGATTGAATGTAGTAAATGCAGGAAGAAGCAATTATTGTGAAGTATTGAACTGGAGTAAAAGTGATAAGTGTGGTAGGATATCAAACTTGCATGAAAATGAAATGTAAGGAATAGTGGACGTAGCCCCTTGGCATACAAAGAGAGTGAGGGCATCCCTTCCCTCTGCTTCACCTCTCATGAGAATGAATGAGTACTCTATCTCGGAGACTGGGCGATGACATTCCGTCTTCCAAGAAAAAGAGCAAACAAAAATCCCTCCTAGAGATCGTCAAAGAAGGTCAATGGTATGTAGGAGAGGCTAAGAAGTCATTCACATTCGGGTGGGTGATGAAAAAGTTGTATTTAATGCGCTGAAAACTATACAAAATCTCTTATTGATACCTGAAGGCAATGGTGGCGTGGAGTTTCCCCATTGGATAATCAAGAAGAAGTCAACACTGCTCTTCTGACACCCTGTCGGGTTGGTGGTCAGGCCATACGAAATAGACATACATGCATACGTGATTAGCATGTTACGTGTGGAAAGTTTCTGACAGAAGCTACAGTCTTTCAACTGCTTCATAGACTTCGGCATCTTTGCCCAGATGAGGTAGGGCGAAGGCTTCTTGATGATGGGAGAACTCTTCAGAAATTGATTGTAGGGGAATAGGTTGAGGGGCCGCGCACTATGGCGGGGTGTGTCCTCCTCGGCATACAGGGGTCAAAGTCGAGATATCCAACTCAGCACATAGGGTGGCCCTTTAGAGGCGAGCCCACTCATTGGACGAGGTGGATTTAGGCCGAGTCCCTTCAATGTTTATCTCATTTAACAAACCAAACTTTTCGATATTGTAGTTTTACTTCCTTCTATCTTTTGCAAATTGCTCTAAAGTTAGTACTCTGTATTAGTTTTAAAATAAAACTTTTTTTATTGGACATACCAAAAAAATGTCTATTTTTTTCTGGGACTGAAAGGAATATTAACCTATAAGAAGTCAAAACAAGGCTTATTTAACAAAGATAGTATTGTGGTAATGATTTCTAATCTAAAAGGACAAAAAAGTCTTGATTTGAAGGGTGACAAAATATTTGATGTAAGCTGTGTGATACTTTTATCTATTACTAGTAAGGTTCACGTGCGTTGCACGTAATGTTAATGGTTTTTTTAAAGTGATTTGCCAGTTTCTAAACTTTTTTGTTTACTTTTAATTATTAGATTCTTTTTGTGTTATAATCTTCACAGTTTTGAGACTTATAAATTGTGTTGTTGTGTGTTTAGGTTTTTCGATATTTTGTTTTTCGGTCATTTATAATGTAAGCTTTTAATCATTATATTGCAACTTATCCTACACATTTGTCTTTTTTATTAGTTATTTTTAAATATTTTTTTAATGTCAAACATGAATTCATTCACTTTTATCGGTGTTGGAATTAAAACAATTCAAACTTACTTTCTTAGATAAGCACATAATGTTTGTAAGGGCAAAATAGGCATGACCTATTTTGGTCTTGTTTTCACCTTTCTTGGTCAAAAAAATTTTGGTGGATATTTGGAAACAAAATCTTTATGAGTCATTTTTGGAAACAAAATATTCCTAAAGATTTTTTGTTTTATTTTTGGAAACATAATTTTCCTAAAGATTTTTTGTTTTCTTGATCCTAAAGTCTAGGAGTCATTTTTGGTAACAAAATCCTTTATTAGATTATGGTTCATCATCTTTGGTAACAAAATCTTAGCATAAATCCTTGTCAAACCAAGATTCTTGACCACTTTCATATTTGGTAATCAAATCCCATTGAATTGATAAGTTGTTGGATTTTTTCCTTAATAACTAATCTTGTTCCTTGTAGTAAACGGACTGTTTTTGGGTGTGTGTAGGAGACGCATAACTATATATTCAGGAGCAAGGATTCGTGCTTTGGTAGAGCTCCAGAAAGAGAATAAAATCCATACAGCCGTGGTCTGAAGTTCAGAAGTTCAGCAGCAATTTTTCAGACCCGAAGTGCAGCAGTTGGTCTGATGCTATCAATGTAGCTACATTGGCAGTAACATCAGAAGTTCTGAAATTGTTTTTGTCTTCCTATTTTGTTTAAAGGAAGTTGATTTTGTTTCTTCCCACTTTTTGTTTAACTTGTTTATGTGGGGTTTTTGTTCTCCAAGATTCATTATCTTGTGAGAATATTTTTTGTGTGATTTCACATAGTTTTTGTAAAACAATTCATCGTGTTTAGTGAAATCTTTTTGGCCATGAGGCTAGATCTACAAGTATAAGCTTGTAGATTGTTTGGTAAACTTTTATGATTAATTTCGTGCCTTTAGTATTAAGTCTTCTGCTATTTTTTATTTTTATGTCTATTGTGACTTCCATTGTAGCTGTTTCACAAGCTACATTGGAAATTGCATTAGGCAGTTTTGAGAATCCTAGCTACTCGTGTTCTTTCATTTGGTATCAGAGTCTCCTCTTGACGTCACTAAGAGTAGATTCTGGTTGTAGCCATGATGGATTCTCAATATGAGAGTTTTGTTCGTCCTAATACTTTGAGAAAGAAAAGTTTGTATAATGACTTTCGTTGCTTTAACTCTTCTGTCTCTGAAGATGGTGCAGAATCAGAATCAGATCTGATGGATGCATATAAGGAGTTGTACAATGATTGAGAAAAGAGAGTTTGTCAAGTTAAGTTATTTAAAAAGGCAAATGAAATACTCAAGAAAGTGAATGAATATCAAAAGGAGAACATTGCTAGACTGGAATGTTTGCTTGGCAAGAAAGATGTGGAGCTTGAAGAACTGAAAGAAAAACTGCTCAAAGCTAATGAGACCGTGGAAAAATGGAATTCAAGCCAACACAAAATGGATGATATGCTGAATTCTGGTAAGTCTGGTATTGGATTCAGGCCGAAGATGTTTGTAAAAGAAGGTGAAGGTATGTCTACTGAACCAAAACATCCCACACAAAATTTTCAAAATTTAAACTTCTTTGAAAAACCCAAAACAAGAAAGAAGAATTTTGTGTGTCATTTTTGTCACAAGCCTGGTCATATACAGCCATTCCGCTTTCTTAAAAAGGTTGTATATGAAGAAGAAGTAAGGCATGCCTTTTTGGTTAAAAATCAGATGCAACATCGAATGCAACATCCAATGAAGCAACATTGGAAGTCACATTCGGCAAAGATCGTAACTCACGCTCACGTAAACAAAGAACCAAAGGTTTTTAAACAGATGTGGGTTCCTAAGGGTAGTAATGACAAAGGCAAGTCCAAATACTGTGAACCCTTTGATATATGTCCTGGTGCTAAGCGGTTCTATGATGAATCTCCTCCAAAATCTTCGTAACCAAAGATCAACATCGAAACGTATTGAACCCGCGTATGTAACTGCATATTCTCGAAAGTTCACCAATGTGATTCACAATGTGTCACCCAATGTGATTCCGAATGTAGCTACATCGGCAAGTCACATTGGACGTAAACATGGCGTATTCGTAAACAGTCCCGAACATTCTAAACAGTGTCCCGAACATTCGTAAATTCACCAATTTGAATTATTGCAGCCATGACATTCCTAGCCGCATTCAGAAAAACCATCCAATCTCTCAAGTGATAGGTAATATTCATGATGGCATATACACAAGGAGAAGAAGTAAGGTTGATTCTCACAAATTAGCATGTTTATCAAAATATTTTTGAGAGAAGCCTTAAATCTTTTATAGATGCTCCAAATGATCAAAGATTATGTGCTACACATTGATGTGTTAACCTTGTTTTTTGATAACACCTATGCATTTTGCTTAGCACAAAAATCCAGTTCATCATTCTCGAACAAAACACATTGATATAAGACACCACTTTATTAGAGACTTGGTTGAATATGTAAATTGTTTGCATTGAACATGTTGGGACTGAAAATCATCTTGCTGATATATTTGCCAAGTGTCTTGTTTTTGAGATATTTTTTAATCTTTGGAAATCTCTTGTATTTTGTGTGTCATATAATTTTACACTTAGTTAATTATTAAAAAAAAATTAGGCATGATTGCATTTTGTCTTTAGAGGGCACTCTAGATCATTGTTTCACATGTATGTGCCTCTTGTGGTTGCTTGGGAATTGCATTTAATATCAGCTGTGATTTTTCTTATAATTCTCTCTCTCTCTCTCTCTCTCTCTCTCTCTCTCTCTCTCTCCCAGTTCTTGAGTTTGTTTGAAGTCCACAAAGGAAAGAGCTACCTTTTGAAATTTTTGGGATGCAGCAATTTGTCAAAGTACTATGGAGCTTAGGCTTTCATGGGTTGATCTTGAGAAAATTGACTCCCTTTAATTGAAAAAGTGTGAAAGCTACCTAAAGGAAAAGAGCTACCTATGAACAAGGTTGTGGCACATTTATTTTGGGACTATGAATCCTTGGATTTCATGGGTTGATCAAAAGTGTGAAAGGTTCCAAGTGACATGTTTTTATAGCTTGAAATAAAGTAGAGCTATATTCCTATGGAAATAAAGTACCTATGGATTTTTGTTGTGAAAAATTTACGATCTTGGGAGAGAAGTTTGGTTGAGAAAACAAAAAAAATGCAAAATTGAAAATAAAATCACAATTTTGGCGAATGCATCTTCTAATGCAGTTACATTAGGAACTACATCCTTTGATTTGGTCTTTATCACTTGTGTGTGATTGCATTTTTTATTCTTTTGCCTAACTTTTAGTTATCATGTTTTTAGGCATAAAATTTTAGGACATGCATTGTTGGCAATGATATTCAGCTTGGTGAAATTTTGTCCTAATATAAACTGTGCAAATCAATTTCCAAAAATCTCCATGTTGAAAAATATTTAGTGGTTGTCTAATTTTTGTGTGGAACTAAGAGGTTTTTGAATTTGGATATGAGGTGCTCAGTTTTTGCTAGGGGTGTGATCAAATTTTGGTGAACACTTCATTGTGTTTTTCAAAATCTTGGATTTTTGAGAGTTCCAAAAAGATTGTTTATCCCTCTTCCTTTTCCGGTCAAATAGGGGGAGAGAGATCAAGTGTTTATGGTGATGGTGATGAATCCTATGATTTCTGACTTTATACCTTGTACAAATTCAAGGGGAGATGAGATTTTCTAACCAATGTAGGTTAGATGGTTTTGATTGGTGTTGAATAAACACTTGTCTTTTGATTTGACCAGAAAGGTTCAACAAAGGGGGAGATTGTAAGGGCAAAATAGGCATGACCTATTTTGGTCTTGTTTTCACTTTTCTTGGTCAAAAAGTTTTTGGTGGATATTTGGAAACAAAATCTTTATGAGTCATTTTTGGAAACAAAATATTCCTAAAGATTTTTTGTTTTATTTTTGGAAACATAATTTTCCTAAAGATTTTTTGTTTTCTTGATCCTAAAGTCTAGGAGTCATTTTTGGTAACAAAATCCTTTATTAGATTATGGTTCATCATCTTTAGTAACAAAATCTTAGCATAAATCCTTGTCAAACCAAGATTCTTGACCACTTTCATATTTGGTAATCAAATCCCATTGAATTGGTAAGTTGTTGGATTTTTTCCTTAATAACTAATCATTTTCCTTATAGTAGGCAATTTTTTTGGGTGTGTGTAGTAGAGGCGCATAACTATATATTCAGGAGCAAGGATTCGTGGTTCTTGTAGAGCTCGAGAAAGTGAACAAAAACCATAGAAGCAGCTGTGCGAATCGAGGTGAGAGCGGCATGTTGCTGTCAATGTAGCTACATTGGCAGTAACATCAGAATTCTGAAACTGTTTTTTGTCTTCCTGTTTTGTTTAAAGAAAGCTAATTTAGTTTCTTCCCACGTTTTGTTTAACCTGTTTATGTGGGGTTTTTGTTCTCCAAGATTCATTATCTTGTGAGAATATTCTGTGTGTGATTTCACAAGTATTTTCGTGTAAAACAATTATTCTTTTAGTGAAATCTTTGTGGTCTTGAGGCTAGGTCTACAAGTATTATCTTGTAGATTGATTTTGGTAAATCTTTTGTGATTAATTTCGTGCTTTAGTATTAAGTCTTCATTGTTTTGATTTTTACGTCTATTGTAACTTCCATTGTAGCTTTTCACAAGCTACATTGGAAACTGCAGCGGTTTTGAGAATCCTAGCTACTCTCGTTCCTTTAAATGTTAATAGGGGAGAACCGCAGTCTGAACTTCGTTAAACCGGAGTTTTTCGGGGTTAGGTTTGCAATTTTAGCAGACCGTTTAATGCGTACCGCCTAAACCGCAACCGATTAGGGGACCGAAAAGCGTTAGGGCCGGGCCAGAATACCGTTAGGGTTGAACAGGAAGCGACTTGCATACGGTTTAGTATAGTTAGTAATATAGAGGGTTGGGGTATAAATACCCATAAACCGATTAACGCTTTGGTGAAACAGGTTTTGGGAACAACGACGGAGGGCAGACTAAAGGTTTTGGCCAGAAACCATTTAAACAGAAGGGTTACCAAAATTAGGAGAACCATTAGGGTTGGACGGAACATTATTACAGATTAACATCTATGGACCCACTTTACCACAACCTAATTGTTTCGGAATTTATGATTCTCTTTGAAAAATAATAAATTGTGTTTAGAAATCAAACCGACAATCCCAAAGTATATACTTACACTCTAAAATACAAAATTCACTTTTATACGTCTCTACCACCCAACCATTTTTTGTATATCTCAGTTTTTCTAGTTTGCCCCTAGACACTACTAAGGTTACCAATATGACATTAAGGTGCACATGGTATTTCACGTGGAGGGCATTTTGGTCATTTTTAACAATGTTTTCTGTGCTTTTATTACCCAAAACGAAACTTCATTTTCTTATTCTCCGACAACGCTTTCTCTGCTTCTTCTCCAACAATGACATCCTATTTAAATTTTAAGTGAGATAAAGCTCAAGTGTATAAATCTTTTATTCGAATTTTTATATAGAAAAATAAAAAAAAATGTGGAATCATATCAGAGAGAGATAAAACACAAGAAGAGGATCGCATTCAGGTGTCAAGGCCACCATGAATAAGAACCCACAAAAAATTAAAGCTGTCAGAGCTGCCGATGTTAAATGACCAAGCAAAAAACACAATGTATAAGCATACACGATGAATTTCAAAACTCATATTTGAATTCATCACAGATGTATACGACAATGATGAGGCACGTCATGATTCAATCCGTCTTCATCGTCCCTAGCTTAAACTCCAACAAATCCGTCTTCATAGTTTGAATGGAGCAAATTCTCGATCTTAAACATTATTCGCTACCATTTTTATCACTACTATTACCACACGTTACATCACAATCACCAAATTTGATATGAAATATGGAAATGTTACAAAAGTACGTTGAGGGCCAAAGTGGATTTGGTCGATACCTTAGGGGACAATGTGTATTTTGGACTAATTTTGATGGGGCAAACATATGATTAGCTCCCAAAATTACACACTAAATCTCACATTTGACCACAACCTACGAAGTGTCTCACTTTCATACCTTATTTTTCGATTTGTCACATTTTAAACCCTCCTGTCTATGGGTGTTAAAAATAGTAACGTACGGAAATTGATATGTGCATGTCACGTGAATATTATTTTGGTCATTTTGCTTGGGGTGGAAAATGAGATTTAGTTATAACTTTATTATATAATTAACCATTTAGTATTTAAAATATGTTTTTAAATAAAAATAATAATAAATAATTGTTTCAATAATTAAAAAATAATTATATGACCAAATTACAATTTTCCCCAAGGTATCCACTAAATCGTATAATGCACCCCAACATTAGGTTTGTCCCATAATAATATCTGACGTTACATTTTTTTTTTCCATTTTCCACCCTATCCGTGATGGACGTTAGAATATTCACGTTAAATAGCACATGGTCTTCCACGTGCGGGGCAAAAATGACGTTTTCATTATTTGCTTTAAGGGTAAATGTATTAAAAGTAAAAAAACTCTAATCACACGCACTCTCCTTCCCTCTTCTCCTGGTGCAAGTGCCCATCTCTCGCTCCACCATAATAGTTGTCATCTCTAGCCCAAACGCTTCCCACTTCGGTCAGGCCTATCACAACTTTGGCCCCGTCCTTCTTCGATTCTAGACAAACTTCATTTTTGATCTTCCTTATTCTATCTCATGCAAAAGTTGCGCCTAAAATAAAAATCAGAAGGTATATACTATACTTACTAAAAATCCTAGTAAAAACATGCAATTAACAAAAACACATAACCCTTATCGACCAATTCATCGGAAAGAGAGACATGCTTGAATGAAAAGAAATGGTAAGGAAAATGTTATCCTTAAAACTAATTATAATATGTTCCTTACAACTATGCTTTAAAGAAGCGCAAAGTTGTTTTGAACAAAGACATTTTTACCCTTGAAAGCTTAGTAGTAAGGAAAATTATAAAATTAGTTGTAAGGCTAGCAATGTTGTTATTTTAATTTGTCTTATAATTAAATTTAAAATTTATTGAATTTATATACCCATCATTCATACACCTACCACCATTACCACCACTACCACCTAAAATAACATCATTAGCCTAGAAATCAATTTTTTTATTTCATCTTATTTTTTTGTTTGATTTCTTACTCCTTTGTTTAATGTCGTATTCCCCCTACATCACCATTGCATGCTTAAAATCTCCCCCACCACCACCAGCATCCCTGCAAATGCCGGCACAACTATCACCACCACCAAGAAATGTGTCCACCTTGCCTTGCTAAAATGAAAAAATAACATATCTTTAGCTTCCGCTAAGTGGAACTACTTTCTTCAAACGACTTTCCTATCGATTCTAACTTAACTTCTTCTCTAACAAAACGCACAGATTTGTCAACTAAATTCTCAATTTTTCTTTATCTTTTTGACATTATGGCACCTTTCCTTAACACGTTTCTCTTAGCTTATTCACACGCAATTACTAAGCACGCAATAGATTTGCTTAATATCTCGATACTCACCAACCAATGTATTATTATAGTTACAATTTTTCATATACCTCTAATATTAATGTCATTCCCAACCTATGATGTCTCACTTTCCTACATGTATTTTCTATTTGTCCCACTTTGTCCTCTCTCATCTATGGGCATTAAAAATAGTGATGGAAAATCATGTACATGAGGATTATTTTGGCCATTTTGCTTGTGGCACAAAGTAAGATTTGTTATAATTTCATCATTTAGTTTGCCATTCAATATTTAAAATATTTTTTATTTAAAAAATAATTATTTAAATAATCTAAAATTAGTTATACTTTGTCTGATATTTAAATTCAATGTTAAAAAATGCATTACTCCAAAAAAATGAAATTTAAAATTTAATTTTTAGCCCTCACTTTCTTTCGTCAACCCCATCATTCATAGACTCACCACCACCACCACTACCACATCAAATTTTACCATTAGTCCAAAATTTAATTTTTTGATTTTATTTTATTTCCTTTTCGAATTCTTTACTCCTTCCTTCGAAGTAACCCATTTAGAAAACCCATCAATGATAGACACACCACCACCACAACCATAAATTTCACTATTTACAAATTCAAATTCATTTTTTTTTAATTTTCAAAATTTGAAATTGAATCTGAAACACATATGGATATTTGAAATTTGATGATTAGGAAATCTTACAACGATGTATTTCATCTAATCCAACACTGTCATCCCTAAAATCACTGTCACCACCGCCCCTAACACCATCATCCATGCGGTCGTAAGCACCGCCATCATCATCATCAAGAAACGCATTCACCTCACCTTGCTAAAATAGAAACATAGAATCTCTTTAGCTTCTGATTAGTCAGACTTCTTTCTCGAACGTCTCTCATTTCTTACTTTCGGTGTCAAATTACTAAGCAATGAAAGAATCTAATTTAGGATGAAACTACTTGAAAGGATGTTGATTGGTGACAATTTCTTTCAATTAAATGAGATATGTGGTAGAAGAAAAGAAAGTTGATAGCCAGGGGAGAGGAATAGAGAGATTCTCACACGTAACTACTTCAATTTCTATGAAGAGGAGCAAGCAAGTTAAGATCAAAAGAAGTTAGAGGTTTGGAACCCAGTTATGGGAAGGGGTAAAATATTTTAAACCTAGTTATTTGTGATTACTAACAGTGGTTTGTTTGTAATATTTATAAGTTATGACCAGTATGATAGTTTTTAAAGTTGCTTGTAGTAGTTTGAAAATTCAAAGAAGTAAACTGTAGATTTTTGCTTTCTTTTGTAACAAAACACACAAATTCATCAATTAGTTCTTCATTTTCTTCATCTTATTGACACTATGGCACATTTTCTTAACACACTTCTCTTAGCTTATTCATGGGTAATAGCTAAAGACGCTGCATATTTTTGCTTAATATCTTGATACTCACTAACAAATATATTATTATAGTAACATTTTTTCATTACTTCTATAATGTCTTTACTGAGTAAAACCATAATATTTAAGAAAGTAATACCATATTATTTTTTAGTTTCAAATAAAGTTTTAGTCTCTCGACTGAGTAAAAGTATTTTTGTTATTTTAAAAAATATTAGACGACACTTGTAACGATAGTGGTAGGGGGAAACTGATAAGAAAGTAAAAATACAAGACGAAATAAATAGAATTCAAAACTGTAGGACCTAACTTTAAAACATGTACAAATCAATGGATCAAATTATTATTTGATTACTAATGGAATTAATTAGTCTCTGATAAATTTACTTGTTTGACCTTAATTAATGGTGGATGATTTATTATATTTAAGGCTATTTTTATCCAAACATTATTTGTTATCATGGTAAATTTACTTGTTTTGTCCTTAATTAAATGGTGGGTGGTTTATTTGGTAAAGGGTTATTTTTGTCCATCTATTAAATTGTAAGAAACAAGCTTGACTTTTATAGTAAGAGATATATGTCTTGCCACATAAACTTATACAAAGTTTTGAACAAAATTAAATATGATATGATATTATGAGCCTGAGATTGTTTTAGTTATATCAGCGCTTGGTTGATAAACGAAGGTCAAGTCAACCAAAAACAAGCTCGGCTAACGGAAATGATTCAAAAAAGAACATCTCAGTCCAATGCAATTGACTCGACTCGACTCATCTAGAGTCCGAGTTCAAAACGAAAAGTTGAAGTACTACAAAAAGAACTGAAAATCAAACGACTTCCCACTCTAGCAGAGCACTGCTTCGAAATTCAAGCTTTAATGAAATCTCCTCCTCCCACACATTTCATCCAAGATCCAACCTTCTGTGCTCTGGTAATGTACAAAGATGCCCAACTGCTAAAGAAGGGTTCTCAATAGCATGAATCGACCGGAAAAACAAAAAAAAGAGAGAAACATAAAAGAGGAAAAGCTAAAGAAAGGACGAGAAAAGAAGACGGCTTCTTGATACTGCAACTTGGGAAATAGGAAGAAATGTATAATGTACCTTTCTGGTTGTCTCTTCTAGTAACTTTAAGAACAAAATTTTATATCCTAGGTGAAAGGCTGCTATTATTGCACCCCACTCCATCTTGCCCAATCTATAAACTGCATTCCACCATAAATATTGTTTGCAAAACGTACTCCCACTGTAAAAGCCATTGCAATTGGTGGGACCTGCTTTGCCAGAGGCGACGCTTCCACCACGGTTTCCAAACCATTAATGATTTGGTAACGTGTATTGGAAGACACGGCAAGGAAAATACCTGTTTGAGAAGTAGTAACAAGTTAAATAAAGTTGATCAGAGCAAATGCAATTAACAGGTATCATGCAAAACTGCAGGCAAAATTGCCAAATATAATCCACACATCATCTTCCCAGCTGGATGATTCAATACTGGACAACATTTCTGCCAACCCACAAGCAATTTACGCCAAAGAACGTGTTAAGAAAATAGTACAACTATTTTCTTTTATCTTGTACACTCATTGACAAAAGTCAAGTGTACATTAAAACAGTGCCACACTTGTAACAGAGTAATAACAAAAATTACAAAGGATTTGATGTTGTGTTGTTTGAGATAAAATGACCCATCGTATTTAGAGGAGGAATCATCGTATAAGTACACTATCAACAAAGAAGGTCCCATATATAGATGAAGGCAGTGCCATCATATGGAAGTTGTAAGTTGCTAGCTCAATCTTATTCATGATAATGGTATGAAGGAGAAGACTAAGAGACCTCATGAGTCATGAAACCACATAGGCATCCATTGACCTCGGGCAACAACCTTCAATACTTATGCAGTTGGTTGAGGTCCCAGTCTATGGTTCACGAGCTTGAGGGGATTCCTACATAGCCCCTCTTAAGAGGGGCCATCTAAGCCATCCCCTGTCAAGCTCCACAGTGTGGTATGGGGCTACAAAAGCTGATTTTAGCCGTTGTTATAGTTGCAACGGTACACATCCGAGTTTAGTAAAGAAAGAATGAGACATATAGCTCTGACTAGCTTGGTTTTAAATCAAGTAACAGGTTTCTAAATCGAGGAGTTTGGTATCGAGACTTCAGGAGTATTGGTTGGTATGAAAGAGGAGTCACTAAGTGCAGCGATTGATTTCATTACTTCAAGCAATCCCCTAATAACTTACTGATGTGAGTGCTTTCACTTCGATATACTACGTATCACTATACGTGATGCTCTTAGAGCAGCTGAAAAGGCAAATATTAATTCATGCTAAATATTGAGAGGTAAATCAGTTAGCAGGAGTACCATTCCTAAACTATCCATGATCAGCAAGTGTTCAAAAATGTTGATTTCATAATGCTAATAACTCACTGATGTGAGTGCTTTCACTTCAATATACTACCTATCACTATACGTAATGCTCTTAGAGCAGCTGAAAAAGTAAATATTAATTCATTCTAAATATTGAGAGGTAAATCAGTTAGCAGGAGTACCATTCCTAAACTATCCATGATCAGCAAGTGTTCAAAAAAGTTGATTTCATAATGCTCATAACTCACTGATGTGAGTGCTTTCACTTTGATATACTATGTATCACTATACCTTAATGACCTTCTAGCAAATTAGAGCAACTGAAAAAGCATTTGTTAATTCTTTTTTGACATAGAGAGAGTTAATTCAGTTAGCAGGAATATCATTCCTTAACTATCCTTGATCAGCAAGTGTTCAAAAATGTTGGTTTCATAATCAATTAGGACACTCAAAGGAGACCACAAAAGCACTTTATATAGCCCAAGAATGTTAACGGGAAACAAATTACTAAAAAATAACTATTTTCAGCCTTCATACAAAATGGAAGTGCGAGAAGTATTGTTAAAGAAGTGGACTGATTTGTAACATGGAAAATGACTGAAAAGCTGCAGTAACTGTTTGATAAGTGGGTATTTCTCTGCTGATGATTCATCAGTGTGTAAAGGCCAATTCTTGAAGGCCGTAATTTAACACCAAGCTTACCAGAATGACAACCCCCTACATACGTGGAAGAAATCAAAAAAGAAAAAAACACCCCCGGGCTTTCAAAAGGAAGGGAAAAGAAAAGCAAAAATGAAGGTAGAAAGTGGTAACAAAACCAATTTTTTGTTGATCAGAACGCATATTAGAAATCATAACTTTATTGGATGCGCAGATTGCCAACTCCATTGTACTCTATTTAAACTCTGTTTATCATTATAGTATTTCATCTCAAGTTTCTATGCTTATCTTTGTAAGGCTTGACAATTGACATACATTGTTGAGCCCTCTATCTAACAGCTTATGCTTTCAGAAGAGTTGGTAATTGAACAAGTATCTTCCTGAGCTCTTTTTTTACTTATTTATAATTCAAATGATTTACAAACTCGGGAGAGGATGAGGAACCACTGGACGACATGTAAGGGATTATCTTTGAAACCATATGTCTGTCAAGATCCTAAGTTCTAACATTTAGTTCTAAGACAAGGGCACTAAGGCAAAGACCTTGAGGTCCTTGGTTCCAATCCCCATACCAACAAGGAATCACACGTACCTATCAAAAAAAAAAGTTCTAACATTTAGTTGAAACACCCAAGGTAATACTAGAGTAACCAAACAGATGGAATGTACCTTGAAGAAAAAAAATAAAAACTCACGCTAATGAAGTACACTCATATTTGGAGATTCAGTGTCACATTCATTAATATATTTTAAACAGACATCAGTGATATCTGTAACAAGGGTCTGGCCTAAGAGCCAATGCATATGTTAGGCGCCAACTATAAGAAAACTTGTCTAGCTTGACTTGTATCGAGAGAACAATAAGAAAGATGTTCATGAGAAGATCTGATAATATATTTTTTTATGAATAAGATAATAAACACGAAAAGAGGTGAACAATAAGATTATAGATCTGATAATATTCAGAGCTGTTCCTCGGGCTCCTTTCTGGATACCTCAAACATTATAAACCTTTATTAGAAGTGTGAAAAATACCCGAAGTCTAACGGCTGCCTGACATATGGAGCAGGAAAACCTGGCATAGACATGGGGATTGATACTCTCTGGTAGGGCTGTAGGTGATCCGAATCCACTTGACAACTTGACTCGACTCAACTCTAACAAGCCTAGTTCGACCCAGCTCAACAACAATAGTGACCTGAACCTAGCTTCAGTTTCTAGCTGGACAACCTAAGTGACTCGAACTGAGCTTAGATCTGTTTGCCTCATCTGGCTCACAAGCTGACTCTAGCTTGACTCGCCTATTATGTCTCTCTCACTCAGCACATACAAACAAACTCATCGTACCTCCACCTCCCAAGCTCGTCACCAGTCACCACCAATCAAAGGCGACCTTGAACAGAAAGTCAATGGGAGAAATAAAATCCAGAAAAGTTTGTCATTGTCAGAGAGGGGATGTGCACTAGAAGTTTCTTCACGTTCCAACGGGAGTTTTTGACCCAGTGGTAGGCAAATAAAGTCAGGTCATTGGGAAGAAAGGGGTTATTTGATCTTCTCCAAATTGCTGGGGAGAACAAAATTGTTTGAGAATCAGAAGAGAGAGCATTCTGGGAGAGAGAGAGAGAGAGAGAGACTGTTTGAGAATCATGAGAGTCTGTTGCAAGACTTTTGGGCTTTGTGCTCTAATTCTTGGTTTAGTATTTGATCTTCTTATTTTATATACAAAAAATAAGTTTATTAAAACAAAATGAGTACTTTTTTTTAATCTAAGTTGTACCATACTTCATTTTTGGGCCCGTTTTGCGAAAAGGACTTAGCAAATTTATCGTATTGGGCTTTAGGGGCCTGGTGAGCCAGCTTGACTTGAGGTATGACAACTCCGGTCAAGAGCTACTTGCAAATAGCTCTTGACCCAAGTGAGTTGTGTATTTTCCCCTACCTAAAAGTTAGGCTCGAGCTCGTAAAGGCTTGACTTGTCAGCAAATTGCGTCTGCCATTCTCGCGTTCGCCAAAAACTTGACAAGACTCGGCTCACTACAGCCCTACTCTCTGGTATAAGATATACGGTAACTCGAATGCATATACTACCAGGGGTCAACTATAAGACAGCTCCCGTTTGTGTGGGCCAGTCTGGCCAGAAAAAACAATGATAATATGTATTAGGCTTTGAGACATGTGGTCAGTTTTACTTGAAAAATCCTCCGACTATAAATGGTACAGTTCGACAGGCTGGCTAGCTCCAAGAGCAAATGAAATTTCCAAAGCATCAGTGACCAAACCCTGGGGTATGAACGGAATAACTTATCCTTGCTAGAAGACAATGCCTTCCTTTTCTCATTCCTCTTTTCTTTACTTTCCCTTGCCATCATCAGATCAGATCTAGAAATGCTATTACCCCCACCCCAACCTCCCAGCATGATGTAAGATGTATCCCTCCCAAGTCCCAACTGTAAAAGGTAGTGCTAGGTAGCACTACGAAATACTCCCTCCGTTCTGGGTAAAGAGTCCACTATTCTATTTTGAAATGTTTCACTTAAAGAGTCCACTTTCAAAAATTAAGGCATAAAGTCCACTTTCAAACGGGGACTACAAGAGATGAAGGTTGTAAGGTGAGGTATTTATTTAAATGAATCAGGACATTCCCAATCAAACTACTAGGAAGTTTTCTGTACAGAAGGACAAGGTGGGTATATGACACTGCAAGCATATTGTGTACAGTTTTGTGAATTATCCACTCACTCTTGGGCATCAAAACCATATTGCATTATGAAATATGATGTCATACTACCAAGTCAAGTGTGTTTACCACTAAGTCAGACAACTGACACAGCCATCACTGATAGCTATATGGGATGTATGTTGCAGCGACTAAGACTTCAATAGAAAATAAATTTCAAGTTCTGAACTCTGCGCATAGAAGTGTAGAAAACTATATGTATATTTTTTCTTCTTTCAAACTTCTCTTTAAGCTAAATAAATAGTACTCCCTCCGTTCCTAAATAATTGTCCCTTTCTTTTTTTTGTCCATTCCAAAATAATTTTCCTCTTTCAAAACTTCACTTTTTAGGAAAACACTTTTACCACTTTATCTTACTACTTTAATTATGGCCACATGCACAAGGGCATTGAAGAAAACCACACATTACACCTAATATTTATAATACAGTCAATTACTTTTTCTTAATCGGTGTGCCAGATTAAAGAGGACGATTATTTAGGAACGGAAGAAGTATGTATTATGGCAAAAGTAGATACTTCGTGACATAAGCACTTTGAAATCTTAAATTCTAGTCAGTTGCAACTAAAGAGATATGGAGCTTCAGTTGGGATATCTTCGGATGATTCTTCTCATCTTCCCGGCGGTATCAGGATTGAAGGTCAACATTCAAAAGAGTGAGATTTATGCAATAGGGGAAGTGGGTGATACGGCTGATTTGGCAGGCTTTTTCGGATGTAGGGTTGGTTCTCTTCCAATGTGCTATCTTGGGCTTCCTCTAGGGGCCAACCCTAGGAAAAAAGAGATTTGGAACACGATTAAAGCGAGATTCGAGAGTAAGTTAGCAGGGTGGAAAAAACAGTATTTGTTAAAGGGAGGTAGATTGGTCCTAATAAAGATTACTCTCTCCAATTTGCCTATCTATTATGTCTATTTTTGCTATGCCGGTGGAGGTGGCTAAGAGGCTCGAAAAGTTGGAGAGAGATTTTTGTGGGAAAGTTGAGCGGAGGAAAGAAAATACCATCCGATAAATTGGGATATGGTGTGCTCAAATGTGAGAAGTGGTGGGTTAGGGATTAAGAAACTAAAGTTGTTTAATGCTGCTCTAATGGGAAAATGGATCTGGAGATTTTTTAAGGAAAAGGAAACATTATGGAAGAAGGTTGTAGTGAGTAAATTCGGCGTCCGTGACCACCCGTGGCCTGTGGGCTCCTATTGAGGTCCAAACTACATTGGGGTGGGGGTGTAGAAAGGTATAAGAAAGAGGTAAATAAACGGAAATACAATTAGATTCTGGAGAGATAATATGGAGCTTAAAAGCTTTTCCATTGTTATACAATCTAGCTTCGAATAAGGATATGATGGTTGGTTCTGCGATTGAATTCATGGGTAAATATGTGGTTTGGAATCCATCTTTTAGAGGGAACCCTCCTGATTGGGAGGCTGGAAAGTATTGGTCATTTCTTTAAGCTGCTCTATTAAAGGAAGGTGGATAGGGGCAGAGAAGATTCGGTAGTGTGGGAGGGAGGGAAAAGCAGTGATTTTTCAGTAAAATCCATGTACCAAAAGCTGTTGGGCAGCACTGTGTTGTTCCCCTAGAAGAATGTTTGGAAGACGAGGGCTCCGAGAAAGGTGTGTTTGGAAAGCAGCTAATGGGGCATTATTAACCGGGGATAACCTGCAACGTAGAGGGAAAATCTTTGTAAATTGGTGCTGCATGTGCAGGAATAATGAGGAAAATGTGAACCATTTGCTACTGCATTGCCCAGTAGCTAGGGTGCTGTGGGACTTTGTCTTAAATCATTTTAAGGTGGTGTGGGTAATGCCCAACTCCGTGAAGGATATGTTGAGATGCTGGTCCCCGTATAAGCGGAGAAGGAGCCACTTTCGGGAAGTTGCTCCGTTAGTGGTCTGTTGGTCTATATAAATGGAGAGGAACTCAAGGATTTTTGAAAATACAGAGCGGAGCATAGAGGGGATTAAGGATATGATTTGCAGACAATCTTCTTTTAGTGTCATGAGTCCATGGCACATGGAGTAATCCTTTTGTAGAGTTTGTGGATAGTATTTGTCGTAATTAGTGTTTTATTTGTATACTTCCGGTGTACAGAGGACGCGTCACCTGTTTTGGCACAAGTTTATAGCAATTTATTCGTACTTATCAAACAAAAAAAAAGAGAGATGGAGCTTCAGAACAAACAGACCACTGGCTATGCTTGCTTGGTACTGAAAAGCTTAATTCAAATGCAATTTGCCAAAACATATAAAGGACTCAGGAGACATACCCCAGAGAGCAGCACTTTTCAGCAAGGGGGGCACTGGTATTTCCTCCTCTGATTTGTTTATGCTCCTGTCATTTGCAAAAGAGTGATTTAGTGGCACTGTTCTTCGAAAAGTAAAACAATGGATAAAGTCTTACAAAACAAAAGATCCACCAGGACACAAACAGCCATTTCTAAGATAAGTTTCCTGAAACAGTGATTTTATTCTAGAAGATTAGCGGGCCACCTGACAGTCTGGTTTTTGTCCCAGTTACATCTAATTGCTAATCATTATAGAGCATAATATTGAGGGAAATCCATTCTAGGACAAATTTTCAGTCTATTTATAGCCCTGGAAATTCAAGCACAAGGTTTTGCACTTGCTTATTTCTCATATTTGATTCCGGACCAGTTTTTTGTCCCACTTACATCAGCTAATCATTATAGAGCATAATTATGGTGGGAAATTCATAGATACTCAAGGAAAATTTTCAATTAATTTATAGCCCTTAAAGTTAAAGAACAATGTTTTACACTTGTTTATTTCTCATATTTGGTTCAGGGTCGGGTCGGATCTTGGATTCATGATCAGGAATATGCTTGGAAAAGGTGTGTTCCTTCCATCACTCTTTATCCCAGACTTTTTTGCTTGTCACCTCTTCATGATGGCCCCTCTTCTAATTTTTCCATCCAAGGAGAGTTTCTCATGGAATTGTCATTCCTTCAGAATCTAAATGATGGTGTGTTTTCTTTTTTTATACAAGTAAAGAGTATAATTGTATTATAGACAAAAGGCAGAAAAAACAGGTTCTGTGTCCTTTGTACACCGGGAGTATACACAAGAAATTACGGAATACTAAAGCTATCCATAAACTCTACAAAAGAGTTGACAGAAATCCCAACTGAATCTGTGCACCAAAAGAACAGCAAATGAAGAAGATCATTCTTCAAAGCAGAAACAGTCCTCTCCTCATTATCAAAAACTCTTCTATTCCTCTCCTTCCAAATCACCCAGCAGACTCCCAAGGGAATAAGGTTCCAAATGAAATCTCCCTTCCCCTTCCGATACAAAGATCAACAGGAGAATAAATCCTTGAGAGAATCAGGCATCACCCAGGATAGATTACAAAGGCCAAAAATCAAACTCCACACTTCCCTTACCACCTTACAATGAAGCAAAAGAAGGGTCACACTCTCACCATCCCCTCTACACCTGAAGCACCTATTCACATATACTATGCCACGTCTCCGCAAATTATCACCCGTGAGAATAGCATCATTGGCTGCCTCCCAAGCGAAAAAATCCACCCTTGCTGGAGCTTTCGACTTCCAAATAGTTTTTCAGGGGAACAAGCCTCTATCCTGATTACCCAAGGCAAAGAAGTAGGATTTGACCTAAAACTTTTATCCTTTGACCTCTTCCAAATGACCTTATCCTCCATGTTCTGATCGATTTGCTAAGAGTAAATAGATTCGGAAAGCTGAAGAAAAGACTCAAATTCCCAATCCTGGAAATTCCTTCTAAAAGCTGGATTCCAAAGGACCCTTCCATTCTCGAACTAGAGAAACAAACTGACCTTCGCGTCTTTATCTGTTGCAATGTTGAAAAGATTGGGAAAGGCTCTCGACCACATCCTCACACCACTCCAAAAACCAACCGATGATCCGCTCCCTATTTCAAAAGATAAATCCCAAGCAAACGAGTCCCACCCTTTCCTTATCCCTTTCCAGACCCCCAAACCGTATGACATAGCAACATCCTTTGGAAACCAACAATGATTCCCTTCCCCGAACTTACTTACCACTACTAACCTCCAAAGAGCATTTCTTTCAACCAAAAACCTCCATAATCATTTACCCAACAGAGCCTTATTCACCCTTCTAAGCTTCTTGATCCCTAGCCCCCCATCCCTGATACTCAAGCACACCCCTATCCCAATTGACTAAGTGATATTTATGCCCCACCAAAACTCCTTCCCATAAGAAATCCCTCTCCAATTTTTCCAATCAATGGCAGACTAAAGCTGGCATAACAAATACGGACATGAAATAAATGGGAAGAGTAGATAGGGTGCTCTTGACGACCCGCCTTTGATAAAAACTGCTTCTTCCACCCTGCCAACCGCTTTTGAAACCTTTCTATCATAGGAACCCATATACTCGCACATTTAGATGGGGCACCTAACGGCAACCCCAAATAGGGCGTAGGGAAATAAGCAACCTTACAGCCAAAAAAAGAAGCCAACTCCACAACATTCTCCACATTCCCAATCGGTAAGATTTCACTCTTTGAGATATTAATTCTAAGACCCGAGGCTTCCTGAAATAATAGCAGAACCATTCGCAAGTAACCAAGTTGAGAGACCTGTGCATCGCAGAAAACAAGAGAGTCATCCGCAAAAAGGAGATGAGACACCAACACCCTAGGACCACTAACACTGGCTAGCAGCAATAATTGAGTTTATTAATAAATAATATTAGGTCAAAATATCCTAATAGATGCATTTGGAATTGTGACCGTACAGGGTAATTCTTACCAAAATGGATTTTGGGTAGGCTTTTGTATGGACTCAAGTGCATAACAAGTAGAACACTAACGACGTAGAAGAATCAAAGGCCATGGTAGTCTCTTTCCTGGATATTTATGTTCGTTGCAGACAATCACATTTTTTTTGGACAAGTAATATATGTACATATGTATCCAAAAGATTAGCGTCAAATCACGTGATGCGTCCAGTGTCCACTAGAGGTATACCCCAACACCAAGACTAAGAAATATCAAAATTATTAACAAAAACTACAACTGAAGCTTCAAAGCTTCCCGAGCCTGAACCAGAATTTACTAAATCAGAGCACCAGTAAGATAGAGTGCTAAGTAATGTGTTCTTCAGGCTAGAAATAGACCCTTCATTTCAAATACTCTACGATTTCGCTCCTTCCGAATCGTCCAACAAAAAAACAAAGGGGCCATCTTCCATATCGAATTCCTCCTCTTCCGATCATAGAAAGACAGCACAAAAAAAGCTCCTTTACTGATCTCGGCTACTCCGCATGACCCACGAAATTCTAAACCAACAAAAAAGTAAATTCCACAACTCCATTGCCACCGAGCAGTGTATAAGCAAATGATTAATGCTCTCCTCATCATTTTTGCACAAGAAAGACCGGTTGAAATAAATAATATTCCGCATTCTCAAGATGTCACCTGTCATGATGGCTTCATACATTGTTTCCCAAATGAAGAAAGCCACTCTACTCAGGGCCTTTGATTTCCATATCGTCCTCAAAGGAAAAGAAACATTCTCTCTATTAGTCAATAGGAGGTAATAAGACTTCACTGAAAACTTGCTGCTAGAGGTTTTTTCCCATAATATCCAGTCTTCTTGCTACTGAATTTTCCAAGAATAAAGACTGTTGAAGGAACCAGTCAACAACTCCATCTCCTGGTCCTGAAGATATCTTTGAAATGTTGGGTTCCAGGTCACTCCCCATCCTCCAATTGCATCACTGAATTCACCGGGCAATCCTTATCTGTCGCTAAATTAAGTGTGCAATCACATATTTCAGATATGGTGTGGGTTAGTTGGGGTTCTCTATAAGTCCTGGGTTTCACCATCCTAGATTGATTGCAGATATGCTTTCTGTTTCCGATAGAGGTTTTGGTAGACATGAAGATTTTTTGGATGTGTTATAGTGGAGGAAGTGGCATCAGGGACTTTAGGGATCAGTGGTTTGTTTGGCCTCTCATGGTGGTCTTTGGCTATCACCCTCTCCTAGGAGCCGCTATTTCAGATTTAGGCATGAATTGGAAAACAGTTTTATCTTGAGCTGCCCAAAAGAGAGATGAAAGACTTGCCTTGCTTTGGTTTATATTGTCATTGATTTATTGAGTCTTTTTCCCTTGATCTTCTGCGACTGCTTGCCTCTTTGTACATCATTTCCTCTTTCGATTCAGTATAATTTCTTCTTTTATCTCATCGAACAGATATTAATACCATGCTCTCAGACAATCTATACCAAGAAAGTTATTCACTTGAACCTCAAAGGACTAAAGAGTAGAAAGACATATACAGTAGCCTGCAGCAAAGTTTGGTTAATGGTTCTTCCACACCTGTGGTGATAGCATCACTTCAAGTGCTCAAGCCATGGGACATCTCTCTTCCCCTCTCCCCTCCCCCACCTCACCCCAACAAGAATCATTGAATTGTTATCATCAATCTATTATCTAATACATAACTTGATACATAATATACATATATATATATATATATATATAGAGAGAGAGAGAGAGAGGGGAGGAGAGAGAGAGAGAGAGAGAGAGAGAGAGAAGCATTATCATCAATCTTTTATCTAATACAGGATATGCAAAGTTACCGTTTAGCAGTCATAATCATATTCGCGATGCCTTGGCCGATTAGACCGCAGCCAAATCCAACAGAACCATACAAGACACCCTGGGTTCACAAGGATCAAATCAACAGTATCAGTAGACAACATAAAGGAAATACGCAAAGAACCTTCTTAAGGCATAATAGTAGAAATCAATGTACAGCTAAACTCAAAAGAATCGGGAGAAGGTTGGGCGCAAGGTCAAAATAACAATAGGGTAGCAGAAAACTGTAGAATTAGAACGAAGATGACTAGGGTTGGAGAACATCTCCTGAATATTGGTCCTAAATGCTAGAAATCACAAGAACCACTTATTGGACACCAACACATATACCTTGTAAAAATATGTAGCAATCCGCTGCTGCACAGAGAATTTACATCCTGGCCTCTCAGTTTCAAAAACACTGCACAACAAAAATGTTCTTCGAATCAGTTACTTGATCTAATTGCTGATGCAGTACAAAAATAAAAATGATCACTACTCCGCTCACACTTTCTTCACGGAGTTTTTCATAAGAAAAATAAACAATAAGCATGAAACTGCAGTCAACAGAAGCTACCTCCAGATTCCGTCAAAGGCCAACTAGTTCAGCCTCATCATCACCAACCAAAATCTGGGTCATCGGCAATTTGGCTATTTGGGCACCAGGTATTTGTTCTGTTGGTCATTAATAAACACCAGTGTTATCTTTCCATCTTCTGTTTGCCATTTTATGGAACATTGCTTTTATTGTCAGATTAGAATTAATTTTCCAGGTTCGAGGAGAGTATTCAGTCCAATAAAGGTAGTTGAAGACTTGAAGATGTTCTAATTATTAACTCATAACAACCAAGTTGTATAAAATTGTTTCCCACTTCTTGTTTTTGAGATACCATGAGGAGCCAAAATTATTGCAATCTGAGTATCATATGGTCCCTTATTTAGACCGACTTTAACAAGGACACTAACATGTATTCAAGTTTCAAATGTCCATATGAAAAAAAAAAAAAAAAAAATGAGCAGCAACTGGAGGTCAGCAACCTTTCAACTTTAACTTTTTTTATTTGATCTGCCCAAATTACTGCTTTGTACTTCGCCAAATAGACTGCCTTAATACATCGTTCAAAGTTTACCACTCATCTTAAGACCTTTCTATTGCCTCAATCATTGGATCAACCGGATCAGCTTAAACTCGTTATGGTACAGGATAGCTTGGGTGGTCGTATGCTCATACAAGTTCTAACTCTACGATAAAAAAGTCTTGTTATAACACCAAACAGAGTCGTCCGACTTATTTGGTGGCTCATATGGCTAAACTGTAGGAACTCCAATCAGGTTTTAAGGAAAGAGCAAGGAATTGCAATGCTTTATACTTTGACTAATAAGTAAAAGGTTGATTAACAAGCATACTATAATTGCCCAACTGATTTTTTGATGGTAGGCATTAACTATAGTCTATCTTTAACAAAAAAGTTACGCATGGAAATTAAGAAACATATTTATACGTGAAAAAGGTTCAGATAATATCCAGGTTGGAGCTACCAACCTGCTGGGAAGAGCTCCGATAGCATGCTTTATCCGGCCAAAAGAGCCACTTGAGATAGATTGCTTGCCAATACGGGCATAGGGTGCCAACATACCAACTAACGCAATGTCAACAACCACACCAACCAAAAGATCAGCAGCATACAACTCAAATTCTGCCCAAAAATCCTTTCCCCTCTTTTGAACCTCAGCAAACGTTGCACAACAAGAATCAATGACCACCTGCAACATATTAACTTTGTATTACAAGTCATCCAATATTTTGAGTTACAGTTCGTGGATTACAGAAGCTTGGAAGCTTCATCATACTACACACCAAAAACTACAATGTTACCCAAGTATGTTAATTAACTACAATGCTGCAAAGAAGTTGAAAATTCCATCAATTTTCGAAGGGCTATGTATCTGTAGAAACATACCAAACATTTTTTTTCTGAGAGTACAGATTGTATCATAAAAAGAAGAGAAACTACCTATTCTATCTATTATCTACTATGTGTGTGTGTGTGTGTGTATATATATATAATATACAAATATGACCTATCCCAGATGATCCTGAACACACTCCAATTCTGATTTTGAGAGTTGTAAGTTTTTAAATTGATAAAAATTAGATGTCATCATTTTCATCAGACATTTTTTAAAAATAAATAAACATCTTTCCATCTTTGTTCACCTAATCATTCCAAGATTTACTCCAAATTAAAAATTTAAAAGCCACGGAATTCATTTACATACATCTCATTCATACGACTAAGATCTAAATTTAAATCTTATTAAATCAATACAGAAAGAATGCACTATTTACGTCTCCATAGTAACGAAAACCATGTTAGCACTCCACTTAAATGAGTAAACTATTTTAGAATTTTGATACCGATTAATTTATAATCTCCTAACCCGCTCCATCATTCATTTTCCCCTTTATCACTTCCCTTTGGTCTCTTACTTTCAAGACTTCTAATGTATTTTCATTTGTAGGCCAATCTAAGTTCTTTTTTATCTTTTTACATCCCGAAAACCAAAATAAGCCCTTTTTCAACACATGTATGAGCATAATGCTGATCTAAGTTTTCTTGGCTTTTGGCCCCGGGGTAATGCAAGTTAAGTGAAAAGGCCAAGTTGTACTAGCAATATTAGTCACAGATTTCAATAAAATTGACAAGTGGCAGAAGGCTGAAAGAGAGAGAAAAAGGAGAAACTGTGAGTGTGATAGTAGAGAGGAAAATAAGGGGAGGAGAGAGAGAGAGTATTAGCAGGTACCTCTATATAGTCATGATCCAAAAATAAGGGAAAGAGGAGAGAGAACAAAGAAAAAATATGATAAGAAATAGGAGAGAAAACAAAGTTGGGAAAAAACAAGACAGGAAAAGAAGAAAAAAATTAGTATGCATTATTGAGCCAGATAAACTTGCATTAAAATGTGCCACAACAACTTGCTATGTATATAAAGGAGTAGGACGAAAGGCTAGAAGCACACGCTCTCTAGAGCCAGAGAATCCTCGCCACACATGTTTCCAAAGTGAACATTCAATCACTAGTGCCCAACAGAATAAAAGGCGTAGCACGTCATTTTTATTTTTATTTTGTGTGTGTGTGTGTGATTGGAGGATTAGATGAATTAGTTCAAGGGATATCCGGAAGAGAGAAACCATATATTGGTAGAGGTTTTAATGGTCATGTGGGGGAGGATCATGGGGTTCGAGGTGGTGCATGGAGGATGTGGTTTTGGTGAGAAATAACGGGTGAGTAGCTATTTTAGAATTTGTGTAGCCTAAGACTTGGTGATAGTGAACTCATGTTTTAAGAAGAGGGAAGAACGTGTGATAACTTTTAAAAGTGGTCTGAAGTCAAATAGACTATTTTTATTTTGTAATTTAAAAAAGTTGTTCGATTAACTTGTAAAGACTGTGAGGTCATTCCGGGAGAAATCTTAACTTCACAACATAGATCATTGCTTTTAAATTATAGGACTTAAAAATCAATATGAAAATTTCTCAACTCTAAATGGAAAAATAGTTTTTTACTTGACAGCTTAGCACTAAGCTTTGCCGCATCAAATTGACTAACAGAAGGCGCCGATGTGTCATTGCCACATCAATATTTGACTGACAACTAAAGGTCACCATTGCACCTAAGCCACTTCCATTAGCAAAATTAATGCCTGTTATGGGAAAGGCATGTATTGGACTGTTTGAAGTACTACAGTGACTCAATCAAAAATTTAAGCTAGAGACAAACTTAACAGAAGAATGGTAGTACAAAGACAAAGTGACCTATTCTCCCAAATAAAAAACAGTGGCAAGAAAATTAGAGCCCAAGAAAGCTCAAATATATTAGTACTATAATCTTTCTTAAAGTCGGCCCAAAGCGATGCCAATTTTTTTTATTTTTCTTATCTTTTGATTAGGGAGGAAATCTATAGAGAAGAAGTGAAAGTACAAAACAGGAGGGGAAGCTGTCCCCAAAGAAAAAGAATAAAAGCAAAGAGCCACCATATTATCATTCTGCTAAAGAAAGATGCTTGTACTCAAACCCTGGCAGTCTTTTCAACTTTATGTTGATATTTTCATCCAGATCATACAAGTTATACTTATGGAAATAAGGGACGACACCAAAATGTGTTTACCAGGACAATGCACAAGTAATTACTAATTAGTCAAAATGATCATTATACAATAACAGAAAAGTAAATAGAATAAAGCTGAGGTCTTTGGTTCCAATCCCCATACCAACAAAGGGTCACACTTACCTAAAAAAAAAAAAACTGAAGAAACTACACAATAGCACAAACAGATCTGTCCTCGGATCAATCTCATAAAGGGAGCAGAAACAAACCTCAGTCCCGACTTTAAACAGGAAAGAGGGGTCAGCAAGCATTCTGTTCCGAAGCATTTTGCAGTACTTCATTAAGAAACACAGTGGCCATGCTGAGCCCTGCAATCAAGACCCAACAAATGGATGATCATCTCAAAAAAGAAACATTAAAATAACACTCCTGCAAAGTGTTCCAGTTGCAATTCTAAATGATTCACCTGCAAATCCAAGTAACGCGTAAGAAGAAGTTTGCGAAGCCCAGTGGACTTGGCAGCCTCTAGCATATCCAGAGGAAGATTAATCCCTTGTTTTTCCGCTTCCTTGACCACCTCTTCAAACTTCATCATAGGCCCAAACTCCTTTTCTTCCCAATCATACTCTTCATCATCATCACTCCCATCATCATCACTACCACCTCCAGCCGGTAATCCCCCATCACCATCGCCTCCACCATCTCCTCCACCGTCTCCATGATCAGTCTCCTGATCCAAACCCTCGGAAACCCCAACAATTTTAGCTACATTGTCCGATTGGGTACATCTAAATCTAAAGAAATGAGTATCCCTATCCAAATTAAATAAAGCCACAAAATTTGAGGAATTCCCTTTTTCAAAATTAGGGGACCTCATACTACAAGAAAACTTGGTCTCAAACATTCTATTTTGAATAGTCCATTGCCTAAGTGACTGAGAGTTGGTTAACTTAGAAATTCTTGAAGCTGCAATACTTGGAGAACAAATCGCCATTTGCAAAGATACTTTGAACAAATTGAGAGGTTGGAGTCAAGTCTGATTGGAAAACAGCAAGTTTCGATCAATGACTAAATTCGAATCAGGCGTACCCAAACAAAAGAAAATCAAATCATCAAAAGAGCTTGATACAACAGTTGTGTGTGCGTTTTTGCGCGCGCAGAAGCCTCGTACAGTGGAGCGATGAACCCTAATTTGATGAAATGATGAAGGTTGCCAGTTAAATGGCGCGGCGGAAGGAGCTTCTGAATGAAATTTTTGGGTTTTAGTTTTCCTGGGCTCCTTGATTGGTGTGTGGTGAGCCGTAGGATCTCTGAATCTTTTGGGTTATGGTCCAGATTCTACATTTGGATGTATTTTTGGGCAAAAGGGAATATTCAGACCACTATTGGGCCCAGCTGATGGGTGCGGACCAATCGTGCATGCATGAGTTTTTATTTGGAATAATTACAAGCCGGTACATTTTTTAAAACATGTTTTCAAATCAATCCAGTTATTTTTTAGACATATCTTTTAGATACATTTTTTGGATAAAAATACATTATCGCCCCAATTAACATCATTCCCCGCCTTCATTTCAATTCCTCCCTTCGAGACTCAACACCGAAGACTTTTTTGCAATTCCTCTCGACCCATGTGGTTACTCTATGAATGCCATCGAACAGGTTGCTATTTCCACTATTCATGTAACCCCGTAAGATGGGTTTAGCTATGCAAGCTTTGAAGCGGGGGTATGACTTGAAAGCGAGCATGGATGTAGGAGACCTTCTCGATGGCTTGCTTTGAGCCTACTTGAAGTTTTCGTGGCCTTGCATGCTTCGATGACGCGTTAAGGGACTTGATTCCGGCCAGATGGAGGTAAAGGTACGTGAAGAAAGGAGCTATGAAGTGTTGGATAGTGGTGGTGGGTCTCTTCTCTATCACAGAAAGGAGGCCGCCAGTGGTCTCCCAGTCAATTCTTTCCCATACCGTTGGAGCGAGAGCGATGATGAGGAAGCTGGGAAGAAATAAGTGGCGCTGGGTGGTAGCAGATGAGATATTGCAATGATTCTAGCTTTTCCTTGTATTTGTCATGGTTTTTGGTGTTTTCCTTGTATTCTAGTAATTAGCTTTTCCTTGTATTTGTCTAGTATTTGCAAGGAAGGGGTAAAACTGAAAATAAGTAATGGAGTATTTGAAATGTTTGAAACAGAAGACATTATTAATAATTCTCCATAGAAAAAGGAAAGAAAATTAATTCTTCAAAGAATGCACAAACCTCAAGGGTTCAGAGGTTACTTCTTCATCTCCTTCATCGCATTTCTTCTTGATTTTCTGCTATTTAACAACATTAGATTGTCCTTTGTTACCTTGAGGCACATAAGGTTGACATTTGGTAAGAGTTCGAAGTTCGAAAGTTGGGTTTGACAGTTTCTCCGTTAGTTTCCGTTAAGACTAGTAGAGAGCACCTAACGGTCGGCAGAACTTTAACGGAGCATAACTTTCGCGTCCGGATGAATTACGGGACCCACAGCATATCAAATCGAAGCTCTCGACGAGCTCTACAAGATTCACCAGGTTTACCCCGTGAACTATTCATTTTTAGCCCAAAAAACGCTGTTTAAGTACTGTTATGGGCCTTTGAAGTTTTCGAGCTTTTTCGTCTTTTTTGTTTAAGACTTTTCCTTTTAGGGTTTGGATTGTTAGGGCATATAAATACCCTATTGAACATTATTTGGGTAGTTTTTAATAAAATTTGATTTTTTTTGCTTTTTGCTTGAAGAACCCTAAGCCGTCATAGGCTTGTTCTAAGGAATTTCTCGTTGAAAGAGTTTCTATTTGATTGTTTTTCAAAATACTGTCAAATCCATCCTGATGCCAGGGCTTGGCATCAGAGTTTTTGGATTAATTTGGTACTGCATAATACTGTCAAATGCATCCTGATGCCAGGGCTTTGCATCAGAGTTTCTGGATTGATTTTTGTCTTCCAAAATCAAGTCAAATGCATCCTGATGCCAACAGTTGGCATCAGAGTTTCTGGATTGATTTTCTGTCAAATGCATCCTGATGCCAGCACTTGGCATCAGAGTTTCTAGATTGATTTGGTCCTCCAAAATACTATCAAATGTATCGATGCGGCGACTTGGCATCGAGTTTTTGATTGATTTTTGTCTTCCAAAATCAAGTCAAATGCATCGATGCCGTGGCTTGGCATCGAGAGGTTCTTGATTAATTTGGTTCTCCAAAATACTATCAATGCATGCATCGATGCCGCATGGCATCGAGTTTTGGATTGATTTTGGTCATGCATAATGCTGTCAAATGCATCCTGATGCCAGGCTTGGCATCAGAGTTTCTGGATTGATTTTCTGTCAAATGCATCCTGATGCCAATGATTGGCATCAGAGTTTCTGGATTGATTTGGTCCTGCATAATGCTGTCAAATGCATCCTGATGCCAGCACTTGGCATCAGAGTTTCTGGATTAATTTGGTCCTCCAAAATACTATCAAATGCATCGATGCCGTAACTTGGCATCGAGTTTGTGATTTTGGTCTTCCAAAATCTTGTCAAATGCATCCCGATGCCGTGGCTTGGCATCGAGGTTTTCGATTAATTTGCCTCAAATACTATCAAATGCATCGATGCGGCAACGGCATCGAGTTTACGGATTGATTTTGGTCCTGTCATAATGCATCGCATCCCGATGCCGATGCTTGGCATCGAGTTTTGATTGATTTTGTCAATGCATCCGATGCCAATGATTGGCATCGAGTTTACTGATTGATTTGGTCCTCGAAATACTATCGTTAATGCATCCCGATGCCGACTTGGCATCGAGTTTCGGATTGATTTTGGTCCTCCAAAATCTTCAAATGCATCCCGATGCCGGCACTTGGCATCGAGTTTACTGATTGATTTTTACGTCAAATGCATCCCGATGCGGGCTTGGCATCGAGTTTACTGGATTGATTTGGTCTGCATAATGTCAAATGCATCGATGCCGGCACTTGGCATCGAGTTTCGGATTGTTTTGGTCCTGCATTAATCAATGCATCCCGATGCGGCGCACTTGGCATCGTAGTTTGATTGATTTGGTCTGCATTAATCTTTGTCAATGCATCGATGCCGCTTGGCATCGAGTTTGGATTGATTTGGTTCGTCAAATCGCATCCTCGATGCCGCTTGGCATCGAAGTTTTCGATTGATTTTGGTGCATTAATCTTTGCATGCCGGTTAATGCATCCCGATGCCAAAGCTTGGCATCGAGTTTCGGATTGATTTTCTGCATTAATCTTTGTCAATGCATCCCGATGCCGATGGCATCGAGTTTCGGATTGATTTGGTCCTGCATACGTCAAATGCATCCCGATGCGGGGCTTGGCATCGAGTTCTCGATTGATTTTGGTCTCATAATCTTGTCATTAACGCATCTGATGCCGGCTTGCACGAAGTCAGATTGATTTGGTCTGCATAATCTTTGTCAAATGCATCTCGATGCCTTGGCATCGATGATTGATTTGGTCCCGCATTAATCTTTGCCAAATGCATCCCGATGCCGATAACTTGGCATCGAGTTTCGATTGATTTGGTCCCGCATTAATGCCTTTTGTCAAATGCATCCCGATGCCACACTTGGCATCGAGTTTGGATTGATTTGGTCCCGCATTAATCTTTGTCAATGCATCCCGATGCCGCACTTGGCATCGAGTTTTTTGATTTGGTCCCCGCATAATGCCTGATCGCTTTTGTCTTCATTAATGGCATTTTGTCATTTGGCAAGCAATTTGTAGTTAAATGAAATGTCCAAAAAATTGATGGTTCTATATGAAAACATGTTTTCAAAATTGTACCCACTTGAAATTCTCCCTATTTATTTCAATGTGTACTAGTGATATATTTTTGCGTTGCACTGGTGTATAAAATTATATATTAAATTAAAATTAAATAATATATAATTAATTTTTTTAATATGAACAAAATAAACAAAAAATAATAAATAGTAAAATTAAATATAGAAAATCCTATAAATTTGAAAAAAATAATATAAATTTTGCAATACTTTTTATATACAATAATTTTCGTTCAACATGTATGACTATTGCAATTATAAATATCACATAGTAACTCTAGACAAAGCTACATACAACTGATGATAACCAAAAACATGTTTTTAAATGGAGTCTTATATTAGACAATGACTTACCATGGTTTTTATTCATAGACATTGCGTAAGACATAATCAACAAAAATTGTTTTATCTGAAATTTGAAAAAAAAATTATGATCAAATAGTATCAGTGACATTTTTGTAATCAAATGAATACCACCAGAATTGCTCTTTAAAAAAACTCAACCTTCTAAAACATGATTTTTCAGTCTTATAACAATTAATCTCGTGTCATTGCATAACTCAAGTGAATATACTGTGTTACGAAACAACATTATTTGAGTTTCAACCTTCAAATTTAACTCACAGTTTGAGATTTTAGAATATATAATTCAATTGAAATATTCACGAGTATGTATCGTTCAAATTTAACTCACAGTTTTAGATTTCATAATATGTATTGTTCATTGATCTGATGTAATTAAAAAAAATTACATCTTAATTTTTATATGACTATTTAATTGAAACCACAAAAAAAAAACATGTATATCTTTCAACGACATAACTTATATATTACATTTCAATTTTCAATTGCATAAAGAATTAACAAAAAAAAGAAGAGAAAATGTCACTCTAATTTGAACATGACATAAAGTTCTCGATATTCTTACTTATTTGTAATAGATCATCATAAAATGTATTTTTTTTGTTTAGTTTATTGAGTTTTGTCTTCTTTTTAGTTGGGTAGTGTACATTCATCTGATATTTACAAAATCTCAAGCATATATCAATTCATTTGCACACTGTTCGTTTCATACATTGAATAAGTTCTATACTGACAACTAGGGGTGTGCACGGGCCCTAAGCCCGCGGGCATTGGTAATGCCCAAGATAGGCCCATATGGCAGCGGCATCATTTTAAAGCCCAAGATAGACAAGCCCATCGGCATCTGAACGGCACCGAATCAAGGCACGGGCTTAGATGGGCTCTCCGATTGATTTTCATGTTTTTAAAATTACACATAATTTTAAAAGTCTTGGCAAATAACTCCGAACCATGACACCTACTCACCTAGTTCCTCTAAATCCAAACGTGACTATACACAAAAATTACATTATGTATTATGTAATTATATAATAGACTAATAGAGCCGAAGGAACGAACGTAGGCGTGTAGAGCTATCAAGGAACGAAGGAAGCGATCGATTTGTTTTAGGTTTTACTGTTTTAAGGTTTTAAAGTTTTACTTTGCCTTTTGTTTGAGTTTTGGCTATTTGTATTGGTAATTTGATATATCACTTAATCACTATATAATAATATAATATTATAATTGACTAGTCACTATATAATAATATAATTAACTAAGGTAGGTGTAGCAAGAATAAAGGTTCTTTTTTGTTATTCGTCATGGTATAATTAATTAATTATAATATATTTATAATTTAAAAACATAATGTGATGATGGGTGGCTTAGATGGGCATTAGAACTTGAAGGCCCTGTGTGCCCAAGGCATCTAACATCTCTAAAGCCCAAGACTATGTATCAGGCACCTCAATGAAATACGGGCAGGGCTCATCAATGACACAAAATCTAGTGATAATTTAAACTAAAGATCAAACTAAAACAAACAAACAAAGTCGATGAGTATTTTTTATTTGTTTTTTGTTTATTTTAAATATTATAGAAATGTATTTCAAGATCGATTAAAAACAATCGTAAGTATTTATATTTACCTATTTTTTATTTATAATAATACTAAGCTATTCAATATTTTTTAATAAATACCATTTTACGAATTATTTTTATATATTGATTTTGTTTGTGATTAGTTATATGCACATATACTCTGTCTGACTTATGAATAGTTTGTCTAAAAATTTGATTTCTACTTTATTTATGTGTAATATTTAATAGTTATATGGCTTTGGTATGCAATTAGTTATATGTCATTTATATGTCATTTTCGAATTTAATTCTCCAAATAAAAAAAGTAAACTCAATTGGAATAGTTTCCGTCAACATCATTAAATGACATTTCTCAAATTCAATTTCAATTTTTTTTTGACATAAACAAAATATAAGTGATTTTTTTTTAAAAGTGAGTTTTGGCGGAAATTTCTAAAAATTATGCACTTCTGTTTTTATATATACTACAACACAACCGTGTAATGCACGGTTCAATATTGATATAAATAAAATAATATAAAATTTTAATGATAACCATATAACCGAATAATTATATGAAAAATCACGAGTTCAATATGCATATAAAACAAATTATAGAAAATTATGTTAATAAAAACAATAACTTTTTTAACATATCTTTAAATTGATATCGAAGTGTCATGTCCTTGATCAAAACCGTTAACTTTGTATAGTAAAAATTGAAGTTAATCATAGAAAATTATAATCAAAACACTCGTGCGATGTACGAAACCTATATTCATATCAATACAATAGTTAAAACTTTAGTGCTAATAAAATACACAAATGATTGCAACATAAAGATTATGAGTTCGGTGTATAGAATCGAATATCATAATTTTGTAACATTCAAATTAAGATTATTTTGTTTGGCTCTCATGTAGAGTTCAATTAAAAATCTTAACATATAAGCAAATTAATGTAAATAAAAAAAATTAATGAAAATCAACAGTCTTTAGGAATAAAAATGTTTTACCTTTGGAGAAAAAAAATCAATTTATAGAATAAAAATATTAAGAATTTCAGTTCAATTCCAATTCTAATATTTTTTCTGGATATAAACAATAAAATTTACATTGAAACCCACAATTTCAATTCTAAACAATGGAATTGAGGTTCACTTTCTATCATTCTCTACTCTGGAGTCTCAACAAAATTAAAATTCACCGATGTGTTTCCCGTATTAAAAAATGATATTAAAATATATACAAATAAATATATATAAATAAAAGTTACATTAATATTTTTTTTAAAATTGATCGCGCATATAATATCAGACAAAGGGCAAATTGTTTGTGATATACTAACATGTTTTGTTATAAAACCTTAAAAACTACACTTTTCAAAATTGGTAATTTTTACAAAATAATTCAAGTATTATGGTTCAATTTAAAAATCAAACATAAAGAAAAAATAATTAAAATAGTATATAACCAAGGAAAATAAAATGTAGGAGATGAGTCAAGGAAAATGAACCAAAAATTCAAACGATCGATGGATAGACATCGAAAAATTTGGTTTAAACCGTGTTATGGATAACTTTTGGACCATGACCCGGTAAACACTCATAAAACCACATTGTTTTTGTTGATGTATATAAACGAAAAGAAAACATTTTTACCCTAGTTTCTCACCACACATTGCAAAAAAAAAAAAAACGCATTTTTTGCAACAATGGTCAACCTCAAGGTTACCACCTAAAGAAAGTCCGAAAATGGAAGCTATGATCATCGACTTACTAGAAACTTATTGGTATGTTCATGTTTCCAAAAATATTTCAAAAACTCTTTTTAACTTCAAAACTCGTTTATTAATTTTAATTCGTGATTTAGTTCAACTAACAAACAAATTCGATCTGAATGTTGATTAATTTCATCATCAGTACTTTTTTTTATATCTGAATTTTTTAAACATGTATAAGTAACTAAAAAATCAGAAATTATCGGGTTTCCATTTTTTTAACATGTAGCTAGTTGTCTCAAAATATTGGTCCTATCTCGATTTATAGATTTTTTTTACAATTTTACAATAATAACTTTGGTTATGATGAAATAGAGAAAAAATTGTCAGATCTTGGTATTATTATTAATTGATTGTTTGTGAATTCGTTTTACTTCAAAATGTGTGTATATGATTTAGTTTCAAAACCATTGTTTTATTCCATCTTTATTTTTTCTAGCCTGAATATTGATGCAAAGAAAAAAAATGGTTTTGTTATCTCTCATGTTTCTTCTGTGCATATTTTTCTTAATATACTTAAATAAGAATGTAAAGAGATTTTGAAATCATTTATCCAATCAACCATAATAATGATATTTTCTATTTTCAATTTCCAATGCGAAAAGTCGTTTATATACAAATTAGAAGTGTTTTTAAATTTGGAAAGTCACTTTTGGCGGAAACTTTCCAAAACTTGCTCCTCTCCTTTTATATATGTATAGATTTTTTTCTCGCAAAATCATCGACGATTACGAAATTATATTATCCATTGGACATAAAAAAAACTTAGATTTACTTTTATTTTTATTTTATTTTTTTGATAAGTAATAATTAAATAAAAAACATCAAAGTAGGTGATGCGGCCTATGTACAAAGAATATACTTAACCAAGAGAATTAGCTAATATCAATATTATTTACAAAATCCACAATAGAAGAGTTAGGACTAGAAGTGGATTGAGCAGCCTCGGACACCAAAAGTGAAGGGTGTGAATCAACAAAATTTTCAAACCTAGGACAACCATTTCCACATTGTCAAAGGCCATGTGGTTCATTTCCCTCCATAAAATCCAGTACACTTCCAAAAGAGCTGTCTCCCAAATGTGATTTCTCTTATTCTTATACCCGATAGACCAGCCTCTAACATGATCAAGAATCGACCTCGACATGACCCAGGATATCTTGAACAATCCCAGCACAAAATTCACAACTCAGCAGCAACTAGACAATGCAGGAGCAGATGATTCACACTCTCTTCACAAGTCTTACACATAAAACACCTATTGACGAAGACCATGTGTCGTTTCTGCAAATTGTCCCCAGTAAGGATAGCTTCATGGGATGCTTCCCACATGAAGAAAGCCACCCTCTTAGGGGCATGAGAGTTCCAAACTGCTTTCCAAGGGAAGGAGGTTCTATCACAATTGAGGAGCTTCAGGTAATACGATCTGACTGAGTAAACAAGACCCCTTGAGCCTATCCAGACCACCTTATCCTCCAATCTATCTATGTTATGCTCATTAAGCCTCTCCAACAGCTGCACTACTGAGTAAATCTCCTAATCATGGAAGTTCCTTCTAAACGTGGGATTACAGACTAACGTACCCTCTTTCAGAGACAGAACCGAACTTAATCTACATTCCTTGTCTGCGGAGACCTCATATAAATTCTGAAACACGTCCCTCAACCTCAAATTACCACATCATCTATCTCCCCAAAAACTCACGGAAGTCCCGTTGCCAACCTCGAAAACAATGAATCATTCAAAAGAATTCCACCCTTTCCTGATGCCTCTCCACACTCCCACCTCGAAAGTAGAATTGACCTCATTTGGAAACCAACAGTGGTCTCATGCCCCATACTTACAAATCACCACTTGTCTCCAAAAAGCTTCCTTCTCTGTAAGATACCTCCACAACCATTTCCCCAATAAGGCCTCATTAAATAGTTTAAGTTTTCTAACATTCAGACCACCCACTTGAACCCTGGAACATACTTTCTCCCAATTCACTAGATGAAACTTAGAGCCTTTTGACTGCACTTCCCACAAGAAACCTCTTTCCACCTTCTCCAATCCTTGTCTGACTAAAGCCAAAATCACAAAGAGGGACAAAAAATACGTTGGTAAATTAGAAAGAGTATTCTTAATTAAAACTAATATCCCGCCCCCTTTGAAAGAAGTTAATGCTTCCATCTTGCCAACCTCTGCTCGAATCGCTCAATCACCGAATTCCACAGCGCCCTACTTTTCGACGGTGCACCAATAGGACGACCAAGGTAAGAGGCCGAAAGATATGCAGTTTTGCACCCAAAGAACGAAGCTAGATCCCCAACATTGTCCACAACCCCGGTATGAATAATCTCACTCTTGGAAATATTAACACGAAGTCCTGAAACTGCTTGAAAAAATAGTAGCACCAAACGAAGATATCCCAACTGAGATTTATCTGCTCCACCGAAAACCAATGTATCATCAGCAAATAGAAGATGAGATACCGACACCCCCTTCTCTCTCCTCTCCACCTTAAAGGCACTTATAAAACCTCCCATCCACTGCCTTCTCCAACGTCATGCTAAGAGCCTCCATAACAACAATAAACAGAACGGAGACAAGGGGTCTCCTTGGCGTAACCCTCTCGAACTAGGAAAAAATCCTAATGGTTCCCCGTTCACTAAAACAGAAAAGCGCATCGTAGAAATACAAAAGCGAATCCATTGAATCCATTTAAAGCCAACCCCCATCCTTTCCAACATGTAAAGCAAAAAATCTCAGTTCACGTGATCATAAGCTTTCTCAATATCCAGTTTACACAACAACCCCGAAACTCCGCTTCTCAATTTGTCATCCACTACTTCATTGGCAATTAAAGACACATCCATAATCTGTCTATTCTTCACAAAAGCACGCTGCGGCGTCGAAATAATCCTACCCATCACCCCCTTTCAATCTTTGAGCAAGCACTTTGGAAATAAGCTTATAAACACCTCAAATTAAGCTAATCGGTCTGAAGTCTTTCAAGTCAGTCACACCACACTTTTTTGGAATTAAGGCTATGAAGGCAGTATTAAGACCTTTCTCGAACCTCAAACTATAATGAAAATACTTGAACACCTCCATGACATCTCCCTTAACCACCTCCCAACAATGCTGAAAAAATGCCATAGAAAATCCATCAGGACCTAAAGCTTTATCACCCTCCTTATTTCAAAGCATCGCTGCCACTTCCTCAGTTAAGAAGGGAAGCTCCAACACTACTGAGTCGTCTGAACTGAGTCTATGGAAGACCATTCCATCCAGATTTGGCCTCCAATCCCCACTTTCTTTATATAGTCACCTATAAAAATCTCAGAAGCCTTCTTTAATCTCTGCCTCATCTTCCAGCAGCACATCATCAATCTAGACAGAACTAATCTATTTTACTGCTCCACGCATCTTTGCCATCCTATGGAAGAACTTTGTATTACTATCTCCTTCCTTAAGCCATTGCACCTGAGACTTTTGTTTCCAACAGATCTCCTTACGCATAAGGCTTTTCAGCTCCCGTTTCAATTGCGCCCTAATAGACTCCTCTTTCTCGTCCAGAGAACCATTCCATGATCCTTCCTCCAATCTGCAAATCTCATCCAAAATGGTTTTGATCTTAACCTCCACCTTATCGAAAACTTCTATGTTCCAAACTTTTAATTCCTCCTTAAGCAGCTTCAATTTTCTAGCTATTCTGAAGCTCAGATCACCTACCACCAAATAAGAATCCCATCTAACCTTCATCCATTCCAAGAATCCAGGCTCTTTTAACCACATATTATTGAACCGAAAAGGGGATTTTCCTTTAGCGATACCACCGCACTCAAGAAGCAAGGGAACATGATCTGAAGATAACCTTGGTAAACAAGACTGAGTAGAACCACTAAAACATCCCTCCCAATCCCCTGAGAGCAGGAATCAGTCTATTCTCGAAAATTATTGGTGCTCACCATTTCTAAACCGCATGAAATCACCCCCTCCCAAAGCGAGATCCACCAATTCCATTTCATTAATAAAATCATTAAACTTCATCATTTCTCTAGAATAAATCCAAGAACCAGAACACTCGTGAGGAAATCTAATTGCATTAAAATCACCCCCTATAGACCACGACACATCCCATCTAGCTTTAGTGTCCTTTAATTCAGCCCAAAAACTCTCCCTAGCAGCATTACTATACTGCCTGTAAACCCCTGTAAATGCCAGTCCCTGTTATTGTCCATAGTCTTTAGCAGACACAAAACTAAGAAATTGCCTAGTGAAGAATCTATTTTTGACATAACTCCTCTGTCCCACATGATAAGCACACCACCAGCTGCCCCTACAGATCCTAAGTGAACCCAATCCACCCCTCTCGCACTCCAAATACTATCAATAATACTGACATCGACCTTCTCCATTTTCGCTTCTTGAAGACAAACAACATGCGGTTTCCATCTCCTAACCAAACCTTTAATCAGAGTTCCTTTACTTGCATCATTAAGACCCCACACATTCCAGGAAACAATTCGTAGATGCATATTAAACAGTGTTTTTCCTCCTTCGATCCACCCCACCCGGCCCATGAGCATATTAGCATTAAGACTGCTACAGAGTTGTTTAAGCTCATTTTTACCCTTTTCCCTAGTCTTGTTCAGTCTCTTACAACTATCTACTCATGTCGATCTCCATTTCTTCTCGATGTCCAGAAATAAATCCAGTATCTGCTCTTCAAATCCTAAACCAGACACCCCCAAAACTTTCCCTAAACCTTTAGATTTCCGTTTAATCCACACTGAGATATCCTCATCCACCTCTTTATCTGTAATGTACGCCATTTCACAATTATCTTCAGGATGTAAAATAGAAATTAGAGTACAATAAATATGTTTTCCTTCCTCCTCAGGCAGCTCCTCACAAAACGAAGAGGTCACAAACCCAAAAGTCCCATTGTACGAAGAGGAAATAGAATCATTAATGCAATTAATAAGTTGTATACTTTGTATTATCCAACTTCCTAATAAATCTTAGCCCTTTTTATTTTTGTTTCAATAGATATTAGGGTGATTTTATTTTTGATTTAATAGATATTAGGGTGAATTGATTGTAACTATCCGACAACGATTGTAGGATCAGATCAATGGCCAATTCTTTACATAAAGGAAAGACAAGTCTTTCAAGGTTCTCAATGTACCCAATCATCTTGAGCATGTGAATCCCCACAGACGCTCCCTCTGCCAGCTTGCTTTGGAACAAAGCCTTCGAGACATCAAATCGTTCCTTCCTAGCTAGCTTCTTCAAGTGTACGATCATATCATACACCTCCATGTTCTCATATTGCTTCTGAAGCTCAGAGGTCATGGTAGCTAGCGTGAGACATCCAACATCCAAAGAATCATCCTCGTGCCTTTTATAAGTAGTACGCTCAACATGAGGAGCATTAGTAGCAGGTATAGCACGTACGGGTTTCTCAAGCATATAGAACTTTTTTTTTTCTGCTTGAGAACAATTCTCAAATTTTTATACCAACCTAGGAAGTTATTCCCAAACAACATGTCGTTCTAAAAGACCGATCGCAACAATAAAGTAAGAGTTTGAGTATTGGCAATCATGGATATTTATCACAAAAATATGCATAAATAAATATCATTAAATACAAATTATATTTAAGGACTTTATAAATATAGCTCCCACTATTTTATATCAAATTAATGACCCTCGCCATTAATTCTGAAAAATATCAAATACTAGTTATTTAGCCCGTGCTATGCACGGGTATAATGTGGGATATATATATTTTGTAATAATAATATAACTTTTAGACATTATAATTAGATTGTTAATCTCTTCTATTGTTAGAATTTTTTTTATATTGTTACTAATATTAAACGATTTTTTTACCTAAATACTTTTAAAATTAATATAAGTTTCTAGCTAATGTGAGATGCATATTTTGTATTAATAATAATAGTAATTTTTTTTATCTAAAGACTTTTAAAATTAACATTTAACTTGATAATAATATTAGAAGTCATTTTGTTAAAAACTTTTAAAATCATAATTCATTTTTGAACAATGTGAGATACATATTTTATATTTTTATTGGTAATGAAAGTTTAAGTCTTTTATCTAAAGACTTTAAAACCAACACCACATTCTAACCATGTGGTATACATATTTTCTATTAGTAATAATAGTAGTGGATAAAAGACTTTTTAAACAATATTCATTTCTAAACAATGTGAATACATATTTTCTATTGGTAATAACAAAAAATGTCTTTATCTAATGACTTTTATAACCAATACTTATTTCTAAATAATATGAGATACATTTCTTTGTAACCAATGTGAGATACATTATCTAAAAACTTTTTAAACCAATATCACTTTATAACCAATGTGAAATATTTCTCTTCTATTGCTAATAATTGTAGACTTTTAAAATCAACATCACTCTCTAACCAATGTATAATATATATCCTCATTTGGTAATAATAGAAGAAGTCTTTTATTTTAAAAATTTTATAACCAACATCTCTTCCTAAATAATGTGGATGCATCTTTTCTATTACATTGACGATAAAAGTCAAAGTCTTTTATCTAAAGACTTTTAAAACTAACATCATTTTTTAGCAAATGTAAAATATCTCTTCTATTAGTAATAATAGTAAAAGTTTTTTTTTATCTAAAATTAAAATCAACATCACTTTCTAACCAATGTGAGATATACATATTCTATTGATAATAATGGTAGAAGTCTTCTATTTAAAGACTTTAAAAACAAACATTACCCTCTACCAAATGTATGATACATCTATTCTATTGGTAATAATAGTATTTTTAAAACCAAGATTAATTTATAGTCAATGTGTGATACATCTTTTCTATTGATAATAATAGTAGAATACTTTGTAACCAATGTGAAATACTTGCATCCATGTGGAAACTATAAAAACTTTTGGTTTTCAAGTGACTTTGAAAATCAACATCACTTTCCAACCAATGTATGATACATTTCTTCTATTGATACTTAATAATAGAATTTTTAAAACCAACATCAATTTCTAACCAATGTGGGATACATCTCTTCTATTGTTGAAAAAATAGTGTTTTTAGTGAAAGAAATTGTGCAACTTGAGGCACGAAATTCTTTACGTGTCATTTGTTTGTTGACGAAGGTAATTGCGCAAATTTGTTCTACTCGGTGAGAGCATCAAAATGATATATTTATTTGTCCAAATCGAGTTTTGGGTAATAAGATATCAAGACTTAAAGTATAATACTTGTTAAAATAATTAGTGTTTTTAGTGAGAGAAATTATGCAACTTGAGGCACGAATTTCTTTACGTGTCATTTGTTTGTTGGCGAATGTAATTGCGCAAATGTATTCTACTTGGTGAGAGCATCGAAATCATATATTTATTTGTCCAAATCGAGTTTTGGATGAATAAGATATCAAGAGTTAAAGTATAATACTTATTAAAAATTAGTGTTTTTAGTGAAAGAAATTATGCAACTTGAGGCACAAATTTCTTTACGTGTCATTTGTTTGTTGACAAAAGTAATTGTGCAAATGTGTTCTACTGTCAAGAACATCGAAATGATATATTTATTTGTCCAAATCAAGTTTTGGATGAATAAAATATCAAAGCTTAAAGTATGATGTTAAAAGTGAGTCATTAGAAGGAATATCTAACCTTGAAGAGTTTTATCCCACATTGGTTAGAAGTAATGTTAGTTGTAAATTTTTTTTAAATATAAGTCTTCTACTATTGACAATAGAAGAAGTTATATATACTAATACTAATACTCATTATCATTATGATTATTATTATTATGTATTATTATTAGTTAATGGTTAGAAAACCAAAAGTATATATATATCTTATATTGCTAATAATAGTAAGTCTTTTATATAATCTAAAATAATTAAAAATCAACATCATTTTTTAACCAATGTGAGATATACATTTTCTATTGGTAATAATGGTAGAAGTTTTTAACAAAAACTTTAAAAATCAACATCACATTATAACAAATGTATGATACATCTTTTCAATTAGTAATTAATAATAATTTTTTAATACAAACATCAATTTCTAACCAATGTGTGATACATCTCTTCTATTGGTAATAATAGTAGAATATTTTGTAACCATGTGAGATACATCTCTTGTAAAAGTGAAAGTCTTTAGTCTTTTAAAGACTTTAAAATCTAACATTTTCTTTTTAAACAATGTGTTATAATATAAAATAATTTAAACTCAACATCATTTTCTAGCCAATGTGAGATATACATCTTCTATTGGTAATAATTGTAAAAATATTTTATCATATATATATATATATATATATATATATATATATATAATTGGTGAGGAGCATTATGGTTGTGCCACCTCACCACCTTTGGATAAATCTTCATTCTAAAGCATCCATGTGGAAGCTTTAAAAACTTTTGGTTTTCTAGTGACTTTGAAAATCAACATCACTTTCCAACCAATGTATGATGCATGATGCATTTCTTCTATTGGTACTTAATAATAGAATTTTTAAAACCAACATCAATTTCTAACCAATGTGGGATACATCTCTTCTATTGTTGAAAAATTAGTGTTTTTTGTGAAAGAAATTGTGTAACTTGAGGCACGAATTTCTTTACGTATCGTTTGTTTGTTAACGAAGGTAATTGCGCAAATGTATTCTACTCGGTGAGAGCATCAAAATGATATATTTATTTGTCCAAATTGAGTTTTTGATAATAAGATATCAAGACTTAAAGTATAATACTTGTTAAAAAAATTCGTGTTTTTAGTGAGAGAAATTGTGCAACTTGAGGCACGAATTTCTTTACGTGTCATTTGTTTGTTGGTAAATGTAATTGTGCAAATGTGTTCTACTTGGTGAGAGCATCGAAATGATATATTTATTTGTCCAAATTGAGTTTTGGATGAATAAGATATCAAGAGTTAAAGTATAATACTTATTAAAAAATTAGTGTTTTTAGTAAAAGAAATTGTGCAACTTGAGGCACAAATTTCTTTACGTGTCATTTGTTTGTTGACAAAAGTAATTGTGTAAATGTGTTCTACTCGGCAAGAACATCAAAATGATATATTTATTTGTCCAAATCAAGTTTTGGATGAATAAGATATCAAAGCTTAAAGTATGATGTTAAAAGTGAGTCATTAGAAGTAATATCTAACATTGAAGAGTTTTATCCCACATTGCTTAAAAATAATGTTAGTTGTAAAAGTTTTTAAATATAAGTCTTCTACTATTGACAATAGAAGAAGTTATATATACTAATACTAATACCCCTTATCATATTGATTGTTATTAGGTATTATTATTAGCTAATGGCTAGAAAACCAAAGGTTTTTATAACTTCCACATGGATGATTTAGAATGAAGATTTATCTAAAGGTGGTGAGGTGGCACAACCATAGTGCTCCTCACCAACTTTAAATATATATATATAGATTTTTCTAGTAGGCCAAGATTCATATTTCATCTCATCGCAGGTCAGCTTTGGCCCATCACCCAATATTCGATTATTTAGGTAGAAAACAATTTTCAATTACCTCACCATCAGGGGCGGACGGAAGGTTCCTATCTAGTGTCCATGTACACGGTTGGAAAAAAATAGAGTATTTTTTGGTTTTTTGACAACTAGACCCCTCATAATGTTTCTATTAGACCCCTCCCAACTCAATATTCAATAGCATGTAAGTAGACAATAATAATAACTTCAATAAGTCAATTACTCAACTACCTACTAGCTTTAGCCTACTACAGTCTACTACTGTCTACTCACTGCAACTCACTCCCTCTCCCCGAGACTCCCTCCCATTCTCCTTTGACCTTTCTCTCAAGTCTCAACTCCTAAGTGAGGTCCCAAGTCAAGGCTATCAGTCGGTCATTCCCAGCGCAAGAGAAAATGGAGAGTGACGGCCCAAATGCCGCCTCTTGCCACTACCTTCCGTTCGCCTCTACCGGCAGTCCCACTAGTAACGCCAGTCGGCCCAGTCCCGATCCGGTCCCCCTCCCCCATCGGTTGCCATCTACAAGCAAATAAATTTGCTTGGTACTGCACAACTTTTTCTGTTTTTCATAGTTTCATTTTGTTATTTTCAATCTTTCTCAACTAGTCAATTCACAAACGACATTGCATTTATCCAAAATTAGGGTTTTTGAATTTGAGGGTTAAAATGTAAAATTTTTATTTGATTAATTGATTGATAATTTTGTATAGGAAAACAAGTTTTGGTGTCTTTGGAATTTTGGTTGAGCTTATATTGGAAAATTTGGAGCAATTTGAAGGTAAAATTTAATTGGTACTACTTATTATAATTTTTGTTTTTTTTGTTGGCTTTCTTGAGAAGTTTTTTAGCTTATATCTGAAATTAGGGGGTTTTGTGTTTTAAAAAAAATTAGTTTAACTATTTGTTAGTCATCTCATTTACTTGTGATTTACTGATTTAGAGAATTTACTTGCGACTTGTAAATAAATTACCATTAATTTAAGGTTTTTCGTCTCTTCAACAGGGTTAGTGGTTTTGACTTTTGAGGAAATATGGAGAAATTTTTTTGAACGAAAATTGTCTGAAATTGGAATTGGTGTAGGTTCTATAAGGGGTGCAACGAGTGCTTCTATTGGTGCATCTACTAGGAGAGATTTTGTTGATGTGGGTAGTGTTCCTTCAGATCCTGCTAAAAGGAAAAAGATATATGAATTTCACCAAAACCAAGCTGATGAAATTAGAAGAGCTTATCTGTTAAAGGGGTCTTGTTAACTCCGTGGTCATGAGTTTCCTCAGAAAATGATATGAAACAAATTGCACTGTTTTAACCCCGATTGGTTTGACGAATATGCTCATTGGTTAGAGTATATAATGAAAGAAGATAAAGCATATTGTTTGTATTGTTATTTCTTTAGAGATCAAGCGAACAAACAAGATGGTGGTGGGGCATTTATTAATGAAGGTTTTTCTACTTGGATTAAAAAGGATAGGTTGGATATGTGTGACGACCCGACCCGGATTCCAGCACGGAATCCCGAGGTCATGCCGCTAAATGAAGACAAGAAAAGGACAAGCACGAAGTAAATAATAGTGCAAGTCAAACAATAGAGTTATCAAGCTCTAAACATGAATGTGCATTCGTACAAAAATACGGGTCAACAAAAAAACGAAGATGCGGAAGCGCTAACAGAGTGAATCCCCGAGCTAAAAAACTTGAAATCAACACCAATTGCAACCAAGAGAGACTATTGTCTCAAGAGGAGAAAATACAAAACTCGAGTGCCACAAAATTGCAGACGCACAACAAATCATCGGCACTCCATGTCGGTGTTTCAACAAGAATCCAACCCGATATAACAATTACCCAACAGCTAACATACCGAGGTTAACAACAACAATAACAAGAGAAATACTAAAATGCCCCGAAGCTACTGCTTGCCCAGGAGACAACTGAATAAATACTATGAAGTGAAGTATACATACTCGACTACAAAAATCGGCGACAGGAAAGTACAACAAGACTAGAAATGCTACCCAACTGTAAAGTTTATATAACTTTACTCAAAACGTCCTTAACAGAAAGGAAGGACAAAATAATAGAAACAACACAATGCTAGAGGGGACTCCACGAGCTACGACTTGGATGAAACATCAACTGTGACAATCACGAACACATAATCTCAACTCAACTATCGATCTATAGCGCACTGTTACAGACAGGATCTACACGACCTCAACACGCCTAACGGATAACTGCAAACTAGAAACAAGGCACGAAGTGAGTCTTAAAGACTCAATACGCTACTACAAACGACAATATAACATAATATAAAACATTGCTATAATGAATCATGTAAACATGTTACTACGATAAAAACCCATAGAGACGTGTCGTACACATAAGATACTCCAAAAGATAACCTTTCATCCCACTTACTAAACCGTCCAAATGAACCAGGGTAAAATTCCCTGTTTAACACAAACCAAATTAATTAGAAAGTAATTCTCATGAAAACATTATATGCAAGTATGTATAACTATATATATACACATCAAGTCATTCATGGAATTATCATGTATATACATATCAAGTCTTTCATAGAATTATCATGTATTAGTATGTATACCTACAAATATACACACCAAGTATTTTAATAATGCGCAATCAAGATAAACATGGTCACTTTCGATCTCATGTCTCAATTAACACTTTGTTGTTACGTAAGTGCTTGAAATAAATCACATAAGAGGAGGATATGTTATAGAGCCGGGCCGCAACGTAGATCCTGAAATGAAAGGGTTATCTTGAATGTGGGTTGTCGGATGCACGTGATTGACACATCGACCTTGAACACGATAGCATTATTCCAAGCGCCCTAATGGTTACGACAAGGTACTCTTCTCCGCTGTGATCAAATAGTGAAGGGTGTGTGCATGATCTGGTACGACGGTCCTTTACTATCATGAATCTCATAATTTGTGATGGCGATGCATTGTCTACCAACGAGACAAGACAAGTATGCCAGCTGGGCTAATGGAATGACAAGTAGATGTTTACATGGCATTAAAATTAAGTAGGGAATGAGCTCGACAAGAGCAAACATGTCCATGTCAAGTAGATGTTTACTCATATTAAATCAAGTAGGAAGCGAGCTCGTTCAAGACAAGCATGCATGTTATTCACGACATGTTCAAGATTAATGATATCGATTACAATAGGAGCTCAATTGAGTCTCGAAAATATAAGTGTCAAGTTGTCTACTGAATACTATTTAAGTTCCAAATGCTAGTAATCTAGTCAAATGGATTTCTAAGTGTCAAAGGATCTCACCACGATCCTAGTAAGGTCCAATCGTTCCTTAAACTCGACTCCGTTGAGTCTTCGCTAAAATTCATCCCAAATAGGGTACAAATGTTATATGCATTTCTATCCTTTCTCTATGTTTACAGCTCACGTATATCTAGGTCTTTATTTCATTGAGAAGCCCCAGTTCAACAAGTTCACCATTCCACCTATTAGTGGAATTCAAGTTCAATACATGTACACGAATCAACTTTCAATAGGATATTCAAGAGTAAATCATGCTTTGAGCCAATATATGAAATATGCTTATTAAATCATATTCGTAAAACAAGTAAGAATAACTCAATCATTAAAAAGGATCATGATCATGCTTCCTCATATCACAATGTAAATTAGAAATATGAATTCATATTGTCAAGACTTGATATACAATTACGTCTTATAAGTCATAATATTGAAATAGACATGGAAGGTTATTTCTAACATAATACAAACTAAGTTTATAATTTAATACTCACAATTCACATAATTCTCAAGGCTACCTAGATTGTCTAGGTTTATAACTTTCCACATTTGCATTATGTTTTAAATTTTTTGTCTTTACTGCTTTATTCTTACAAGTCTTCAAAAAAAAAATGTGCATCGCTTTTCCCATTCTAGGTTAAGCCCATTTTAAAATTGCATTGTCTTAATTTACTTTGCAAATGAATATTGCATTATAAAATTTGTATTTAGTTTTCACTTAATGGACAATGAATATTGCAATATGGTGTTTTTAAAATCTACATTTGACCTTCGGTGTTGTAATGAATATTGCATCATGATTTTTTATTACATGCACATTCGGTGTTGTAATGAATATTGCATCACGACTTTTTATTACCTGCACCTTCGGTGTTGCAATGAATATTGCATCATAACTTTTTATTATTTGTACCTTCGGTGTAGCAATGAATATTGCATCACGATTTTTTATTACTTGCACCTTCGGTGTTGCAATGAATATTGCATCACGACTTTTACTTACTAGCACTTTCGGTGTTGCAATGAATATTGCATCATGACTTTATCACCTGCATTTACTTCCCGCAAACTTACTTTTCTTGGTCGAGAACCGAACTAAGATTGGTCTGGTTCCTGAAAAAGATATGTAGGCAGCCTATTCCGGTAGGCACGACCATCACAACAAAAAGTATGTTGCATTGCAGAAGAATGATCTGTTGCATCATAAATTGTTGCATCATGAACTTTTACAACATGAATTGTTACATCATAAATGCTTGCATCACAAAGTATGTTCATCACCAAATGTTTCCCTAGCAGACGAGCTACGATTTGGTCTGATTCCTTTCATAAAGGATACGTAGGCAGGCTATCCCAGTAGGTCCGACCATCACAGCATAAAAGATTTGCATGATAGCATGAGATGTTGCATCTTAAACTGTTGCGTCTAAATTTCTTCCTAGTTATAATTTTCCCGAAATTAGGGAGTCTATTCTTATCAACGATGTTCGTCTATTGGTAAATTTCAGTTTACCTATAAACTCCATCGTTGAGGGGCTCTGTAGATACCTCAATTTTGTACCCTTATTTAAAACACTCTATAAAATGTTATATCAAGTCAAAATGACTAACATACGTTAAATTTCAGGGGGACCAAAGTGTCGAAAAAAAGAATCAGAAAGTAAAAGGACAAACAATGAACAGCAAGGGGGAAAAGTGTAAAAGTTCAAAGGGTAAAAACAAGTCGGGACGCGGCCACCAACACATTTGGGCGTCGCGCCCATTTATGAAGAAGGTCGCGCCCAGAATTGTTTTGAAGCCTGCTGCCTCTTCCTTCCAAAGTACCACTCCCTCAGCGCATGGTACAATCCCTCACAACTCAGTGCAAATATCTCAGTCTTTCCTTCGGGGTTAAGATTTCCTTACCTCTTCCTATAAATAAAGGCCTCCTCTCAGTGCACAACGACAGAGAAATTAACACATAAATTTTACGGAGAAGCTCTCGTTGAAGCGCTGTTAAGCTGTAGAAATTCTTCTCCTCTCTAGACCGAAGAAATCCTCCCTAAACACTCCTAAACTCTGTCCAAAATAAAAACCTAGTTAAACCAATTAGGTTCTCACCCTAAACCCGATCACAGAAAGCCGAAATGCAGTAGTTACACCCGAAATTCAGACACGGCATACAATGTTTTCAGAAATACAAGCAGTTACGCCGCCCAAATCCAGAGGTGGAAAGCAACAATTACAGCAATTATGCCACCCAATTTTCGGCATAAAAAGCAACAAATACAAGAAGTCACACTGCCCAAATTTCAACAAACAACAAACAAAAAGACTTTCTCTCCCGAAGAGGACAAAGCGAGCACACTCAAAAGCCTGCCTAAGCCTAGTGGTTCCGGGTATTAACCACCCTCACGTTTCAAGAGGTAGGTATCAAAGTTATTATTTTCATTTCTGTTTAATTATATTATAAAAATATAAAATACAAAATAAGTCGTTATACTGGTATTATTTTTCTTATAAATAACTATAAAATAAATCGTTATTATAGTCTAAATTCTATATACTTTTATTACTTTAAAATGTAAACGTTACAAGCTTTCCTTTATTTTTCTTGTCGTATATATATATATATATATATATATATATATATATATATATATATATATATATATATTAAACATATAAAAAGAACGTATTTTAGCAACAAAAAAAACCTTTTTGAGACCGAAATGGCGAGTTGGATGCCTAACTTCTTCCTAACTTCGTAAATTAGGCTCCGAACCCTTATTTTCTAGTATTTTTTGTTTTTCTCTATTTATCCGTAAAATAGAGGTGATGGCTCTGTAAATACATCTTTTGAGTCCACAACGAGGCCGAGCGCATTCCATGCGCTCAAAGTTTTTACGTCGCTCGCTTTTCAATAGCAAGGCGGGTGCAAAACGGGGTTCTCACACTTTTCCTCCTTTTCAATTCCTAATTTTTTAAGCAATCTCTTTTTCTTTGTCTTTTGATTGTTGGGTAAGATTTAATTCAAAAGTTTGTAAAATACCAATCAACTCATCAACACACATTGAGGATGTGTCATGAGCCTCTTCTATAGCAGAAATTTTAACATTAAACTTTTCAGGTAGAGATCTCATAAGCTTACTCACCAATCTTTCATTGGAGATAGGATATCCTAAAGATACAAATTCATTTGAGATCTCAAGAACTTTAGTACTGTAGGAAGATATATTTTCAGAGTCTTCCATCTTTAAAATTTCAAACTTAGTCATATTCATCATAAGTTTAGTTCTTCTAACTCTATTGGATCCTTCACAATGTCTTTGAAGGGCATCCCAAACACCTTTAGCACTACTGCAAATAGAAATAATTTTGAAAATACTAGGATCAATAGCAGAATTAATAGCATACATGGCTTTAGAGTTATAGTTAGCAAGTAACAACGCATCATTAGACCATTGAATTTCAGACTAAGGTGCATTGTAACGTCCATTGCCTGTGTTCAAAGGTGTAGACCAACCGGTGAGGATGGCACGCCATGCACGTTTATCAATTGATTTGATGTATACACGTATTTGAACTTTCCAACTAGAATAATTGGTACCATCAAGAATGGGAATCTTGTGATAGTCATTATTCTGAACGTTCATCATAACTATAATCAGAAAGGACCTTCTCTTTGTATGTCAAGAGTTGGTTCTGATACCAACTGAAAGAAACGAGATTAAAGCAAGGATAAAAATAGAATAATGAAATAAAACGAAAATAGAAAAATTGGTTTGTATGATCTGGTCAATGAAGCTTATAATGAAGAGTTCATTGAAAACTTCATTGAGATATCAATGTTTGCGAAATAAACAAAAAACAAAACAGGAAGAACGATCAACTGAACACAAGAGATACTTTTTGATCAATAAGCAACAATACTTATTGATCGAGCCTCGTGGCTAAAAATATTCCACTAGTAAAATTGGTTTAAACTCATTACATTCGAAAGACTAGCAAAGTAAAATTTATGTAAAAACTCTATATGAAGTAAATATGGAGCTGAATAACACTAACACCTCATACTACCTAGACTGATATACACTTAATATCTTTTAACAAAACAACTGGAGGTGTTCACAGAAAAACAGTGTTGGTGATATGATGAATGAAAGCTTCGATGTAGCTTCATTCAACAATACGTTCATAATAGGACAACAATAATTTTTTGATCTCTCTTTCACTTCACAATATGTGTATAGTATATGCTCAGCAACATCTCTTAAGCTTCACAGCTATGTCTTTACTTATTTATACTTGCATTCTTGACCTAGAAACCTTGTAGAATAAGAAAACCACTTACCATAAAAGATTAATAGGTTAGTGCAATAAACAAGGACTTAAATCTTATCAAACATAGACCTACTAAATATGAAAGATTCCTTACCTTAATAAAGTAAGTCAGCCCTGTTTCTCTAAGCAAGACAAACGACACACACACTAACTTCTGTTACAAGAACACACAATCCTAATAGATTAATAAATCATATAAACTCTAAAAACCAATTAAAGTAAAATCTCCAAAAATAACCTTTCTATAAAAGATGTAACAATAATAATTAATCAAAGTAAATACCAAGAAAGACAAAACAAATAATTAATTAAAATAAACCAATTAGAAAAAATAATAACTCAATTAATTAAATATCCAACAATCATCAACTTATAAACCTTTTCATTTTAAACTTATTCTCTACACTCACATGTACCTTTAAAAAGCTTTATAGCATGGACCCATAATTAAATATTTTATTTTTTCACAACATTCATTTAAAATTACATTCTTTCATAATATTTATTTAAAAGTAATAATTTTATTTTCAATAATAAATATATATTCTTAAAACATAAAAAAATATTAAAAATATATATTATGTCAACATAATAATTATTAGTAATTTAAAATATTGATGCAATATTATATATTTTATTAAACAAAATTGAATATAAAATCATAAGAAACGTAATTAAAAGTACATAAATATTGATAGGAAATATTCAATCGAAACAACTTAATCTTCATTGTTATTGTCTCCGAAGCGTTCCCAAATATACTCAAGATTTGCACATGTCCCTGAGATACGTGTATTGGTGGCTCTACTTCTTCATTCGACTAGTTACTTATTGTGTTACCTTCATTCTCTACAATCATATTATGCAATATTATACACGCATACTGTGTATCTTTCAAATCTTCCTTGCTCCAAAATTGCGTCGCACCTCGCACTATTGCCCAACGAGATTGGATGACTCTGGATGCTCATTTGACGTCCTTCCTTGCAGGGTCCTGCATTTGTTTGACTTGATCCTTTTAGGGTCTTCTGGATATGCAAAGCTTTTAACAAACAAAGCCCACTCCGGGTAGATACCATCTACCAGATAATATCCTTTCGTATATTGTGTATCATTTACCGTAAGTTGAACTTCAGGAGAGTATCTTTGCAATACATCATTGAACAATGAAAATTGATTGAGCACATTAATGTCATTGTTAAATCCTACAACCTCGAAAAAAACATGTCATATCCAAAGGTCTTGAGAAGCGACTGGTTCTAGCATAATTGTTGGAATCCCTTGATCTCCTAGGGTAAATTGACCTTTCCACGTAACTGGACAATTTTTCTACGGCTAATGCGTATAGTCAATGTTTCCTAACATACTAGGAAAGTCGTGGTAATCAGAATGTAGTTGAAGTAAACGTTGGACGTTGTTAGCATTCGGTCTTCGTAAGCATACTCTTCCAAATACCTCAATCACACATCGACATAATTTCTTTTAAGTATTTAATTCCAGTGGTTTCGGACAACCCACTATTATGCAGATTTTGTACTTGGATGTAGTACTAGTTAAATTCATTAACCATTGGAAGAACTGTGTACCAATGTGATTTCAAATAGTTAACTTTCTTGAATTTTCCGTCTTTAGACTTTTGTTGTAGTACTCGGCGATTCATTTCCAAAACTCCTTATCATGTTGAGAGTTGCCAATCACGCTATCCATTGAAACAATGAGCCAAACAGTTTGTCATCTTCAATGCTCCATTTTGATATTTGCTTGTCTTTAGCTTAATTATTTACTTCTTCATTTAGAACGATGTTTTCCAATCCTTCTCGAGTGGAAAAAGAAGGAATTTTAGACTCACTGATACTTGCCCTTTTTTGTATCCGTCGGTATTGTTGGATTTCCAGTACTCTTATTTGAGTTATAATATCCGGGTGCGTATTGATTCGCCATAACTGAATGAAAATATCTATGTTGCGGATACATGGGAAATTGATAAAATAAAGGATAAGGAACATTTGGAATATTTGAAGTACCTTGATTAGTTGGGGGAACTGGGAAATGTGGAAGACTTTGAAAATTATGATATTGAAAATTATGAGCTTGAAAATTTGGAGGAGCTTGCAAATTCGGAGGAGTTTGGGTATTGACAGAATCATCGTCATTTGAAGAGCTCAATAAATTCATACAATAATTGTTATTCATAACAAAAGAAGTTAAAAGAAGAATTTTAGGTAGTTAAATGGGAAAGAATTTGAGGTAAAATGTATGTTTGAATGTAATGAAAAAATTGTTTTGGAAAATAATTTGAGGTAAAATGTATGTTTGAATGTAATGAAAAAATTGATTTGAAAAACTATTTATAGGAGAAATAAAAAAAAGAAGAAAAAAAAGTACAGAACAATCATAATAATAGGGGTGCGAATTGACAAAAAGCATTTACTCACAATTGATGGCAAAGCAGCCCACCAACCGGTTGGTGGAAACCAACCAGTACAAGCTTTCAACCTTTTACTCAAAGAGCATTACTGATATAAGCCTTTTTGCAAAATGTTTATACTCATTTTAAAAACCTTTTGAAAGCTCCACTACAGATGCCCTCAATATATGAAGATACTTTCATTTTGTAGGCAAGACACATTTCAGGGCAATGCTTGTTCAGTATTACTCCTGCTTTTTGTAAGTCATTGGTGTGTTTAATACTCCAATTTTCCTTTCCAAGACAATATTCAATATTTTTAAATATAAAGGCATTGTGTATTTAACTTTTGTAGTAATACATCCACTCATGCATCTAGTCCAAGGCTTTCATATTTTCAAGGCCAAATTACAAATTTCCCCCAAAAGTATACACCCAATTCTAGATCACTGCCCAACATAAGGTTTGCGTCAATTTGGTACCTGATGTTGCCATTTGTACCAAATAACTACCTAGGGCCAACTTTTGTTAGTGAAAAAACATTAAGTCAGACACACTTAAGTTAGACCCTAGGTAGCTGCTTGGCACAAAGAGCAACATCAGGTACCAAATTGGGATAAAATTATGTTGGGTATGATCTGGGATTGAGTGTATACTTCGGGGGGGGACTTTGTAATTTGGCCTATTTTCAATGGATGGACTACTCATCATCATAGTCAAAAGCAGACCTAGATTTTTACTATAGTAAGGCACGACTCGTTTTTTTAATCAAAAACACATATTCTATTTATAGAATCCTAGTTTTTGGCGGGAACATTCCAGAAACTATATATATATATATATATATATATATATATATATATATATATATATATATATATATATATATATATATATATATATATATATACTGTACAATAATAATAATAATAACAACAATAATAATACTCTCTCTACCCCAGATAAATATTCATACTTTCTATTTTGAGATATCCTAACTAATGTTGCTGAAAAATTTTGGTATACAAATTTACTACCAATCTTCCTAATATATTCCTTCATTTAATACTATAATGATTGCACATCCTAGAGAGAGAGTGAGTGTAATTAGTATTATTGTCACAACATATTTTACAACTCATAATTAATTACATTTCTTAATTTTTGTGTTTTGCCCACTAGGAACATTTATCCAAGATGGAGGGAGTAATAATTTATTCAATGCTAATAATAATAGTAACAACAATAATATTACTAACAGAATCCCTAAATGTTACATCGAAAAACCCTAAATGCAACATCACTTAAGAAGTTAAATTACCAAACTATCCTCCTTTGATTTTTTTAAAAAGTACTTAACTTTAAAATAGCTATGTTTACCAAACTACCCTTCTTCCATTTAAAAAAAACTCAATTAAACTAAATATCTAACCTCTAAAATCAAGAACAGCGACAACCCCAAAAATTCCAAAAATCGGACGGCGGCCTAACCCCTCTCCGCGACTCTTTCTTCTTTCTCCGTCTCTTGGCCGGCTCTCCGGTGACTCTATCTTCTTTCTCCGTCTCTTGGCCGGCGTCTCTCACTCGCACTCTCAGAGAGCCCGTTTCGAAGCTTCAAGGCGAGTTCCTACACTGGTATATAGTTGAAGTTGAGGTTTCAATCAATGTGAATTACTTGTACATAATGGATATTTAGTTGAAGTTAAGGTTTCAATCAATGTGAATTACTTGTATGTTTGTTGTATTGGTTTTGTTTTGTTTGGAAGGTTGTGTTATTCTTTGAAGTGTATATGTACTGTAATACCCCAAGCGAAGATCAATTTTTGAAAAATAACACGTCCCTTGTAATTGATCAAACAAGTCATCAATCCTAGGCAATGGGTACTTATTCCTTATTGTGACCTGATTGAGCTCACGGTAATTGATGCACATTCTCATACTCCCATCCTTCTTTTTCACGAATAATACCGGAGCGCCCCAAGGTGAAACACTTGGTCTAATCAAATCTTTCTCCAACAATTCCTGTAATTGCTCTTTTAACTCCTTGAGTTCTGCTGGTGCCATTCTATATGGTGCTTTAGAAATAGGCGTCGTCCCCGGTGCTAGATCGATTCCAAACTCTACCTCCCGTTCAGGTGGAAGACCCGGTAAATCCTCCGGAAACACATCCTCAAACTCCTTAACCACGGATAGGGACTCCAACTTAACCCCTTCCTTTCGACTATCGATAATGGAGGCTAAATAACCTCGACAACCCTTCCTTAACAACCTTCTCGCCTTCAAGGAAGAAATAATACAAGATGGAACTACTGGTTTAGACCCCTTAAAGCGAAATTCTGCCTCACCCGGCATGCAAAATACGACTTCCTTCTCGAAGTAGTCTACCTTAGCGTGAAACGCCGCTAGCCAATCCATGCCTAATATTAGATCAAAGTCTCGGATATCTAAAGGTAGCAAATCAATAGGCATTTTTCTATCCTCCAGTTTCAAAGGGCATGACTTATACACCATGGTTACAGGAATTGTTGATCCCTAATTCTAGATTTGGTTGAGTCATCTTCTGATTCTAGTGTACAGTGGCTAAAAGGTCTGTGTACCGATTAGTGTGGCAACTGTCTTAGAATCAAAGTGGTTTAGAATTGTTTAAGTGTTAGTTTAGGCGCGATTTTGCAAGCTTCTTCAGCAGCCTTGGAAGAACAGCAGACTTTGAAGTCTGCTCAAAGAACAGAAAATCAAAATTGGCCAAATCACGAAATTATGACACGTGTACACCTATTTAGATATTTTCGAAAATATCTAGTCATTATGTCTTCATCAGATTTCATTTTCAAGAAGTCAACTCTACATGCTGACAACTGTCCAGACTGTCTCCTGAAACCTGAAGACTGAAGACATTACCCTTTTTGGCTAAGAAGACTTTCTAAGCTGAAGCGCCTGCAGTCTGAAACCTTACTCCATTTGGGAATGTCTTCTTTGCACACACTGCATCTCTGATGACTGTGGCTGTTACATCTCCCAAAGCGCCGAATTGCATTCAATGCAAAAGAACGTTGGACACAGTTCACTCTGTCTCAGCCCAACGGTCCAAAGATCTCTTCCTGGTATTTATTCAAGTCCTGAAGATCTGAAGAAATAACTCTTGCGCATTAAAAACTCTCAAGCTTCATCTTCAACACTCAAGCATTCAAGAGATCAAAGGACAAGGACTAACACCTCACCAAACTTTCTGAAGCTGCAGATCTACTATCTTAAATTCATTTCAGCTTCATTTAGTTTGTCTTTAAACTGTTCTTTAATTCAGCACGTGTGAGAACAATTATTCCTTGATTGTTTCTCTCACCTTTATACACTTGGTTAAAAACTTATTTTGTACACGATCCATTAGAGATCTTATTCATAAACCTAGTGGATAAACAAGTGCACTTTTAAAATCCAAAGCTAACCACTTTGGTAGTGGATGTAGTACTATTCACAGTACGAACCACTTCAAATTGCAGTGTGCTGTTTGACCTGTTTTTATCTTTCTCATTAACTGCTTCGTCTGCTTGTGCTTTACTGCTTCAGAATCTGTGCTACCCTTACTGAATTCTCGATAGTTCAGATTCGCTTCTGTTTCCGCTGCCTTAACCTTTTTCTAATTAAATCTTTCAAGAAAAATATCAAGAAGTATTTACGAAAAAGTTTTTATCAGCAACTAGGCTATTCAACCCCCCCTTCTAGCCTAGATTGAGCCTATTTTGGGACCAACAGGAATGGATTCTTTAGTAGGCGTGTCTATAACTAGGTCAACTTCCAGACTTTGAGAACACAATTTCATACGATGTGTGAGTGTAGTACGTATAATTGAGTGTGTGGCACCAGGATCAATCAATGCATATACGTCACGAGAGTAAAGATGGACGGTACCTGCCACCACGTCATTTGTAGCCCTTGCATCTCTAGCTGTCATTGCAAATATCCTTCCCTGTCCTCTCGGTTTGTTCTTATCTTCCCCTCATGCTCCTTGATTAGCACCACCCTTCGGTGGTTCTGGGCAGTCCCTGGCCTTATGTCCCACCTTGCTGCAATTGAAACAAGCTCCCTTCGTCCAAAAACATGCTTCAGTCTTGTGGTTCTTCCCACACCTACCGCAAGTCTGATTGGTATTCTGATTCCGTCCTTGGTTCTGATTACGCCACTGGTTCTATTGATGACCTTGGTTCTGATTCCGCCACTGATTCTGCTGATGGCCATGATTATAATTCCGACTTGGCTGGTTGGTCCCTCTGTTATCATTGTTCTCAGTATTCCTTCTTTTATAGCCATTCCCCTCCTGATGCTTACCATGATTCCGGTCGGAACTATCTTCAGGACCCCTCTTTCTCTCATCCTTCTTTCTTTGGTACTCGACAGACTCCAGCTCCATCACACGAGCTCTGTCCAGCACGTCAGCATAGGTTGGCAATTGAAGAGGAGTCAACCTATAGCTAATCCGGCTATTTAGGCCTCTCTCAAATTTCCTGGCTTTCTGACCTTCATTAGCAAAAAGAGCGGGAGAAAATTTCGACAACTCGATGAATTTTGCATTGTACTCATCAACCGTCATCTTCCCTTGCTCGAGGTTAAGAAATTCTACTAGCTTCCTGTTTTTCATGCTTGGTGGAAAATACTTCTTGTTGAACGCCTCCACGAATATGTCCCAAGTAATCACTTCAACACCCCGAGACTCTAGTGTACTCTTCTCAGAATCCCACCACTGACTAGCTTCTCCCTGTAGCATAAAGGTTGTTAGTTTCACTTGTTGTTCGCTGGAGCATGTCATTGTCTCAAGGATCTTCTTCATGTGATGCAACCACTCATCATGTTTCTCCGTGCCCGGTGCTCCTGTAAACGTCTTTGGGTTTCGTTTCTAGAAACTTTCTAACGGATCCTTAACTGTAGGTTGAGCTGGAGCTACAGGTTGAGCCGGTGTTGCGTTTCCCTGGTCCTATTTCCCACAAGGGCCTGCGCTATAGTCTGAAGCAAGGTGTATAAGGTAGGGTCTACTGGCACTGCAGGTACAGGTCCATTAACATTCGCGTTCGATTAGACCACCTCGGGTGTATTGCCAGAAGTGGAGTCTTCCATGACTCTACCAGCTCTAGTACCCCTTCCACGTCCACGTCCGCGAGTTTCGATGCGACCTCCACGTGCCATCAGGTAATGAGATTTAAACGACATGGGGTCAGATAATGTCTAAAATTGCATCACACCGAAATTGATTCTCGTTTTTCAGTATGATGTAAATGGGAGCAACTTACATAATTGTTACATGATATCATTTTCATTCAAAACTTATCTTATGATCTTAAGCACTCAAACATGCATTAATACAAATATAGTTGTAAGGAATATTGATGAACATTCAAATAAATCCTCAAATTTATTAATTCTTAAAAAAAATTCCAACATCTCAACATTTGGGTACACAGAGTATCCCAAGTCTCTTAACTAAAACAACCCTCTGAACATACTCAACGACTAAGGCAACTATAAAACAAAATAACTAGTGTAATGTTCTATCTAGTTTTCTGTCTCCTCTTCATCTTCCTCTAAGTCTTCTGGATTTTCTTCCCCCACTGGTCCATTATTCATGGCCATTTGGACCGCATCCCAAACATTCTTAGCCAAGAAGTTGGTGTTGCTCATCCTAGCTCCAACTTCCGTGTGGGCCCTCCTAGCATCTTCTATTTCGTCAAAGTATCTAAACAAGGCATTTTGTGCCAGCTCTAATGCCTTCATCATTCCCTTGACTTGTTCAAGTAGTGCTCTCTTTTCCTTCACTAGCGTATGATTACCATTTCTTAGCAATTGATTCTCATTGCTTAGCAACTGGTTCTCTTGTTCCAAGACATGGTTAATTTCATCGAGTTCGGCTACCCTAGCGTGCATCGTACTCAGTCTCGTTCTAGCAGCTAACACATGTGGAGCGACCCTTGCTCTACTGGTGTTGTTACGCGTCATTTCCTACAAGTAACATGAGTATATTAGTTTAACGAATTGATAATTTGTTAATCATCAGTGAGATCATAACTTAGTTATAATCACAACTTAATGCTAGTATCATAATCCTATCATATTATCACTTCTTATTCTTAATTGGTCGAGTTTACGTATAACAATAGCTTTCATGCGAGCATTGGTATGGCACCATACGAAGCATTGTATGGAAGAAGATGTAGATCACCTACGTGTTGGGATGAAGTGGGCGAGAGGCAACTGTTGGGGCCAGAACTTGTGCAGATTACATCGGATAAGGTACAGTTGATCAAGAAGAGACTTCTTATGGCCCAGAGTAGACAGAAATCGTATGACGATAAGCGTCGTCGCGACCTTGGGTTTGAAGTGGGAGATCATGTGTTTCTCGAAGTTTCACCGACAAGGGGAGTTATGAGATTTGGCATTAAGGGGAAGCTCAGTCCGAGATTTGTAGGCCCTTTTGAAATATTGGATCGTGTGGGGGAAGTCGCTTATAGGCTAGCATTACCACCTATGCTTTCAAGAGTCCACAATGTATTCCATGTGTCAATGTTGAGAAAGTACGTCCCAGATCCAAGCCACGTGATTGCTTTCGAACCCTTACAATTGCGGGAGGATTTGTGCTACGATGAACAACCAGTTCGTATAGTGGATCGGAAGGATCAAGTGCTGAGACGACGTACCATTCCGTACGTGAAGGTACAATAGACTAATCACACCGAGATATAGGCTACTTGGGAATTAGAGGAAGATATGCGAGAAAGACATCCAAGCCTCTTCGACTGATTAAGTACGTTAAGTTTAGGGACTAAACTTCTTTTAGGGGGTAAGAGTGTAATACCCCGATTGTTTTAATTAAAAATATTAATTTATATCGGTTTAAAATTATATTTTGTTTTGAACCTATAAAAATATTAATTTATATCGGTTTAAAATTATATTTTGTTTTGAACCTATTTAGTGATTAATTTAATTGGGTCGGGCTAGACCCACTTTTGACCAGGACTTTAATAATAATTCCCAATTAAAGTTACTTAATTTACTTCAGTCAAATCACGTTAGGTTTTGGTTAGGGTTAGGAAACCTAATAGGGTGTAATATAAATAATGTTGTGAGAAGATACCGAAACACCATAGAAAAGAAATACAGCAGTGGCAGCCGTAAGAGAGAAAGAGAGTTGGAGGCGACAACAGTTGTGTGTGGAGAGGAGAGGCGGCAACAAATTTTCCTAAGGTATCCTATTCACTAGCCTGTTTATTCCAACTAGTCTAGGAATTTCATGGAGAGTCCATTGATGTTACAATAGCAATATTAATCACCAAATAAAGTAGACTGTGAGAAGTATGCTTCGGTTGATGTGAGATAGTACAAAAGCCGAGTGTACTTCGGAAAAGTCAGTTGATGTATGTTTTCTTGCAAAATTTTGATATAAATAATATTGCTGGAAGTCAAATACACACACACACACATACACACACACACACACACACACACATATATATATATATATATATATATATATATATATATATATATATATATATATATATATATATATATATATATATATATATATATATAATTCTCTTATATTGATTAGTCAAAAAGGGGGGAAAAGTCAATATGTTTTCTTTGTGAATGTGAGATGATGTGTGTGCTTTTAAGGTGAAAATTGTGTGTGTGCAGAGATAGCATAGTTAATATCACATATAATATTCATAGAATTTTTGATTACCTGTGGAAAGCTATTTTGTGTGTGTGTGCGTGCGTGTATGAGTGTGTGTTTTCTTTAAAATAATAATAATAATAATAATAATAATAATAATAATAATAATAATAATAATAATAATAAATTATTTAATTAAGTATTACTGTAATTATTGTTGTTTAAATTGATAAGTTTTGGCTAGTACATTTTTAGTTTAGTGATTATGATATGTTTTGAACTTAGATTTGAGTAAGGAAGGTTAGGATGAACGTACGTGTTACGGATAATTCTTTTGCTAAGCATTTTGAGGTAAGAGATTATACCTCTTTTAGGTCTCCGATCTTTTATGTATCGTTCGTTAGATTTCCATTAAATTCCTTGACTTCGATATTTCTTGAAACATACGCCGACTTTAAATCGACATTTGAATTTGAACTCCGTCGTTTACGCTTCTTTCGAACTCATGATTTGATTATCTGTTTATTCTCACATAATTATTGAATTTCATGTGAGATACCATTTATATGAAAAATATGATTTTTGGCAAATTCCTGATTTGTAAAAAATATTGATTACTTGAAATTCTACCATGATCACTAAGTTGAATTTATGATACTATGAATTATGAAACTATGATTTATGATGCTTATGAACGCCACTTGGCCCGTGGCGTGGTTATCCGGATATACCAATGATCTATGATTTATGATCTATGAACTATGAACTATGATTTATGAATTTGCTTGTGTGATCATGGGATTCTGTGAGTAGTCAATTGTCGCTAATTGGTATGGGACGGTTGGTGATAGTTGATTACTCGAGTCACCTTTGAACGTTTATTTTCATTTGGATTCTTGCTCACTTAATTCGAAATTTGATATTTGCTTCCGCTTATCGATTTATGAATTTTGACTATTCGAAAAAAAATAATATATATATATATATATATACATCTCAGATTTATTTCTGGTCAACTCCTCCTTAGTAACCGGAGGGGTTGTATATGAACTTACTGAGCATTGTTTGCTCACCCCTTCATACTCTTCCTTCTCAGGTAATGAGTAAGATTATTAGAGGATTTTGGCTCGGGTAGACCAAGATGACGGCTTCCGAGAATCTTAGATTTAGTCTTACTTATTGAGTTATTCGACAGTACTTTAAATTAATTATGGATTTATGTCAAGTATTAGATAGATTTTGTATTTAATTATTTTGGGTTATTTTTACTTCAGTCAAGGATATTTAAAATTTAATTATTACGAGATTAGAACATTTATGATTTAAGTTATGATTGTAGGTGACGTGGCCAAATTGTGGGACCGTGGTGTCGGTGCCAAATTTGGGGCGTTACAGGTACACTGGCATAGCATTGCCCCAGATGACAACTCATACTGTGAGCTTCATGATTCATGTGAAATTAAAACTCCCTCAGTCCCATAAAAGAGTCCTACATTGCATGTCTATTAAAGGATGAGGGAATTTCAATGAAGATGAAAATCTGTTGAAAAACACTTGCCATTTCAACTATCAATGCGGTAATAATCAATGCGTTTGCCATGATCGCTACCATATTAGGCTCTTTTATTATTTTCCACAATCAAAGATTCTTAGTAGATTTTTTGGACTAGATAATGCTAAAGTTTTATGGTGAAACATACAATGTAGGGAAAAAAGGGGATGAGGGAATGTCCTGAGATTGATTGTTATGTGTAAGCTGAATCAACTATTCCCTCATCCTTTAATAGATTGATTCTTCACTAACTTTTCGTTAATGAAGATGTTACAAGCCTAAAAGTGTTGGTAAGCTGATATTGAATACCTGATCCTTTGTCCAAATCTTGTTTTTAGACTCTGGTTTCAAAATTTTCTGACTTTGAAGATTCTTACAAATAGAAAATGGAAGGTTCATCATTCACCAAATACAATAGTGGTTCAATTTTTATTTGGTCAAATTACAGCCAAAGTATTGCAAAGGGAACCTTCACTGTGGTTGGAAAAGGAAATGTCTAAAGAATCCAAACTACCCCATCTAAATATATTATTTAAAAAAGGGAGACGACAGTAACGTCACTCGCATCCTATGGTGACCAATAATACTCTAAACTAATTGTAGTCATCGTCACATCGTTGCCTTTTATGGCATGCAACAGACTCAGTCCCTTCCAAACTTTCTTTTAATGGACAAATTGGACCTCAGTTCAAGTCAATCCAGAACTGTGTCAGAATCTTGGTACAAGTAGTGTTGAGATCCTGAAGAATATCCCAATGAATCAACTAGGATTTGTCATAAACTTTCTCCCTCTCCTTATTGATTGTAAGTGCTTATGCCCAAGCTACAACAAAGCACAATAGCAATATCTTTCAGTGGAACCTTGCCATTGTTATAGGTGTCCTATCTTTTGTCTTCATTTTTATCTTTGTCATAATTATCTATGCAAATTTCTTTCACATAACTGTGCCTGCAATCTTAACCAATTACTGTGGCCTTGATGAACTGACGTACTCAAGTTCAAAACTATACGGACTTGATAAAGCAGTAATTGGATCACTCCCTTCTTTCAGATTTTATTATAAGCATGCTGGCACTGAAATTACTTCCATTTTGGCTCCTCAAGATCCTCTTATTAAGAATCCTTTCAGCTTTTATAGGAAAACAAATTTCGGTTATTTTACCCCTTTATCGCTATGATTTCTAGCTCTAATCAGTACAGTAAGGGTGCTCCTCAAGATCCTCTTATTATTATTAAGGCGAAATTGTATAGCAGCTACATATCCAGAAACTACACACCTCAAACTACAATCTGGAATTTTGAATCACTCAATTCGCACCAAAATTCTTCAAGTTATAACCATTCAAAGTAAAAGTTACTAACCAGATTTTCTGTCAGGACTTACTCTGCACAGGAGACTTGAAAAATTCACCAATAATTCCATGTAAGACCTGCTATAATAATTCTTGCTTTTACTGATCCTAGACACTTTAAACTACAATTTACCACTTTGAATCACTTAATTTGGATCTATATTCAACAAGTTATAACCATTCAAAGTAAAAGTTACTAACCCGATTTTCTGTCAGGACTTACTCTGCACAGCAGACTTGAAAAATTCACCAATAATTCCATGTAAGACCTGCTATAATAATTCTTGCTATTACTGATCCTAGACACTTTAAACTACAATTTACCACTTTGAATCACTTAATTTGGATCTATATTCAACAAGTTATAACCATTCAAAGTAAAAGTTACTAACCAGATTTTCTGTCAGGACTTACTCTACACAGCAGACTTGAAAAATTCACCAATAATTCCATGTAAGACCTGCTATAATAATTATTGCTTTTACTGATCCTAGACACTTTATAAACTACAATTTACCACTTTGAATCACTTAATTTGGATCTATATTCAACAAGTTATGACCACTTAAAGATCAAATTAGCCACCAGAATCCTGCTAACAGTTACACCAGCGCAGTGATGGATCACAACTCAATTGAGGTTCTTCCCAACCTAGGAACTTAATGAAAATTTACAGAAAGCTACCTGACATCCCAATGTATAACATATCCAAAAATCACCTCAACCCTACGCACGGATTTACTAAAGATACCTGACTTCCCGACTATTCATGTTTTCAATATCAAGATCAAATTTAGAGTTTCTGATCCCATTTTTATCTTTCTGATATACCCGGCCCAAACCCGGTCACGAGCAGAGCACGAGCTATCCTCATGTGCCGGTCACGAGCACAAACCTTATAAGGCCTACAGGCCTAGCAAGCAAAACGATGGCAGCATCAAGCAGCGAGCATGGTATTCCCGACCAGGGGCCTTGCACGGGTAATATGTCCGCTCCAATACATCATCTATCATACAGGCGGGCAGGGCCCTGCCCGCTCAGGCCAACACCGAGCAGAAAACACCAATAGCTTGCCCGCCAAGACACTATTAAAGATTACCATATGTGGGCAGGACACTTGCCTTATCTGTTCCTGATATCTCGCGGCCAACCGCGTATCATGCCTAAAATCTAGGGATTCTCTCCTTGTTGAGCAAGATAACTAAGGAAACCAAATCCTACCCGGATTCAACCACAAAAGGGCCAATAAATACTCCTCCACCAGCCATAACAAGGTAAACGCATTCATACACTCATCCTCTTCCTTGAGCTCTGGTATTCTGCTTTACACACGATACTTACTCTCACGCCGGAGGGGTTTCGCGAGGCCATGCCTTGCACTTCCACTCAGGTTTTCTCTGTTCTTAACCAGGTTCAAGGAAGCAGATTCAAGCCCAGATATCCTACCCAAAGCATAGACGGCCCAAGCTGAAGATTTTGCCACATCACTTTCTTATCTTTATCAATTGTTACATAACTTTACTTTATTTTTATTTGAATTAAGATGGCACGCACACGTGGAGGAGAGCGTCGGGTTGTGGATATACATGTCCCTAATCAGGCCGAGGTCGTGACACGACCTCATATGAGTAGAGTATATGGCAGACGCGTGACAGCATCAAACCGAAGGAATGATCTTACCCCTCCGCACTCTCCCATTGCCGCCAATGATCATGTGGAGACTCCATTTGCACCCATAATTCGCACTCCACCTATCCAGACGAGTCCTTCACCAATATCGAGAGAGGTAATTGAGGAGGTTGAGGCCGAAGTGGGTAGGATGGGTCCGTCGTTATTTCATTTTGCTGGTTCGAACACTATGATGGCTGGTTCGAGTTCGAGCACTATAATGACTCGTGGTAGAGGACGAGAGGATGGTGGTGGTGGTGGTGGTGATGATGATGGTGATGGTGATGGTGATGGTGATGATATATGGAGGTTGATGGATTCACATCCTGGAGGGCCTGTTGACCCAGAGATACTTACAGGATTTCTGGGCCATGTTGCAGCTGCAATATGGCACGACGAGGTAATTTACTCATAACCACTCTATCATTGGTAATTTGCGCATAACCCCTAATATTATTGATAATTTGGACATATCCACTGAATATTATTGGTCAATTACACACAACCCCATATATTTCATTCATTTTTATCTTGTTAATAATTTTGTAAGGTTGATAATATTTTATTTTTTATATTCAACAGGAAAGGGATGTATTGGGTTGTCATGCATCTGTTGATCGTCTATCATCATGGAGCATTGAGGATGCAACCACAAAAAGATTGATATTTAGTAGTGGTTTGGGGCATTTGAAGGATTGCATGTTTCGACAGTTGGACATGCCACTTATATCAGCATTCGTTGAAAGATGGCACCCAGAAACTAATAGTTTTCATTTTCCATTCAGGGAGATGACACTGACTCTACATGATGTGCACCATATATTACGCATCCCCGTTGAAGGGAGGCCCCTTCTTGCCGATACTAAGATGTTCTCCATCAAGGGTTTCTTATCGACCATCCTACGCATGGAAATGTCCCAAATAAATGTAGAGGTGAAATCGAGTGGGATTAAATTCTTGACAGTACAACACCGTTTGTCTTCCCAAAATGTTAATCATGAACCAAGGGCGATTGGTTATTTGTTTTGGTTGATGGGGGCAACCCTCTTTATGGACAAGACATCCAACAGAGTAAATGTCCACACGATAATGTATTTATCGCATCTAGCTGATGTCCCTAGAGTCGCTTGAGGTGCAGCGACCTTATGTTATCTATATCGTCAACTAGGTATAACATCTAGGGCTGGTTGTAAACAGATGGCCGGTTGTTTGACTTTGTTGCAGGTATATTGTTTAAGTACTATATTGTTTTGATATAATAAGTTAATATTTGTTATAATTATAATGAATATTTTGTAGGCATGGATCTATGAATACTTTCATGTCTTCAGGCCAAACACGAGATCAAAATGGAGACGAGGTGAGCCACGCGCTTCCAGATGGACCCCTCCTTTCATGAAGAGAAACAATCCTGATCAATTGCAGTATTATCGTATTGTGCTTGATCACATGACTGCTGATCAAGTAAGTTATTTATTCAATAGTTATATTAATCTCATTTACATTATGCAACAAATTCACGTTAATCAATTGCATGTTACTTGGACTCCATATGGGACAACTCCTGAGCGTGATGTACCTATTAGTCTTTTCTCGGGCATAATTCATTGCAGGAAAATTACAGAGCCATACATGCCTGATCGTTGCCTGAGACAGTTTGGATATGTACAGACAATTCCTATCCCAGTACACATTCCAAAAAAGGTGTACAGAGGTTGGAACCCACATAAGTATGTTTGTTACCACGATGAGATGGTTCGCGATTTCCAGGGATGGCAACATCATGTGGTTCACCCAAGAACCATTGGATCTAGGGTAGCCAACACCCCGTTTGAGGCCGTAGAGGGTTACTTAACGTGGTTTAGGGAGCACTCACATTTTCGGGTGACGCTGAGTACTGATGATGATGATGACGATGACGCTGCTCATGATGACGACGATCATGCTCATGGGTATGATCACGCTCAGCCATCGAGGGTTCCCCCCTTGAGCTCGGAGCGAGTAGAGTACTTACTTCCTCGGATCAGGTTGCTGCATCCTGATAGGCGAGGAAAGCTTCCTTGGGACAAGGTTTGTGAGACTTTGGACGATGTTTGTAGACATTTTGACGATTTGTTGTGATGTACTTTTTTAATGTTTTCTTAATTATACTAAATTACGTTGTCATGATAACTTGTTTAACTTTCTTTTATAAAGTCATGAGTCCACTTTGATTATGATTGTCAGCCGTTATATTAAGAAGTTAGATTTTTACACATGCACCCCTTTAAATAATACAAATTGTTAAAATGAGAGACGTGTCCAACAAAAAGTTTTATTCTACTAAATTTCTTAATTGGGCTAAAAACAATTACGACAAAATGAGAGACGTGTCCAATAAAAGTATTACTAAACAAATCTTCAAAGAAAAAAATATACACCCCCTACGATGTCTCTAAATTAAGGTAATTGGTGAGTCGAGCCGTCCAAATTTGCAGCCAATATCGTATGTTAGGGTCACAAGAATTTTCCCATGCCGGGAGTAAGGGCAGCCGAGGCATATGGCTATTGGGTTTCATTCTAAGTGCTATAAAGTGGTCCCCATTGACCCACCCAATGTCAATTTGTGCGGTTGGCGATTGTGGTGGTTGCGCATCAACAGAACGTGCTTGCAACGACAACCATGTATTGCAACCATTTAAGTTACTACACAAACATGTCACAATTCGTTGATACCGTGTAGCAATCACATATCCTAGAGATCCCAGATTCAAATGATGATTACTTGGCGCCGGAGAGTAATGAAAATCACATTGTATGAGACCATCTTCAACATACTGCTGCATCAAGTTGATGGTTGCGTAGAAGTTGAAGTTTTCAGTCATTTCTTGCATCAAGTCATTACGCACCTGATCCCATTTTTCTTGATCCTAATAAATAAAGTCCGCAATGACTCGAAAACCACAATTTCCATCGCCTTTGACATCTAGAACACTTGATATGAAAGGGATCATGAATGATGGCATCTGAGAAACGTATAGAAATGAATTACTCGTCGGTGGTTGATTTGAGCATGATGAACTACGACCTTTACCTCGACCTCGACCTCGTGCTGCTTTGTCTGCCTGACGATTAGCATGCTCATAACCTGATTGTGTTATAGGGTAAGGTAAAATTAGTTGACAATTGTAAACATTTAAAGTATTTAACGTAAGCATTTAAAGTATTTAGTGTAAATATAACAAGTAATACACCTGAAAGATCTCTCTTTGTCGAGTTCTTCTTCGGACGCCCTTTGTGTGGGCGACTTTCTGGCTCCCTCATCCCCACAATTCAGGATGCACAAAATTGTGGAATTGTCTCGCATAATGATATTTTCGGGCTTTAGGCTCATCTTTTATATCAGAAAGAATGTCTTTGATCAAATCATCTGATGTCTCTCTTTTCGAACTCATGTCATGATCTCCTGACATAGACAACGTCCTCCAAAACTGATGAACTGCATGTGGTTCAATCGCAACATTTTCCTGTGACATCGTCCACATTTCACATGCACATGGTAGGTCGTAACTAAATTTGAACAGACATCCACATTTTTCTGCATCATCTTTAATCTTATCTTTTTTCGACTGTTTTAGAGCCCATTCATTGACTAGCAAGTTAATGGCTTAGTGGGATACTTTAAATCTCAATCGACGAAAAAGAATCATTGATTCTGTCTTAGGATGTGCTGTGTTCAAAGACCTTTCAAATTTAGTCTTTATCTCATTGAATTGAAGCTCCACCGCATCATGGATTCGGGTGAATATGAGATCAAAAGCCCTGTGATGACGTGCCTAACCATCTCTTCAACAAGCGAGAATGTGCACTCTCAACTCTGTAACACATCGGAAAAAAATGTGAATATACATATTAATAACATCGTCATCTTTCCAAAATATTGCAATTCATAAAATGTATAAGTTTTACCTGTTGGTCGTTCGTTGACCAAAATGCATATATTGTTTAATCAAAGCAAAAACAAATCTATCCCAGTACGGCTCCAACCACTGAGATGTAACATAGTTAAGAATTGCTGGTACGTTCTTCCACTTATATGCGATCTCTGCAAAATTAGCAATGTATTCAGCCTCCGTTTTGGACTCCACTAAATCTGCCCACCTTGCCATAAATACTGCCGCATAATTTTTTTTAGTTTCGCTCATCAAGTTCACCATATACTTCTCGACATCTTTTGCTATGTGTCTCTTACACAACATATGGTGAGACTCTAGAAAGTACTCTTGAACAGCAGTCATTAGACCCAACTCCCTATCTGTGACAATTACATCCGGAGCTGCAACATATAAGAACAAAGAATCCCTCAACCCCCGTAATGCCCATCTGAAGGTATCGGTTATCTCATTCTTCAAGAACGCGAATGCAACGTGATAATTTTTTCCAAATGATGTAACTCCAATAATCTCTAATAAAGGCATCTCATACTTATTGGTCTTATAAGTTGTATCCATAAGAAGGACATACGGAAATAACGCCACTAACTTCAGGGACTTTGGATGAGAAAACATAACGTCTGTCATCATTTTTGTATTTTCCTCACACCTGTACCATGAAATATATCCACGTTGCCTCATCTGATTGAAAAAATATTGCATTTTTGTTTCTGATCCCATTTTTACCTTTCTTATCTTAACTAGGGCATTCTCCACGTGTTTTATCGTGCTTCTATTTCTAGGATCTTCCTTCTTCAATTCATTTAATATTTGTTTCGGCTTGATGTTAGCACTGTATAGCTGATCAACCCTTTCAATCTCCTTTACAGACAACTTGGCCGCTGAAGTATGCCACTCTGTTTCTTTTGCAATTGGATGGTTGTGTTTAGTGTCCGACTCACTAACCTTGACTCTCCACCCAACATCTATTTGTTGCACTAAGTACACTTCAAACTTACAATTAAGTTTTTTCGAACTTTTTTTCTTTATATTTGCCACATCCTTTTTAGCATCGAACCTATACTTCCCGCCATGCTCACAACCAAGCCACACTTTACGCGATCCATTCTTTAAAATATTAACTCTTTTAACAAAAAAAAAACATATTCTCATTGCGTCCGGTAGCTCTAACCCAAGCTTCTGCCTCCGCTCGATTAGGAAAAATTTCGTTAGTTATGAAAAAATGAGAGACGTGCGGAAATAGGCATTGCTCCTTTTCAAATTGATGATCCTGAAAACAAATACGAATTATTAATTAAAAAAATTATATTTAACGAAAACATTTGTTTTGTGCTGTTATACATCCTATTATCTATTTTTTATTTTTACATATTTTTTCAATGTAATAAAAAATATTAGTTTTGAAAAAAAGAAAAAAAGTCGCCTCACTTTTTAAAAAAAGAATCACCAAAAAATATCAAAATATTTGAAAAATAATCGCCAAACAAATGGCAATTTTTTAAAAAAATTGCCAAACAAAACACAATTTGTGAAAAAGAAACACATAACACAAAAGTTAAATTTTTTTTTTTTTGAAAGATCACTTGGAATGTGAAAAATAATCGCTAGTTTTTTTAAAAAAATTAAAATCACCAGTTTTTTTTTAAATGAAAAAATCGACAGTTTGTTATGCAAAAAAAGAAAAAAAAATCACCACTTTTTTATAAAAAATACAAAAAAGTTGCCAGGTATTTTTTAAAAAACTGAAAAAAGTCGTCACTTTTTTTATAAATATGACAAAAAATCGCCAGTCTTTTTAAAAAATGAAAAAATCAGCAGTTTGTTATGCAAAAAAAGAAAAAAATCGCCACTTTTTTTTATAAAAAATACAAAAAAGTCACCAGGTATTTTTAAAAAAACTGAAAAAAGTCGTCATTTTTTTAATAAAGATGACAAAAAAATCGCCATGTTTTTAATTTTTTTTTGAAAAAAGACGCCAGGTTTTTAATTTTTTTTTTTGAAAAAAGTCGTCACTTTTTTTAAAAAAATTTGACAAAAAGACGCCAGTTTTTTTTCAAAAAATTGAAAGAAGTCGCCAATACCATGAGAGGAACCACAATGGTACATGACTTTGGGGCAGAGTGTCACTCATGGTACATGACTGCAATGTACAACCGTCCAAATAAAATGGCTGTAAAAAAAATCGACAACCATTACTTTTGGTCCCCGCTTACACGGAGCTCGATGAAGGTCATGCTTTATTTGATCCCCTTAACTGTATACAGTACGCGCACAGTACTGGATGTTGATTATGACTCGTGATAATGTAGGTAACAACTTACCGTAAAAGAAGAATTCAAAGAATCATCATGAACGTTGTTATTCGGATCGAATTCATTAAATAAATTATTGGAAAGGAATAAGTTTAGTGTTTATAGTTAATTGTGAAGGAGGATTTGACATATATTTATAGGAGGATTAATTGAAACTCTTTTATATAAAAGGATAAGGATTAATTAATAATTAGAGTTTACGGTTAATTGAAAGTTCTTTTTATAAAAGGAGTAATTAGTAAATAAACTATTTAATGAATGTGGTATTTAGTGTTTTTTGTGTGGCATTTATGGTCACTCAATTACTAATGATAATAACAACAATAATAAGAATAACTTATTCAACGCTAATATGAACTAAGTGACAAAACTAATGTTAATAATAAAAAAACAATTAACAATAAGGACAATAAAATTAATAGCTAAATAATAATAATATTAATATTAATAATTAACTACTAAATAAAATATTAGTACTAAATATAGTTTAAAAATCTTGAAATAACTAAATATAGTTAATTAAAAATATCAAATTTTGGGAGGGAGAGAAAGAAAATGAAGGAAAATTACAAAAAAAAATTGTAGAAAATCGGGTGATATCCAAATGCAGCAAACCAAGTATCTATTTATAGATAAAAATGTGTAGATTTTTTAAAAAAATTGGAAAAAAAATATAACTTTTAAGGTGAAAAAAAGGCTAAAAACGGGATAAAAAGAAAAATCTTGCAGACCACCCAAATTGTGCCACGTGGAAAGGTGGTTGGAAGGGTTGTCAGACACCTTATCCACCAAGAATGTTTGTGGTGTCGTTTCCCCTTCTTTTAGATGTCATTTTGATGGTTGCTCCTCTTGGCTTCCGGAAGGCACCAAACAACTCAAACTCCTTTTATTACTAATGATAATAACAACAATAATAATAATAAGAAGAACTTATTCAACGTTAATATGAAGTAAATGACAATAATAATGTGAATAATAACAAAACAATTATCAATAATGACAATAATATTAATAGCTAAATTATAATAGTATTAATATTAATAATTAACTACTAAATAAAATATTAGTACTAAATACAGTTTAAAAAATCTTGGAATAACTAAATATAGTTAATTAAAAATATTAAATTTTGGGAGGGAGAGAAAGAAAATGAAAGAAAATTAAGAAAATTGTAGAAAATCGAGTTGATATCCAAATGCAGCAAACCAAGTATATATTTATAGATAAAAATGTGTAGATTTTTTTTAAAAATAAAAAAATAACTTTTAAGGTAAAAAAAATAGGCTAAAAACATGATAAAAAGAAAAATATGGCTGACCACCAAAATTGCGCCATGTGGAAAGATGGCTGGAAGGGTTGTCGGACACCTTATCCACCAAGAATGTTTGTGGTGTCGTTTTCCCTTCTTTGAGATGTCGTTTTGATGGTTGCTCCCCTTGGATTCTGGAGGGTACCAAGCAACTCAAACTCCTTTTATTACTAATGATAATAACAACAATAATAATAAGAACTTATTCAATACTAATATGAAGAAAATGACAATAATAATGTGAATAATTACAAAAATTAACAATTATGACAATAATGTTAATAGCTAAATTATAATAATAATAATATTAATAATTAACTACTAAATAAAATATTAGTACTAAATATAGTTAAAAAAATCTTGAAATAACTAAATATAGTTAATTAAAAATATCAAATTTTAAGAGGAGAGAAAGAAAATGAAGGAAAATTAAAAAATTATAGAAAATCGAGTTGATATCCAAATGCAACAAACCAAATATCTATTTATAGATAAAAATGTGTAGATTAAAAAAAAATATAACTTTCAAGGTGAAAAATAGGCTTAAAACGGGATAAAAAGAAAAATATGGCGGACCACCCAAATTGTGCCACATGGAAAGGTGGTTGGAAGGGTTGTCGGACACCTTATCCACCAAGAATGTTTGTGGTGTCGTTTCCCTTCTTTGAGATGTCGTTTTGATTGTTGCTACCCTTGGCTTCCGGAGGGTATCAAGCAACTCAAACTCCTTTTCCCTAATTTAGCTACCAGTTGATATGTCCATTGTATTGATGATCCACTTATATGCTCCCAATTGATATGCCGATGTACCTACTCTTAATAACAACATTTAAAAAAAAATGAATTCTAAACAGTTTTTCTGCACTGTGCATAACGGCATATGCGATGTCGTTACTGCTTCAATTTTTTTTAATCTTTCCTTTACCATAATTATTCTTCAAACTTTATCCCATGAATATAAATCATATAAAACAATTTATCAAACACAAAGTGAAATTGCAACCCTTTGTAATTATTTAGACAATATACAATTTTAATCTTTTTCTCGAAACTCTTTTCAATTAGGGTTTAATCATAAAACAATTTTTATAGTATCAACACTTGATACATATTAATTTATATAATCATAAGTTGCTTTAATACCACTGTTGGGTTTTAATTGAAATTAACAAGACAGAATAACAAAACTTTAATTTCAAAACCATCCCAAGATACATGTGAATTAATATAAATTAGACTTAAAATACTTACCAGAATATTGGAGCTAGCAATCTTCGAAAGAATCACACTTAAATTACGATCACCGCAACAAACGATTTGCTCAGCTTCTCTATGGCGTCCACACGAACGGATTTGACAGGATTAATTCAACAATTATGTGCTAGGCAATTGTTGAATCAAAGTAAGAATCCCTTCGTCACACAAATAACTAGCTCCTAAATTTTCTCTCTACGATATTAGTGTTTTACCAAACCCTAAATTCGTTTGTGTGTTGATGTTCGTTGACCATCAAAAGACTCCCCATTTAAAGGGATGGAGAAAGTGGCGAATAACATAGTCCTAGTCTAACTAGGACTATGTTTTGGTCTCATTAGTTTATTTTATTTGAGCTCATTAATCCAATTAATAACCCAAAATAATTTCAGTCTAATTCATTCTAAGTGTGTGACCCAATAGGTTCCTAATTACGTTGACAATAATTAATTACTATATCAAATATATAATTAATTCTAAACAGTGAGCGACATATAACAATACATCATTGTTACCCAAGTAATAGTAATTATCGGTGATTACAAAAAATTGATTATAGCCAAAATAGTTATTTTCCCTTTGTCCAAATATTTGATTAAGCACAAGGCATGGATCGCGACATCCTTGTTATAGTTTGATCTAGGTTTCTTGCTCTCCTAGTAGACTTATACAATAAACAAATAAAATTAATATATCATCATTAATTTATTTGAGCAAAATCATGCATTTACTTAAGTCTCACTCACCAAAAGGCCCATAAATATTATACTCTTGTTATGTAGGATGGACAAATCCTATCTACATCGTTCATATCCCTCAGCATGATTCGTGGCATATCCAATATCCGACTTTATAATCAACTTGTTACCGAATGACATTTATCGATATCAAAATATATGACTCTTCATCTAGGGTATATAACAACTTCAAGTCAAAGGACAACGAATAAATTTGTCACTATGAGAATTGCTTATGAGACTCATGAACGATCCTCGTAGCATTCTCATGTGGGTCAATACAGTACGTCGTTACACCTAACACACATCTATTTGTAGACTGATATCAACTATATGAGTCTTAACACATATTAGTTTCTATGTATTATTATTGTCCTTATTAATGATAATACTCGACTAGAGATATTTAAGAATAACATATTTTTTCTAAGGACTTTATAACGTTTTACAATGAATAAACAAACAATACATAATAAATAAATACCTTAATAAATAATGATACATGGAGAAATAGATTTGCCTCTAGGGCATAAAAAAATGGGATTTTGCAGTTACGTAAAATTCTTGAAGGAGATCTTGTCCAACAAGTAGTAATCGAAGAATTTGAGACAGTGAACCTCACAAAAGAGTGTTCGAAAATTCTGCTAATCAAACTACCACAAATATTGAAAGATCCTGGGACTTTCTCCATTCCTATTTCCATTGGTGATTTAGGTCTTTCAAAATCTTTATGTGATTTAGGTAGTTGTATAAATTTGATGCCTTTATCAATGTTTCGCAAGTTGGGACTTGGGGAGACAAAGCCCATGTCAGTTCCCCTACAGTTAGGTGACCGGTTAATTGTTTATCCAAGAGAATTATCGAAGATGTACTGGTAAAGGTAGACAAATTTATCTTGCATGTATATTTTCTTATTATGGATTTGGATGAGGATGCAGATGTCCCTATAATTTTGGGTAGACCATTTTTGGCCACTAGTAGGACATTAATTGATGTCGAATCCGGAGAATTAATTTTTCGGATTGAGGAGGAAAAAGTGGGTTTTAATGTGTTTAACTGTAAGGAAAATGCATGTGATGCTAGTATCTGTCTTCGAGTAGATATTACTTTTGGCTTGTAAATTTTTTTCAGAAAAGAAGGTTTGAAGACCCGTTGGATGCATGCATAGGAAATCATCCTTATAAGGATAAAAATCAGAATCACAATGTCTTGGATGGGGTACTATTAAAGAAGAGCCGCGAAAAGTTCACGAGCCGATAGTGAAGCTACAAAGGTATGCAATTCCCCATCATAAAGAAAAGGTCATAGGATGTGGGCAAATTCCCCGATACTCAAGTGAGGGGATAGTCAAGAAAGCTCTCGAGTTCAAGATGTCATGAGTACAATGGAATGGTAAGAGAAATTGTGTTCTTCTGGCTAAGCGAATTCTATTGAATGATTCTTCAAAAGCTTGGAGGACGTGCTCCAGGCTAACGACATTAAACAAATGTGCTTGTTGGGAGGCAACCAAACCAGGTACACTTTTAATTGCTTTCGTAGTGTAATATAGTCTCTCTTTTCTCCCTTATTTGTGTTCTCTCTTAATTACGCTTTAAAGTCAATGCATGAACTAAGTTTGGGGGTGAGTGCATTTTAGTATTGTATTAATAAGTTTTGAGTTTGTTTTATGCCACCTTTTTTGGGTCTCCCTGAGTTTGTGGGTTTATAAGGGAGTGTTCATAGTTCACCCTCACAAAAAGATTTTATTTTATCTTACTTTATTTATTTGTGTGTTTTTTTCTTTTAATGTTCATGTTGGAATATGTCTGCTGAAACACGACTTATTAATTTGTATATTCCAATTACCATGATTTGTTTGTTCTCATTACTAGATGTTCTTGTTAAGAGTGGTAATCTAAACTGCAATTATAGACTGAGACAAGGGACAGAAGTGAGGTCTAATGCCAAATATGGAGAGCTGAATTCCAAGCTGAAGGGATACCTAAAATTTGTTACATTGTAGAGTACAAGTGCCTGGTCGTGATTTCTTTGGTCTTGAAGGGGGTTTGTTGTAACTTCAGGATGTTGTTAGTTAGAGCCCCTTTAATTCCTTCTGTTATTTTGTTTTGTGTGAACAGATTTTGTAACGGCTCCTCCAGTTCATATATATATTAGTGATTCACAAGAGAGCAATCAGTTTCACGATTGCTCACTTTTCTTTCCCTTTTCTTGTCATGGTATCAGAGCGATAGATCGTCTATCCACAACCACCAATTCTTGTTCTTCCCCAAAACCCTAAACAATGGCGGAAGAAAAATTAGCAACCCAAATCGATCAATCCAGTTCGAAAAACAAAGGGGTTTCCATGGAGATTGGAATAGATTCCAACATGCATCCGATGTATCTGCACAACAATGATCATCCAGGACTAGTTCTCATCGCTGCAAAACTGACAGGGAGTGAAAACTACAACTCATGGAAGAGATCCCTTAAGATTGCACTATCGGCCAAGAACAAGATCACAATCTTGAATGGCACTTTTCCTGCACCAGAAAAAGAGGATCCTCTCTTTCCTTTATGGGCCAGGGCAAATGACATGATAATTTCTTGGATCTTCAATACGGTCACAGAGGAAATTAGTAATAGCTTAAAGTTTGTGACCGATGCCAATTCAGTTTGGAAAGAGCTAGCGAAAAGGTTCTCCAACATTGATGGACACAGGGCATTCCAGTTGCAGAAAGAATTGCATAGACTTGAACAAGGTACAGCCTCTGTCGAATTTTACTTTCACAAAATGAAAGGGTATTGGGATGAAAATGCAGCCTTAGATCCTATAACAGTCTGTAAGTGTCCCTGCATTTGTAGTTCTTCCAAGATTCAAGAGTCAAGAGATCAAAGAATTAAACTAATGCAGTTCTTGATGGGTCTACATGAAAGTTACATGAGTACAAGATGACAAATTATGAGAATGAAGCCCTTACCCACAATTTCTGAAGCTTACTACATAATCAGGCAGGAAGAGACACAAAGGCAAGGCTATGTGCATGAGATTGGTTCCATTGCATCCAACATTAACCAGTTAGGACAACCTCAGACCATGCCAGATAGATTCACTATTGGATCTTCTCAAAGCAAGACAGGATACACCAAAACCCCTTTTAAGAAAGGCATTTTCTGCAACTACTGCAATAGAGAAGGGCACATCAAGGAAGAATGTTATAGACTAAAGGGTTTTCCAATTGGGCATCCTGGAAATCCCAATCATCAGGCACACAAACCCAAGACCAACACTGGAAATAGACAAGTAGGGAAAAATCAAGGGAATCAAGTGGAGTCAACCAACTCCAGGATCATGCAAGTACAGGCCACACCTATTGGCAATGCAGACAACAATGACAAGACTGGAGTGGGAATGTCCAAGATTGATCAATTACAGGAGCAGATGAACCAAGTCATGGCTATGCTAAAAGCCAAAGATAGTCCTGAAGATCACAATGCTAGTCAAAGTGGACACAAATTTGTTGGTATGACACACATGGCAGGTACTTCTATTACCAACCATCAATTTAAATTTCATCATGCCTTGCATACATGGATTATTGACACAGGTGCCACTGACCACATATGTACATCCTTATCTGTCACGCATGATGTAGAAGTTATTAATCATCCTATCTTTCTATCTCTACCTAATGGTGCTAAAGTTAAAGTGACTCACATAGGAAAAGCTTACATTAATCCTCAACTTACATTGGAAGCTGTATTTTACATACCTGATTTTCAGTACAACCTTTTGTCTGTATCCAAACTCACTATGCAAACAAACTGTCACACACTCATCATTGGAACACAATGCCTTTTCCAGGACCTTCAGATGACCAGGACCATAGCTATTGGTGATATGAGTGATGGGTTGTATCTTCTCAAGGCAGAACATTTTCCAGCCCCCAAATATATTTGCACTAATGCTTCTAGACACAAAGACATTGTTAGCTGGCACCAGAGACTTGGACACACTTCCTTAAGTACTCTAAAAACATTGTTGGCTTGAATTCTCTTTGTAAACAAAAGAACCTTGACATAGAAAGAATCTTATCTTGTGATGTTTGTCCTCTTGCTAAACAACACAAACTGCCTTTTATGTTGACAAATATTAAAAGTAAAGCTTGTTTTGATCTCATACATTGTGATTTATGGGGGCCTTATAGGAAAACTACCATGAATGGTTGTAGATACTTCTTGACTATTGTTGATGACTTTTCAAGGGGGGTATGGACTTTTCTCATGTCCACTAAAACTAATGTTTTTTCATTGTTAAAACAATTTAATGCTTATGTTCAAAATCATTTCAAGACCAACATCAAATTCTGTAGAACTGAATTTTACAATGCTGAAGTTATACCTTACCTTGCTAGCCTAGGGATTCTACACCAAAGCTCTTGTGTTGATACTCCCCAACAGAATGGGGTTGTAGAGAGAAAACATCAGCACCTTCTAGACATGTCTAGAGCAATTAGGTTTCAGTCTGGTCTCCCTATCCATTTTTGGGGATATGCCTTTTGGCAGCCACCCATATTATAAATAGAATCCCTACTGCTGTTGTGAATTTTAAATCCCCCTATGAAATACTCTATACTACCAAACTTTCTTATGATCACTTGAGAGTTATAGGTTGTTTAGCTTATGCTTCCACTCATCCTGCAGATAAATATGCTCCCAGGGCCATAAAATGTGTCCATTTAGGGTACCCTGTAGGACAGAAGGGATATGTACTATACAACCTTGAAACCAAGAAAATTTTCATTAGCAGGCCTGTCATTTTCCATGAATCCATTTTCCCTGTCATTAATAAAAACTCTGTGGATCATGTTCAATCTCCTGCTCAACCTGAAGTAGATATTAATTTGTTTCATGATAATACACCAGATAGTAGCACTAACATTAATACTGATCTTGATGAATCTAAAGACCTTGATAATTCTGTTAACATCAGAGGTGATGCCAAATCTGATGACCCTACAGACATTAGAAATGATATCAACTCCCAAGTCCCTAGTAGGGTCTCCACAAGAGTTAAATACCCCTCTGTCAAATTGAAAGACTACATTGTCTCATTTGTCTTTACAAAACCTAGCCATTACCTTAACCAGCACCATATGCAGCAACATTGTGTCAACTCTATAATGCATGTACAAGAGCCTCAATCCTATAATGAAGCTGCACAAAGTACTGATTGGGTTGAAGCCATGAATAAAGAAATTGCAGCTCTAGAATCTAATCAAACCTGGGACATAGTGAATCTGCCCCAAGGGAAGAAGGCTATAGGATGCAGATGGATTTACAAAGTGAAGTATAATTCTGATGGCAGTGTGGAGAGGCTCAAAGCAAGGTTAGTTGCCAAGGGTTACAACCAAAGAGAAGGGGTTGATTATTCAGAAACTTTTGCCCCTGTAGCCAAAATGGTAACTGTAAGAGCTATTCTGGCTATAGCTGCTGCATAGAAATGGGAAGTCCATCAACTAGATGTTAACAATGCTTTCTTACATGGAGACCTGGAAGAAGAGGTCTATATGCAGCTGCCATTAGGTTACAAATCACAGGTTAAACCCAACAGTGTTTGCCAGTTAAAGAAGTCATTGTATGGATTGAAACAAGCATCTAGACAGTGGTTTTCTAAGCTAACTAAAGTGCTCCTAGGACTTGGCTACACATAATCCCTAGCAGATTACTCCCTGTTCACTTTGAAAAATGGTACAAGGTTCACAAGTGTGCTAGTGTATGTTGATGATGTGTTGGTGGCAGGTAATGACATGGATACTATTGCTTCTTTAAAACATATGCTGCATGAAAGATTCAGCATCAAGGATTTGGGACCTGTAAAATACTATTTAGGCATAGAGGTTATGAGATCTGTGGATGGTTTTCATCTTAGCCAAAGGAGGTATGCCTTGGAGTTAATTGAAGCAGGAGGGTTACTAAATGCCAAGCCACTCACCATTCCTTTTGATCCTAATGGGAAGCTCCTACAAAATGAAGGGACTCTTCTTGATAATCCTTCAGAATACAGGCAATTGGTAGGGAAACTCATATACCTTACTGTCACTAGGCCAGACCTGGCTTTTGCTGCTCAGTGTTTGAGCCAGTTTGTACAAAATCCAAGGGATACTCATCTGAAAGCTTTGCATAGGGTATTAAGGTATGTTAAAGCTTCACCAGAGCAAAGGGTTTACTTACCTTCTGTAAATCACCTACAACTTCAGGCCTTTTGTGACAATGATTGGGCAGGGAATCCCAATGATAGAAAGTCCATAACAGGATTCTGCATGATGCTGGGGAGATCTCTGATTTCATGGCATTCTAAAAAGCAATCTGTAGTCTCTAGGTCATCTACAGACTACAGAGTCAGAGTACAGGGCCTTGGCAACAACCAGTTGTGAAGTGATTTGGTTGACCAGCTTGTTGAAGGATCTGGAGGTCAAATTGCCCAAACATGTAACCATTTACTGTGACAATTCATCTGCCATAGCAGTGGCCAACAATCCTGTGTATCATGCTAGAACCAAGCACATAGAGTTGGACTGCCATTTTATTAGAGAGAAAATTTCTAGTGGACTTATCTGCTTGCAACATATTCCTACTAAAGGTCAAATTGCAGACATATTTACTAAATTTCTAGGAAGAGGCTTGCATTGGAGTTTCCTTTCCAAGTTGGGAGTGGTGAGCATTCACCTACCCTCAACTTGTGGGGAGGGTGTTAAGAGTGGTAATCTAAACTGCAATTATAGACTGAGACAAGGGACAGAAGTGAGGTCTAATGCCAAATATGGAGAGTTGAATTCCAAGCTGAAGGGATACCTGAAATTTGTTACATTGCAGAGTACAAGTGCCTGGTCGTGATTTCTTTGGTCTTGAAGGGGGTTTGTTGTAACTTCAGGATGTTGTTAGTTAGAGTCCCTTTAATTCCTTCTGTTATTTTGTTTTGTGTGAACAGATTTTGTAACGGCTCCTGCAGTTCATATATATATTAGTGATTCACAAGAGAGCAATCCGTTTCACGATTGCTCACTTTTCTTTCCCTTTTCTTGTCAGTTCTAACAAGTGACTAAAAGGGCTGCGTACAGGTTAGTATGGCAACTTGTTGAACATTGCATAGGTCTTAGACTAGGCGAGTCCGAGTCTCAGTCCTACTCTTATAAGATGACCTCAACAGACTAGTTATTTCAGTACACTAGCACCAACAGACTTGCTACAGCATGATAGCTTCTTTGAAGATATCAAACCAGAAGACTTGTTGCAGGTTGATAGTTCATTCCTTAAGTATGTCAACCAAAAGACCTCTCTGCTGGAAGATAATATCATTAAAGGAACATCAAACCAGCAAACCTTCGATCTTCATAGGTTGCATGTGCGAACTATAGTGGAATCATTACAAATGTTTAGAAACGACAAAAGACTCAAGCTTCTCCAAAAGTCACACGAGCAGTCTTGGCGTCTCGCAAACCTACAAAGATCTATGTTGTGATTTTATTCAACATATTCATAAGATTTACTCTTATCCAAAGATCATTCCAACGACTAAAGATCATTCGAAGACAATCTCAACGGATCTATAGATCTCCGTCTATAAAAGAAACCTTTTTCTACTTTCTTACAAAGAGATCGGGAGTGAGACAATGAGATCAACAATCGAGCTATCTCAAAGATCACAGTAGAAACACAAACCTCTATAAACACTTTATATGGATTGCAAAGAAGAAAAAATAAAAGGAAGAAATAGTGATCTGAAAAGATACAACGACAGAAAATAGTGTCTTGATCAAGAAACCCCTTTCTTGATTTGAGCTTTTTGATCTCCTTCAAAGAACTCAGTCTCTACAGCACTTCAGAAATCCAATCTGTTGGTAGATACCAAGCACTCCAGATTCCGTTGAAGATAGATCTCTAAAGATGTCCAAAAAAGATGAAGAACTGGCTATCTGCATTGCATTCATACAAGCAGACTTGTACTCCATTGCAAGAGTTGTTGGTTATGAAACAATATGTCATCATAGGGAGTCAAGTGTTTTGCACTCAGTTGCTCAGATATACCTTATCTGAGCAACCCATAAAATTGTCTTTCATGTCGCATCTCCTTGACTCACACATGTTCCTGACTTGTTCATGAAACTCTGAGAAATGAGTTCTTGAATGGGATGGAATCCAGGAGAAAAAAGTAGATGGCTAGGTTAGAGAGTCTAGGTTGATGCATTAAGCATGTTTGCCTTTGAGTAAACCTCTGCTGAATTTGCAATATATTATACTTTCTACAAACTCAGCCCTGATCTCTCTTTCTAGTTCTTATAAGATTTTATTTGAACAAAGCTATCTATTTTGGAACCCATATCTCTTGCATCTAAAGAAGAGTTAAGTGTGATGTTGTTCTGAACATATATTCGTGTACAACTGCTTAAACCTTCTTAGATAAATTTGTTTAGCCAGAACCTTTCTGCTGCCAATCCTTTTAATATGCTAACAGTTTATCTACAATCTGTCAGTAGAGTTCATTACTCTGCTATGAACAAGTCTGCTGCTCAATACAACAACAGACCTATCTCATCTCAAGATTGTCTTATCACTTAGAAGCATTTCACCCATATTCATAAATGAATAGTGAAATAATTTTAAAGTGGTAACATAGGCTATTCACCCCCCTCTAGCCTATTTGAGCACATCCATAGGACCAACAGTTTATGTAATGATTAGTGTTGTTGTTGTAGCAATTTTTATGGAGATAAGCAGCAATATTGCGTTAAAATATCAAAAGTAAAGGTTGGATGGATTAAAATGAAAAGTTTTTATCAAAAGAGGGGGCCTGGTTAAAATAAAGCGGTGCCCGCGAGCCAGTTAACGCTAAACTTAGCGCAAGTTACAGTGTTGAAGATTTGGAATTCATCAAAGTGACGCTCGCACGCCAATGAACGTCTAAGTGAACGTCATTTCCAGTATTGGAGATTGAGACTTAGAAAGTGGTCTGTCATATCCCTAATCCCCCAACCTAAATCCTGAAATCAACTCCCTCTCACCCAAAGTAAACCCTTGCCATAGCAAGCCCCATCCCTTTTCTTTCAAATCTGGCAACTTAACTCCATCTCCCCTCCAATCTTCCTCCTTCCAGCTCTAATCTATTCGTCTCCAACACAACACTTATAAAACCCCGATATTTTATCTATTTTTAATTTTAATAAATAAAAGAATTTGGTTCCACCTTAATAAATTTGATTTTATAAAATAGAGATAATATTATTAAATTAGATTTATGAAAAGCTTGAGAAATTATACTATATTTTAAAAGTGATAAAAGTTAAAAATATTGCTTTGAAAATTTGGACGTTTATATTATTATATTAATTGGTTATATTACTTGGAGGTTAATAATCAGTATTTGGGAATTCAAATGATAAATCTAACCATTTGAACTTTTTATATATTGGCTCGCTTGAAGACTTGCTACGTGGATACATTTGTTACCGATGATTGCTATGTTTTGGATAAACTATAAGTTATTTATTTCTTTGTGGATTGTCTAGAATTCTTCTTCAACTATAATCCTCTGTTGTTAAAGATACACCCAAGAACTCTATGCTCAAACTTTCACTCCTTATCCTCTCGAGCAAATGAGATCAATGGAAGATAAGAATGATAATCTCACTTTCTATATGATTATTTCTTTGTGGATTATCTAGAATTCTTATTATGTATCTATTCTTTTCTGGAGCTTTCTTAAGCTCATAAATTTTGCTAATGATTTGCTGAAAAGTTCTCTAGGTAGGAACACAGATGCATATGGATCACAAAGCAACTCTTATCACTTTCTACAAGTAGATTTTATAAATTCAATTGTTCGTAAAGACTGTTGTTTGGAATACAGACAAACTCTTTCCAGTTTTCACTCTTTCCTTCTCTTTCGACGATATACCAAATCTTTTGGATTCAGTTGTCATTACTGACTAAGATTGTAAGTATATCTCCACTGTGATAGCATACACTCTAAGGTTGATAGCCTTGTTTGATATGCTTGCATTTATATCTATTGTGTCTACATTTGACAAATTCTTATAGATATAATGCTTAAGTAATGCTATGTCATACTATGCTCCTTTTTATTCAACTCATCTATTAGTATGATATACTTTACCTATTAGTTTTGATACAAAAGCGTCAGACGAATAGCCTGTTCATCTGACTTGTGCTTATCTGTTTTCATATCAAAACTATGCCTTCGGAGTCTCTCTCCATCTGTTGGCAACACTTCATAAGTTCAGTTATATGTGTTAACTTATAGGAGTTTTTACCTTCGTAGACAAATAGACAAATACATGGGTATCTATGTGCTATTTCTACAAAGGTCGAGGTTCAACTTTTCAAAATTGACTTATTTCAAAATAGTTAAAGACTATTCCCCAGATTCTTGGTAAAGACCAAATCATCTGAAAAAGTTGTTTTGTCAAATCAAAAACTTTTCATCTTTTCAAAACAAAGCCTTGCCGAATCTCGAGGAATAAACCTATTCTTAAGTCATCACATTTTATTAGGGTGGTTGAAAAAGTGTCTCAATTAATTGAATTATTCAATGAACCGTCCTTTCGTTTTGCCTCAGTGAGTATAAATAGTGACCTTCCTTCTCGTCTATAACACACTCATGAACTGCTTCAAAACCCTAAGATAGACTTTGATACCAACATTTTCTCATAATGTTACTTAGCACCAATCCTAGATCTCGGTCAAGTCATCCTCTCAATAACTTGGTACAATTCTTACTACCATATGAAAGTTGTTTGGTTTGTTTTGAGAAATCCTCTAGCCAGAAGATTTACCTCAACAACCTCTTAGAATGCCCCTCATAGACCTTTCTGACCGTGCTCAAGTTTGGTTGTGCCCTTCTTAGAAATGCAAACTCTCGGCCCTTTTTACCAAATACGATTCTCCATGATTGTTGTCCTTTCCAACTTTCTTGGAGAAGTGGCTTCGCAACAGCCGACTTTAGAAAGGTAGTCTCTCCTTGTGAAGGTCACCTCGACTGGAGTGCGCTAATGAGGAGAAGAAGAAGATCCTTGCTCTTTTCTTTGGCTTGAGTCCTTGCTGACTCCAGATGATTTTCAGAAGTTGAGTTCTCTTTCATCTTGGAAAAGTTTCAAGTTTCTGAAAACATCGGCCATCTTGATCTAGTCGAGATTGCATAGTTGCAAATCAAATCAGCGGTGTTTTTTAGACTACGACCTTCATAGATATAAGCTTTGTAAAAAAATTTCAAAACTGTATCAATGTTTAGATTATAAGTTTTTGTAGTAGTTAAGTCTTTGGAAGTTGTGTTGTTCTTGTAATCAGTAGATCTCCGTTGTAACCTTCTTTATTTTCTGGATCTACTTGAAAACTAGTTCAATCAACTTTACTTCATGTCTATTTGCTTTGATATCTTGTGCTATGATAGCATGAACTTCTATGTTTTAATTATGGATTTTTGTACATGTGCTTGAAATCATAACTCATCTATTCTAAATCCATAATTTCAGCATAACTCTGCTCAGTGGCGGACGTAGAGATTTACTCAGGTGGGGGCAACTTTTAAAAATTTGACAAAAGTGGGGGCAACTTTTAAAATTTAACAGATTATTATATTAAAAAAATCTTTAACAAAAAAACCCAAGTGGGGGCAACTGTCCCCAAACCATTACACTTGTGTCCACCACTGACTTTGTTGTTAACCTAACAGAAAAATCAATCCTTAAAAGTAAGTGTTACTTCTCCGATATAGACGGTATTCCCAAAAGAAAAAGCCAGCACCTCTACATAAGATAATAGTCTTATGAATCTGACCTACTCACATTGGTCAAAATCATGAACATAGCTCAACACTCAATAGATGGTTGTTCATGTCTACAACTTTGTTGATATGCTAAAGACTAAGTTGATTTTTATCATAACGATAGTTCATACCAAATATCTATTTTCAGTAATATTTATTGGCTAAATCAACAACTAGTATATACTCTGCTGTTTAACAATTGGTATCCCTATCAATTAAGACAAACACTGGTATATATTAATCGGTATCTTTATAATAAAATGAATTGGTATCAAGAGTGAATTCAACTCAGTTTGATGAACCTTATCCAACATAAGATCTCACAAGGAGCTCTGGTAAGTTTCATCGGAAGACATCTAAAAATCGTGTTAAGAAGTATTGACATTTTTGGATTTCGTAAGGAAGGTTGATGTTATCAACGTAACTCTTTTCTCAGGAATGAAAAATAGCTTTAACCCCAGTTGTTTAAGTCATTCTTCATTCTCTCCAAGATCTACCAAAGATCAGGTCTCATTGCAGAATGTTATATATCAGTAGACATCAAAACCCTGCTGGTAACATCATGACCTGATGAATGACAAGCAGAGCCGGCACCTCAACTCCAGGTTAATACCTCTTTTTGCATGCTTCTCTTTCCCATCAAGACAATGTTAATCCAAAACCTCTCATTCATATCTTTTTTTGATAGATGACTGTCACTCTTAACAACAAGTCATCACTCTAACTGTTGATTAGAAGCAAAAACTATTTTCATTTGATATCAAATACTTGTTTAAGAATGAGCAACTCGTGTCTTTGTGATACTTGGGCTCTGACTAAAGAGGTATATGCTCTTAGATATTTCTTCTATTGCTTTCCTATACAAATTGGGATTCTACAGAGGAGGAGCATTATCATCGGTTAAGCTTGCCGATGAAGCAACTGGATCTACTAGTCTAGTCGCCAAGGCATGAAAAAGAAATCAGCTGCCATCCATTCCACCTCAACAACAGACTCTCAAATCTGTTGCCCTTCATTCCTCCAATTGGAACAAACATATCTTCGATTCCGATATTTCCAAATTGGTATCCACAAACGTTTACATTTGTTGTCCCCCCATCCTTCACATCAATTGGTATCCCCAGCAGATAACTTTTTCCTTAAATCAGCAGACTTTCACATCTGCTATCCCTACCTTCTTGTTCACCCCCTTCTTCATCCACTAAATATCAGTAGACTTTCACATCTGGTGATCACACATCTTCATCTTATAACCAATTCTTACTGACCTATTCACACCGTTATCCTAACTTATAAGGATAACTATGACCTAAGGAACTCTTGCACCTAAGAAACAACTATAGCTTTCGGGATAGATGGTAGCGCTAAGATCCTAAAAAAGCCTTGCAAACTTTGCCTTCTTTCCTTTCATTTGTACAAAAGTACTTAATAGGTTTTATTCTTCCAGAATGTCAACAAAACCCTTCCTCTCTGATACCAGAACATACTCATCAACATGGTATCAGAATATCTATAACCTTTCCTCTCTGATACCAAAACACTCTCAAATTTGATGCCTAAAATATTCAATTGGTATCAGAAACCTAATTAAGTCTGAAATGTTTAAAATTTAAAATTAGTATTAAATTCAGACTTAAACCAACTACATGAATCGCCGTTCTTTCATTAAAGTGAATATCCTTTCGAACCAACATCATGATAGACATCAAACAAATAGACGCTTCAAGTCTATGTCGTAACTTTCTCGGAACGGATACCAAAACAAGGATTCATGAATCCTTTCACCCTATAAAATCTTCCATAAAATACACTTAATTAATACGTCCTACCTTCATCTTCAAAGATTCAAATTCTTTCAAAGACTCTAAATATTTACTCTTCTTTCGAAAATTCTTCCATAGCTTCTTCATCCAACAACAACACCGGAGATTCAGTACCAGTCATTCCACCACATGTACTTGATAGTTTCTCAACTAGAGTAGGCCTCTCTACCTACATTCTAGGCCAGACTATACATGCGGAACAATTCCTTATTGACAACATTATAGGAGGAACCCTCTTCAACCTCCTTCATCGCTCTATACTCATCCCTATTCTCACCTTTCGAGAAGAATTCTACAGCCTCAGACTCGTTGATGAATTCTATTCTAGGATGACATTGGCGAGAATGGTAATAGTTTCTTTGGTCGCATTAGAGGCACAAATGTCGTGCTTGATGCTGAAAACCTCTCAAGAGTGTTTCAACTTCCAACAGTTGGCCCCTCTTCTTTTGATGATTCCATCATCAACTGGTCAAGGCTTCAAAGAATTGGCACCAACTCTCAAAATGATTATCATATAATAGACATCAATGAATATCCTTTAGATTTGTATTGTGTAAGTAAAATTTTGAACCAATGCCTTCTGTTTTATGGGCCTGGGTCAAGATTTCTTACCAGAAGACTTCGAAACCTCACCATTGCGGTTCTTAAATCTGAAGACCTGAATTGGTCTGAAGCTGTCTTCTTGCTTATAAGCCAAGTGGTTTAGCGAGGAAAAGTGTCTCAGTACAGCACCAAAAAGTACGCTAGGACTATCAACCACTTTCTCTCTGCTCCTTTCAATTCATACGATTCATCAATCTGTCCAAGATGAAGAACGCATCCTTATCACATGTGACATGCTAATAACCTGAGAGTTATTTGGCAACAGAAGCCTTTCGGATAGTGAAGAAGATTATGATTAAGACTCCATTATAGGATTTTTGGAGATTATAATTAGGATGTAATCATTCTACAACAACTAGGACCAACATTTTAATTATGATGTAAATTTTCAACAACTGGTATTAACATTCTAACTAGGATGTAATCCTTGTATAAAATAGGACCCTCTTTAAAAGACACAACTTATTAAAACATATGTCTTCTTTCCTGAAATTCCTCTCTAAACCTCTAATACCTTAATTATTCTTTGTCTTCTTTTTCTCCCTGCTTTCAAATATAATTTGCTCACATTAAATCAAGAACCAACAATTGATATATCAATGCTCTGAAACTACTCAACGTTTAGTTTATCACTAAACACTTGTATCAACAATTGGTATCCTCAACTGGTATTAAAGACACTACAAGAAAATTGGGTATTTGGGATGACCAAATACTGTCAAAACCGTCACAAAAGGTATTTGGGACGGTTTTGGCTCCCTCCCAAATACAGGGGTGCCAAATACATTTGTCTCGGGCTAAAACCATCACAAAAAGTATTTGGCACGACAAAGGTGACGGTTGGACAGGGTGTGCCATTTAACACCCATTTGGGACGGTTTTTGATGAAACATCACAAATAGTATTTGACACGGTTTCGATGCCGTCCCAAGTAGTGTTTTGGCACAGTTGGGTTGCCTTCCCAAATAGTAATTGGCACGATTTTTGTTGCCCTCTCAAATAGTATTGAGGATGGTTCAATTGCCCTCCCAAATAGTATTTGGCACGGTTGGACTGCCCTCCCAAAAAGGTTTTGGCACGGTTGGGTTTGCCCTCCCCAATTGTAATTGACACGGTTTTGTTGCCCTCTCAAATAGTATTAGGGACGGTTGTGTTTGGCACGTAGTATTTGGCACGGTTGATGCCCTCCCAAATACCATTTGTAACCGATTATTTTTGTATTTGATATCGTTTTAATATGAGATGGCCACCATTTTTTCTCAAATTTTTATTATTATGCCAACCATTTGTTGGAGTCAAATATATGCAAATTATCAAATGAGAAACAATTACATTTTATAAAAATGAATTGAAGTCATAACACAAACTAATTATATAGATATGTTTCTAATTGGTACCCAATTAGTCAAAAGCATAACCTAAAAAACATTCAAAATTACATAAAAGTACAATTAAAAAAAGATTGTATATAGATCAACTACCCTTCAAAAACTAAAGTTTCAATAAATGTCTTTCCTATACAAAAACATCTATTGAAATAGACAGATCAAGTCGTCCATCATTGAAATATCTAGCTCAAGTCGTCCATCGGTGAGTTGGTCCGAGTCTACAACAAAAATTATATAATTAGTATAAATAACGCCAAAAAAAGAAAAGAAAACAAAAAAGAGGTACCTCAAGAGATCTACACTATAAATTAAGGGTACTAAATCTACCTGTCCTACACTAGATCCGGAGCCATTTGTATCCGCAGGAGGAGACGATGCTATTATTCCGTGGGCATCCAATAAATGTTGCATGCACTTAATTTGTTCAAGCATCATAGTTTTATTGTTCTCAAATTCAAATATTTTTAAGCCATATTTTCCACTTCATGGGAAGAACGTATTGTTAAAGTTGACCGAGACCCAAACACATCACGAGGAGATGGTCCTGAACCAAACATCCTTACACGCCCATGTCCATTATGCCCCATCACATCAACAAACACTTACTCTTGCTAACGCTACTGAATAATTTTGGTTATGATGGTTATCAACACTTATGAGTGTCTCTATGAAACTATCACATCCTCTACTACACTTTAGTCCAGTATCAAAGTTCTATACAAGTGATGCACAATGATTGTTCACAGGTGGATCACATATTGAAATTAGAATTCACTTTATTTGCCGACATCTCCATTATGGAGTGCTTTCCCTACATCATCTCTTTTCTGCTACTCACCTAGCTCACCACTGAACAAAATCTCATCCACCTGGACATTTTTTTTAGTGGACAAACTCATGACGACTTGAATGAATTCAGCTTGGTTATTTAACATGATCTTAAGTTTGAAGAGAGTAAGAGAAGGAAGTTTAAAGTCTATCGAAGGACATCAGCTCTTCCTCAAATTCAAGAACAATTACTTTTTCTTAGTTAAGAACTATAGCTCTAATCAATAGTGCTTTGGCCTAGACTCGTGCCTGTTTTCTGTTATTGTTGTTGATTGGAGTTGTTCATGTGGAATTACCCATAAATTTTATATTGTAAATATAGAGATAATGTAAAACAAGATCACATACTTCATTTCTCTTTTTCATCTCCTATTATTTCAATTTATCATTCCCATAGAATGACTTGGAAGAAAAACAACAACAGAAAACAAATAGGAAACCAAAACCGCAATGCAACACAATTTTTTCCTTGCATCTCCAAGAAATCAGAATACTAATTCATAAGAACAGAAACCGATACTTACTATTGTCCACAATGCAACTTTTGAAACTACAACATGTTCTGGCATACTCAAAGTTATCTGAGACATTGCGCCCTTGCCAAACATGAGAAATCCCATGCTCGCTACGCCCCCATACATTAGAATGCACAATAGGAAACTCCACAATAACAAAGTTTAAGGCATTTAGGAAGACAGCATGCCCAGAATAGCAAAAGCCATAAATATCAATAGCAAAAGGAATACCGCTCCAGTTAACTGCTGGACCGCTTTGATGAAAACCAATCCCATTTACTGTTTCGAGAAAATGCACACAGAACACAATCACAATGGTCATAAGGACCCCACCAGCTGTAACATTAACAACAAGAACAGTTAGAAAAAAAAATATTAGATAATCAGTAAACATCAAATAGGTTAACATAAACAAAGTAGATAAATTCCTGCAGCATAACTAAAAGGTATGAGATCAATCAGAGATCCCTTAACCAAACAGTATGTAGAACAATAAGGGCAAGGAGAATCCCAAACAAGTGTACATAATCTAAGACTAAAACCAAACAAATCTAAGGATGTTCCAGGGAAGAGGCTAGTAAGATTATCTCCTTCCAGAATAATGAATTCCACACAATAAGACTGCAAAATGACCTACTCCAAATTCAAAGAACAAACTGATATCAGAAATTGTAATCAAGGACAAATAACTAGTTCCGAGAAAATAAAAAAATTGTTGGGGCATGATTGATCAAACTTTCTTGAAGCTATCAACATCCAAATGACATGACACGAGATATGGTTGAGTTATTAAATAGGACAAGGTTAGTATCTTACATTTATGATGCTTCTTTGACATCGCAAGCTCCACTCCTGATACAACCATAAAAACTGCACAAGTTGTCACAACTAGAGATCAATTCCCCGATATAATAACTCCCAATAGTTCAAAGTCAGTCAAACCCCAATATATGATGAATTGCAGAAAAGATCAAAACAAAAAAATTCATCCAGTTACTAATAAACTCCAAAAAAAAAAACCAAATTTGGGCAAAAAGCCAAAAGACTAAACCAGTTACTAACAAACACAAAGATTCCAACCTCATGTCAAAAAACTACAACTCAACTTAGTTTTCATCCCAACCACTTTCGGCTACATGAATCTCTTTTTCTTCCTTTTGCGATTCCAAACATTACACATTCTTAGAATTTGGAATCTCTTTTTCTTCTTTCGGCAAACCCCATTATTTTTTCTTTAGTTTGACTACTTCTACCTTTCTGTGCTAGCAGAGCTCAAATGCAGAAAGAGGCACAGGAGAAAACATTTTGATAATAAAATATATCAGATGTAAGGTGCACCTAAGTCTACGCTCAGCATGCTTCTTCTTCCTAACCAATACTACCCACAACACTCACAACAACAATCACAACGGAACTAGTGAATGAACGACAAACAAGTCACATAATTCTACTGTTTACGGGTCAAGGAAATCTTTCGACTGCTATCAAAACCATCATTATTCACAAATCAAAGCTCTACCTTTCCCAATAACCAAAAGCCAATCAGCATAACCAATTGCCGAGCCAAAAGGATATTAACTAGAGCTCCCCATTATAAAAAATACTCTCATATGTCCATAACTACAAAACCATATCAACGAAATCGAATAAAACCATATTCTTGAATCACGAAACCAATTTTTCGTGTCACTACCCATATTTAGCATACTTAATTAGTTTAAATCAAGTAACAAGAATAACAAATTGCAGAGAAAAAAAGGCATGGCTATAATTGTCACTCTAATTGTCCTTGCCAAATGGTTTGGGAGCTAATATTGGGTTTAGCAATCTAATATGCATTCCTTGAAGAATAAAATTATGAACATACAAGGAAATTGAATGTTAACCTACTACTAACTTCACATAATTATAAACCTAAAATTATTGCGCATAAATAGAAAATATGCACATTCTTGAAGAAGCTATAAAAATTTAAAAAAAGTGAGAATTTTTTTTAACATTACTCGAATATAATCATATTAATGACTAGAAAAAAAAAAAGAAAATACAGAAAGAAAAGAAATTGATATTGAAATTATGATAACAAGGGTTAGGGAGGTGAAAAGGGTGATTAGGTTTTGAATAATTAAACTAATTGGGGAGCAGTTGTAGTAGTTAGTCATGTCTTTTAAAACCATACTCCTGTCACCACCTAGCTTGAGCAGGTAAGCAATCTAGCTCAGTCTTTCTCTCTCCTCTTCTCTTCTAACTCCATTTTATAATTCCCTCCCCCCGTCCCCTAGCTTTCTAATCTATGATAATGTCATTCATGCTTTCAAAATTTAGAATCTGACCCGTCTCTAACTCTTGTTTATGCAAGTACCCAGTTGGTGAAGTTAACTCGGTTTACTTTTATTTGTTACTCCTAGGATTTAAGCAAGCATTTGATGCCTCTCTTTTAAGGTTTCCATGAAACACCAAAAATAGTGTTACAGGTTCTCAACCCCCAGCCCCAATTTTAGGTTTTCAATACAATTCAAGCAGAAGTAGATACTCTTTGCTTAAACTCTGTCTACCAATCTGATAAAATCTTAAAAGGGTCTATGCCCCCTACCCTCTTTTGGGTTGTCTTAGTCCATTTTTAGGGCTTGTTTGGACACCATAGCCATTCTCATTCTTCATTTTTTGGTGCCTTATAATCATATAAAGAGATTCATTCAACTTTGATGTCCAATTGGGGTTTTGTGACTGTGTAGAGGATAGTGATTTCAAGGCCAGAATGGACACAAGATCTACTCTATCTGTAATGGCCAGGACCGGAGCGGGCTATGAGTCGAGGCTTGATGCCTAGAATACAACAGCGTTAAAGCACTAAAGTGCAACTATAATCAAGCCGATGTGAAGTACAATAGAAGTTATTATTAAAGGGTGCACCCCTTTTATAACCAAACCATATGAATATAATCTTGATGATCTTATATTGCTCGTCTTGTTCGAGATTATCACCTTAACACAATGCATCTAATGTGACCATATCTCATAATAAGGATGACTCGAAATTGAATGATGCAGGGTTGTAGAATTCCTTAATTTCCACCCTTCCATGTTCAATTATTTGGAGAGAAGTTTATAATTGTTTGACAACAACCAAAAAAAAAGAGGACTGATTTGGTCAAACCTTTTTTCTTCACCATGTGCTGAGACTGACCTCGAAATGGTTGAGATAGACATTAGTTAGCTCCACAAAAACTAGAAATCTCAAAACCTGTGATAAGATTATATTGACCTCTTCAACCAATAAAAATAGATGCTATATATATAAATATATATTTCTCAATTAGAAGCAACAGAGTTCACACCAATACAAGTATCTCCGTATGAACCACAACTTGTCAACTACTTCAGCCTTTCTATCTTTACAAAAACCAAACCATATGCATGGTAGTACTCCTAACTCTTAAGACTAAACCAAAATAAAACACAAACTGCAGGTACACACAATCAAACATAAGGAATCACTCACACATGTAGGAAAATCAAGCAGCATGGATTTATGAACTAGAGTGCAATAGCCCAAGCTAGGTTAGGACACAAATCGCGGGATATAGAGAAAGAATACGAGAGGGAGAGAGAGGTTCTTACCAAAGGGATTTCCAAGCAAGTAATCGAATGATAGAGAGAGAGTTACTCACATAAGGGATTTCGTAACAGCCCTAGCAACGAGATCGCACGAAAATCAAGTACCATGGGTTTATGAACTAGGGCACAATAGTGCAAGCTAGGTTAGGGCAAAAATCAGGGGAAAATACGAGAGGGAGAGAGAGGTTCTTACCAAAGGGATTCCTAGCAGCAGCATCAATTACACGAAGAGAGTGGGGGAGAAAGAGATGTACTACAAATCTCAATAAGAAATGAAGTGGATGAGGAAGTAGAATAGTGTACCAAATACAAAGTATTTGGCACTGCTGACTCCTTCCTGCCAAAAAAAGGGTATTTGGGACGGTTTTTTTGGCCCTACCAAATAAAGGAGGTCAAAAATAGTGGTTTTTCTTGTAGTGAGACCAACAAAATTCAATCATTAAGGAGGAATATGAAAACCTTAATTTTGATGCTTGCAACCATTAAGGAGGAAATTAGATAAACCATTAAGGAGGAGAAATTGACAGAAAGAAGATAGTTAAACCATCAAAAGAAGAGATATCCTAAACCAAATTGGAAGATAATATAATGTTTTTTACTTAAAGAAGAGAAATTCCTTTAAAAAGAGAACATTATAAAGGTGAAAAACTTTACCCCTTCAAGATGAATCTCAGTGATACATATTTGCCTTTATGGCACACTTATTTAAGAAAGTTATCTTGAAAAAAAACCTCGCTAACCTTCTCATCAGCAGAGCTCTTTCCTCTTCAATAAGAAAACTCTCGAGTTCAAGATGTCATGAGTACAACGGAGTGGTAAACGAAATTGTGTTCTTCTGGATAAACGAATTCTCTTGAATGATTCTCCATAAGCTTGGAGGACGTGCGTCATGCTAACGCCATTAAACAAATGTGCTTGTTAGGAGGCAACCCAACTAGGTACACTTTTAATTGCTTTCATAGTGTAATGTAGTCGTTTTTTCTCCCTTATTCATGTTCTCTCTTAATTACACTTTAAAGTCAATGCATGAACTAAGTTTGAGGGTGAGTGTGTTTTAGTATTGTATTTATAATTTTTGAGTTTGTTTAGTGTCACCTTTTTGGGTCTCCCTAAGTTTGTGGGTTTTAGGGGAGTGTTCATAGTTCAACCTCACAAAAAGCTTTTATTTTATCTTATTTTATTTATTTGTGAGTTGTTTTTCTTCTAATGTTCATGTTAGAATATGTCTACTGAAACACGACTTATTCATTTGTATATTCCAATTACCATGATTTGTTTGTTCTCATTACTACATGTTCTAACAAATGATTAAAAGAGATGTATACCGGTTAGCGTGGCAACTTGTTGAACATTGCATAGGTCTTAGACTAGGCGAGTCCGAGTCTCAGTCCTACTCTTACATGATGACTTCAGCTGACCAGTTATTTTAGTACACCAGCAGACTTGGTACAGGATGATAGCTTCTTTGAAGATATCAAACCAGCAGACTTGCTGCAGGTTGATAGTTCCTCAAGTTTGTCAACCAGCAGACCTCTCTGCTGGAAGATAATATCATTAAAGGAACATCAAACCAACAGACCTTCGATTTTCCTACGATGCACGTGCGAACTATAGTGGAATCATTGCGGATGTTTAGAAATGGCAAAAGACTCAAGCTTCTCCAAAAGTCAACTTGCGGAACAGTCACAAACCTATAAGATTTAGTTGGATTTTATTCAACAAATATTCCTCTATACATTTGGTTTTCAAGTTAAAATGTATCTACTTTATTGGAAAACCTAATGTCAGTGAATTATTTCGTCACACCTGCATAATAGTGACACATCAATTCAGTCTGACTTCTGGACAACTTTTTTAAGAGAGAGATCTTCCGAAATATCTTTATCCTACAGTCCATAAGATTTCCTCTTATGCAACAATCAATCCAACAACTAAAGATCATTCGAAGACAATCTCAATGGATCTATAGATCTCCATCTATAAAAGAAACATCTTCTACCTTCTTACAAAGAGATCGATAGCGAGATAACGAGATCGACAATCTAGCAATCTAAAAGATCACATTAGAAAACACAGACCTCTACAAAACACATTCTATGGATTGCAAAGAAGAAATGTTAGAAGGAAGAAATAATGATTTGAAAAGATACAACGACAGAAAACAGTGTCTTGATCAAGAAACCCCGTATTGATTTGAGTTCTTTAATCTCCTTTAAAGAACTCAGTCCTTACAGCACTTCAGAAATCCAATTCTTTGGTAAAGACCTAGCACTCCAGATTCACTTGAAGATAGATCATCATAGGAAGTCGAGTGCTTTGCATTCAGTTGCTCAGATATACCTTATCTAAGCAATCCATAATATTGTCTTCTCATGTCGCATCTCCTTGACTCCACATGTTCCTGACTTGTTCATGGAACTCTGAGAAATGAGTTCTTGAATGAGGATAAAATCCAGGGGAAGAAAGTAGATGACTAGGTTAGAGAGTCTAGGTTGATGTATTAAGCATGTTTTCCTTTGAGTAAACCTCTGTTGAATTTGCAATTTATTATACTTTCTTCAAACTCAGACATGATCTTTCTTTCCAGTTCTTATAAGATTTTATTTGAACAAAGCTATATATTTTGGAACCCATATGTCTTGCATCTGAAGAAGAGTGAAGTATGATGTTGTTCTGAAAATATATTCGTGTACAGCTGTTTAAATCTTCTTAGATAAATTTGTTTAGCCAGAACCTTTCCACTGCCAAACTATTTTATAAGCTAACAATTTATCTACAATCTGTCAGTAGAGTTCATTACTCTACTATGAACAAGTCTCCTGCTCAATACAACAGCAGATCTGCCTCATCTCAAGATTGTCTTATCACATAGAAGTGTTTCACCCATATTCAGAAATGAATAGTGAGATAATATTAAAGTGGTAACATAGGCTATTCACCCCCCTCTGACCTATTTAAGCACATCCATAGGACCAACAGTTCATGTAATGGTTAATGTTGTTGTTGTAGTAATTTTATGGAGATTAGCAGCAATATTACGTTAAAATATCAAAAGTAGAGGTTGGGTTGGATTAAAATGAAAAGTTTTTATCAAAAAGGTGGCCTGGTTGAAATAAAGTGGTGCCTGCAAGCCAGTTAGTGCTAAAATTAGCGCATGTTCTAGTGTTAAGGGTCCGGAATTTATCAAAGTGACGCCCGCGTGCCAATGAGCGACCAAGTGAGTGTCATTTCCAGTGTTGGAGGTTGAGACTTAGCAAGCGGGCTGTCATATCCCTAATCCCTCGACCTAAATCCCGAAATCAACTCCCTCTCACCCAAAGTAAACCCTTACCACAACAAGCCCCATCCCTTCTCTTTCAAATTTGGCAACTCAATTGCATCTCCACTCCAATCTTCCTCCTTCCAGCTCTAATCTCTTCGTCTCTAATATAACAACTATAAAACCCTGATATTTTATCTATTTTTTAATTTTAATAAATAAACGAATTTGGTACCACCTAAATTTGATTTTATAAAATAAAGATAATATTATTAAATTAGATTTATGAAAGGCTTGAGAAATTATATTATATTTTAAAAGTGCTAAAAGTTGAAAATCCAGCTTTGACAATTTGAACATTTGTATTATTATATTGATTGGTTATATTACTTGGAGGTTAAGAATCGGTGTTTGGGAAATGATAAATCTAACCATTTGAAGTTTTTATATATTGGCTCACTTGAAGACTTGCTACATGGATACATTTGTTACCAATGTTTGTTATGTTTTGGATAAACTATAAGTTATTTATTTAACAATTGTGAGTGGGATCCATTAGCTTGGTAAGTAATTAAGTAATGGTGCTTGCATGCATGCCTTGGAACACCTGACGGTGTTTGCACTGTGACAACAATCTTCCAGGGAAGTGTAGCGCAACCCCGGGTTGACATGGGGCGATGGGCAGTGTAAGTCAAGTGTGGAACTCTGTGTGACCCAACCTTTCGCTATTGGCCATGGTTGAGGTAACACTCTTTAGTGACATGACAGTTGAGGTTGTATGGACTTGGCCTCGTGTTGACTTAATACCCAGGTTAATAGCAATCTATTACTATTGAAAGTGATCGAATGATGAGAACTACAACAACAATGGGTTATAAGGTTGAAAGTGATTGGTCTGAGATGTATCTCGACCCAGTGAACATGGTAAACTCAATGTGTTTCTATATCGCACTTATATGAGCATGAGATTTTATTACTCGTGATGGGTCACTGTATTGACTTGCATGGGACATTGAATACTTTGAAGCGACAACGTAGTAGTGGGACTTGATTGTCTAAGTTGTTATTATCTCTTTTAAAATTGCTCCATAATAAAATGTCTTGAGCTGCCGCATACATGAGTTTGGTAGAACCTTACTGAGTATTAAACTCACCCCTTCTTGTTTACATGCGCCCTTAGATTCCAGCTAGATAGAGAAATTTTACATATGAGGAAAGAGAAGATCGAGTGCTCGGTTTTGATATAAAACATTTAAGTATTATTGTTGGGTTCCATTAAAATTTTAAAAGATTTACATTTGTATAAAATTCTTTATTTTGAGAAAATATTATCTATTTACTTCTTTCGCGACGAGTTACGTGTTTTTAATTTGGGTTATTTGTGTTTGAAATTTTGGAACACCTGACGTACCTAGTCTCATTTGGATCCGGGATCAGGGTATTCACAACAACTCTGAGCTCTCTCTTCTCCAATATTGCCATGTCTGACCAAAGCCGAATTCAGGCCAAAACCCCTCGTGCCAAATCTAGGCCAAGCAAGCTCTATCATATTATCATCGTTCTAGATCTGGCCATAAATTGCTTGAGCAACACCCTCTAAGTCAGGCCCTAACCGAACCTGTAACGACCCAACCTGGATTTCAACACAGAATCCCAAGGTAGTGCCGCCAAACTAACTAAACAATGGGTAGGCACCTGCAAAGCACAATGATGCCCACCGAACAAACGAGCTAGACAAGATCCAACAAGAAAGTAAAACCATAACGACGATACAAAACGACCACAACAACAAACTGCAGAAGCGAATAATAAGATGGAGCCCGAGCTATCAAGCTCTAAGCTAATTAACACAACCAAAGAGATAGTAAATCTCTCGGTCTAAAAATTCAAACCACATGTCGTAACATTGCGCAGCACACAACAAAACCTGCTAAACAAAACTAGAACATAAAGAAATTAAGTCATCGACGACGTTACAGCCGGAACCCAACAATATACTAAGAGTCTACAACTCTACACAACAACCCGATAATACTGAATGCCCTGAGCTACTGCATGCTCGAGAGACAGCTGAAATGTAACTAATAAAACGAAGTACAAGAGTCTGACAATACTTGTCGACTGCAGAAATTTCTACAACAACCACAAAACCCAAAAGACTACCCAACGGTAAAGTTTACATAACTTTACAACTATCGTCCTCACATGAATAGAACGATAAATAAAATAATGGAAATAAGACTCTGCGAGTTACTACTCGGGGGAGTCGATTGCTACCAAAACGCTCTACTCGATCTTTACACGATCTACTGAATGAACCACACACAGCTACAACTACGATCTATTTGACCTCTACGCAAGTTACCGATCACACTGCACACTAAAGAAACAAAAGAACAAAATGAGTCATAATGACCCAGTAAATTACAACAAATGACAATATAGCATGATAACATCTTTAGCTATAAATATTCACAATGCATAAGTAGATATTTACTCGAACATACCAAAACCGACGAGGCCCAAAAAGAGGGAACCTCATCCACATAAGTAGATCTTAGGATTCTACCTTAACACGTTACCAAACACACATTGGAAGGTAATCACTTAACATCTCAAAACTACATATTTAGCCTTGAATCATATAATCATACATGCACCTATTCACAAGTTTTCCCCCAAATACACTTGACCACATATTTAGTGCAAGTATTCAAATATTGGGGTACACAATGATCCCCGAACCATAAACATACTTAGACTATTAATTAGTCTAATTCATATTCACATATTGAGACTACACATTTAGTCTATCAATAATAACACATCGAGATCCTCCAAGAATCCTCAATACACAAACAAGTAAAGACTACTAGGTTAGTCTATGTACATTCTTAACATGAGGTTATATACTTAGTCTCCAAACACAACCAAACTGAGATTTCTTATATAGTCCAACAATCATCTATTGATGTTCTCCATGGATCCTCGACTCATAACCAAGTGTAGACTACTACGTTAGTTTACACACACTAATGAAACGAGGCTACATACTTAGCCTTTCACATAACCACACATTAGCCCATAGCCATCATGTATTAATCGTTACACTCAAAGTCATGCTCAAAGCGTGAACAAGACTATCCCATAGTCGCACACACGTGAGCACCCACAATTACACTCAATCTTGACTCGTATGGAATGGTAGTCTATCCATCGTCTTAATCCCATAATATCATTTTGAGACCATATGATAGTTCCTAATATACTTGTACCCTAACGTGCACGCCCATAGTCAACTCTCTTTAGTTAAGTGTCATTATATCATTATAGAATAAACCTCTATGGTTTAGGTGTCACATTGGACACTAATAAAGAATTCATTCGGGTCTTCACAATTAAAACCATACGCATCTCAAACATCGTAGGATTCCAACACTACATTCATTAATGAATTATCAATCCTTATTCGACTCCGTTGAGTCTTAACTCTACGTTTCATCTTTTAAGTCATTATTGACATAACCGTCAAGTCCATCAAACCATAACTTAATCGATATTCTTATATCGATCATCATAAACCCAAACATCTTAAGTGTATCACCATCAATATTGTGTTCACAACCCGAGACTAACCCATAAGTCTCACTCATAGAGTGTCCACTAGTACACTAAAAACATCCACCTACGAATCGGTCATCTAATCACACTCCCCGATTCATCTTATTTCATACTAGAATCACATCCTAGATTCTATAACAAGTCGGTGCACTAACGTGCACTAAAATGGGCTTCCAATACTCGACACTCTCATTATGTTGCTCTCTAACTATTGTAGAGTTTCGTACAAGGGTATAAGGCTTACTAACACATTCATTGGGACTTAAATCAAAGTCCTAAAACATCAAATATCACATAGACTCGTAATCTCCCAAAGTGTCAAAATCATGGGATTTCATAATTGAGACCAAATGATCTCCAAACGACGTAGGCTTTCTTCCTAAGGTTCATAATAACACATTCAACACTTGATTGACTCCATTGAGTCCAAATTCACACCTTCAAATTATAGGTTAAGGACAAATTTTGAGATTTACCCAACATCTGGGTTTCTAAACCCATCAACAAGAATCTCATACTAAAACACCCACTTAAACACAACAAACCCATTGGGGTTCAACCCCACATGTTCACAAATCAAAATCGCATATAAACTCATCTTATAGACAAGAAATATCTGAACAAGACATGGATAACAAATCTCTAACATCCTAGCACCATTTGAGTTGGACAGAGAAAGAAGAGGGTTTAGTAACTTACTGATTTCAGCCAACAAACCTATATGAAATGGAGATTACGATGGAGGGAAGTAATCTACTCGTCGAGGGATTCAGAACGGTGGTCTCAAATCGAAATTTCGATGGTTGAATCATTAGTGGTGAGATTACTATGAGTAATCTCACCAAGAACACACACACACAAGTCTCTCTCTCTAGGGTTTGGACTTTCAAGTTGTAAATGAAGGAGAGATAGCTGAAAATGGGAGTATATGGAAGGGTTTTTAGCTGATTAAGATGATCCCAATTGGTTATGAGTAATCACAAAGGTTTAGGCTTAAGTAGATGTGTTGTGGATTTTGTGTGGGTCCTTCTTTGATTTGATTAGTTATAAAACATAATTAGAAACCCGCTTAAAAACTCATCTAGATTAATACCCAATGCATAAGGACTAATATATGTCTCTTAGGGATTAATTGCAAGGGGTTTAAGGGTATTTCATTATGGGCATAATAGAGAATATGCATAAAATACGAAGCAGCCAAAGTTGTTTGGTGCGGTCGCTTAGGGAGTTATGGCGTGAGCGCACCGATGCCCATCTAGGATTTCTCTAATTCTGGAATTTGCGCGAGCAGACAGCGCAAGGGTGACGCGAGCCCATCTTCCAGCCAAGCACAAGGGCTCAAGATGAAGTCTTATCATGCCTCAAACCAAACGCAAACATCCTTGAGTGTTTCATCGCTCAATACAAGTTTGAAATGCGTCCCAAACAACACCCGAATCGACTCTAACAAAGATTGAAACGAGACACGAAAAACCAACAATCAAAGTGGCGAACACACAAATAAGCACACATGTTTTAAAGCATGTTAAAGTTCTAATGAATAGACTCAAACACATCACGAAGTTAAATCGTAACTAAGTGCAACGATAGAACGAAAGACGAAACGTTTACGAACTCGAGTTGTGCAATGAAACTTATGAAGACAACTATACTATGAATGTCATCATCACCTATAAACTTTATAAACATGATTGTAATGAATGTGAATGTATCCAAGGCTCTAAGCAAGTACATGATGAGCACACGAAGAACTAGGATCCTCCAAAGGTCGCAAACAAGAACTAAGCAAGCAAACGTTCTACCGAGTCTAGTTTCCAACAATGTTGAGCTACGCAATGTAACTCTAACACGCTCACGAGCATAACCCAAGCAACTATAGGGTATCAGCTATACCTTAGCCTACACAAACACATGAAGCCTCACACGAGGAATCCATCATGCATGTAAGTTAAACTTGTAAAGTTTTGGGGTCTTACAGAACCTACCACCTCCAGTTGTCGATTCTAGTTCTAGTGAGTTCATGGAAACCCATTCTAGCCTCTCTCTCTCTCTTCTCCAATAAGTTACTCATCTCTTGAAAGCCTTCACCATCTGCATTTTCCTTCAACTATTGTCCCTCTCTCGTCTCACAGCGACCCAAACAGCATGTCCACCACCCCTTCTCTGTGAACCCCCAACCTTTGTTTTCTCCTTCAAGCTTCATCTCCCTCTCATGCAACCACTACCAATTCGAGCCTAAGGCTTGAATTTTGGAATCCCCTTCTCGTAATTTCAAGTAAGATTGTTTTTATTCCTTCTAATTTTGTGGGAGAAGACAACTGCTTGGATGCGATTCACCTCTCTAATTTCTCTCTCTATAATATTTTCTCTCTAGGGTTTTGAAACGCCTGCATGGCGGCTGCTTCGGCAGCAGTGCCTCCTATCCCGCCTGATACTCATAGTTTGGGTGGTGTTTCTCAACCCCTTGCAACATCAATCCCGGCTCCGATTCCTTTGAATGTTGAGTCTTCTCCGCACCTTCGGTCCTATGCGAACATGATAGGGCAACCAAAACCTTTTGTGCGTAAGAATGCCCCAGTTCTTCAGGCTGTTCCCTTAGTTCCTCGTCAGGCAACATCTTTTCATGGGGAACCTGGCTGTTTATTCTCTCCGGTAGAGATTGAAGCATCCGAAAAGCAGTTTGCTAACACCTTAATATTAAAATTTTCTGCTGGAAGGCCCTCGGTATATGCCATTACGGAAGACATTGCTCGATCATGGAAGCTCAATGGGCCTTTTGTTGTAGGTTTGTTAGACCCACGTCATGTTATGGTTCACTTGTTGTCGGCGGAAGACTTGATTACTGCTTTATCAAAAGAATCTCATATGATGCAATCGTGCATGTATAGATCCTTCAGATGGTCGCCAGATTTTGCATTTCGGAGAGACAACACGAGAGTTGCAGTGTGGGTTCGTTTGCACCACTTACCTCTAACGTATTTTAATCCTTCCTTTTTAGAATGCATTGGTAATTCTTTGGGAAAATTCCTTAGAGCAGATGACAAAACCCTAGCTTTGTCTCGTCCCATGTTCGCTCGTATATGCGTCGAGATGGATGTTGCCAAGCCCCTGCCATCCCGGTTCTGGATTGGGATGTCTAAGGACACGGGTTTCTGGTAGGCCCTTGATTTTGAAGGTAATATTCATTACTGTGTGGGATGTGGATTGCTTGGACACACTAAAGACAGATGCCGCAAAGGACTTCGCCGAATTCCTACGGAGCAAGATAGGAAGGAGGGTTATATGGGGGATAACAATGGTGCTGGGAATAAGGATGTGGGCAAAGAGAAGGCCAAAGGTAACGGACAAACCATGAATGTTCCTACTCCTCCCGATACTCAAAGAATTCCTCATGCTGCTCCTATTCCTGAGAAGACTACTTTTGTTCGTTGGAAGCCTGTTGGTTCATCAAAAGTTAATAGTTTACCTTCGGGATCTCGGGCAAAAAACTCTCAAGGTTGTCCCATTGAGGTGGAGCATATAGATATCACTGCTTCAATTAGCAGCGTCGGAGAGAGAGATACATGTAAAGTAGTGCATAGTGGGGGGCCTAGAGTTCACGTTGACTCAGTTAAGGAAATCAATCTTAATAATCCGTTTGATGTTTTATCGGACTTGCCGACTGAATGAGAGGTGGAACCTTCTGTTAAGGATGGAAAAGCTCCGCCGACTGTTAATGGTGCCCCTTTAGATAGGGATATTCCTGAGGAATTCAACAATTCTATAGCTGGTTTGGGTGATCTGTGGAATGAAATTTTACATAAAAAACCACGGCAAGGTGGTAAAGCACACTCCACTGGTGGTTTTTATGAAATGAGACCGTCCGAAGGCACTATTTTCTTTACAGACGATGTTATTAACAAGAGCAAGCTACGGCCTGCCTTTATTCATTATTGTGGTGCTCTTACAAAAAAGGCCAAGCAAAATAAGTTTCTTGAAAAAAGTCAGAATAACAAGGGCGGCGGCTAAGTCCTATTCTCAAACTTCTCAATAATTTAATGTCGATTATCATATGGAACGCTCGTGGTGTCGGTAATAAGGCTACTCGGGATTATCTTCGTTTGCTTAAAAGGCAACATAATCCTGTGCTTTGTGCTATTTTAGAACCTAAGGTTCAAGGTGATCGTCTAGCCAAGTTGTGCAGACAGTTACGTTTTGAATCTAGTTTGCATGTTAACCCAATTAATAACCATATTTGGTTATTATGGAGTAGTAAAGTGGACGTTACGTTGTTGGAAAGTTCGAATCAATTTATCTTAGTTTCAGTTCAGATAGATTTGGGTTCTAAGGCGGTGGTGTCCCTTGTTTATGCTAAGTGTGATAGGGAGGAGAGGCGTGCTTTATAGGCGGATCTAGTCTCTTTCTCTCATAAATATGACGATCCTTGGATGGTTGGAAGAGATCTTAATGTGATCTCTCAGTCTTCGGAAAAGCTTGGTGGAGCCTCTTGTGATTTCAATGAGATTGATGATTTCAACAATTTCATGTTACATGCTGGCTTGGTGGATTATGGCTATGTAGGCAGTCGGTATACGTGGTGTAATAATCCCAAAAGAAGACATAGAATATGGAAGAGGCTGGATCGGGTTCTGGTCAATGGTGCTTGTAATCTGGTGTACCCTGGTTTATCTGTAACTCACCTTGCCACTAATGTCTCGGACCATGTCCCTCTTTTGGTTGAGTTGAATAATGTGCCCAAGCCTAGGAGTGGTTTCCGGTTCCATAGAATGTGGTTGGATCACCCGAACTTTCTTTCTTTTGTTTCGGAACAGTGGCAGAAGCTGTGTTACGGGTCTGCTATAGATGTCCTTTTTCATAAATTACAGTGCCTTCGGACAGCTTTGAAGAGTTGGAATTGGGAGGTTTTTGGTAATGTGCACCGGCGGATTGCAGCGGCTCATGATGAAATTCTGCGTCTGGACCTTGAGCTTAAGTTGGGTGGTGATTCGATAGTGGAGGATAATATTTATAAGGCTAAGTCTTTGTTGGGGACGCTGTTAAAATGGGAGGGGGAGTTGCTTGCTTCCAAATCTCAGCATCTTTAGCTTAAGGATGGTGACAGGAACTCCACTTTTTTCCATGCTAGTATACAGGATCGGGCTCGTCATTCTCGGGTTCGGCTAAGGTTAAATGATGGTAGTATTAGTGAGGATTCATCGAAGATTGGCCCTATGGCAGTGGACTTCTTCTCAAATCTTTTCTGTTCTTCAGCTTCTATCATGGACGAGACTTTATTTGATAATATACCCTCTTCAGTTACATCGACAGAGAATAATATTTTAGTTTCCTTGCCGTCAGGGGTGGAGATCTGGGAGGCTATCACGGCCCTTAATCCCAACAGCGCACCGGGGCCAGATGGGTTTATGGGTTGGTTTTTTCAGGGTTGTTGGGAGATTATCAAAAAGGAGGTCATTGCTGCTATATTAGAATTTTATGCTGGGGCGCCTCTCCATAGGGGAATGACCTCTACTACCTTGATTCTTATTCCAAAAGTCGAGCACCCGGAGGATCTTAGTGACTTAAGGCCAATAAGTTTGTGTAACTTCTTTTCGAACATCATATCTAGAATTTTGGCTACTCGGCTATCCACAATTCTTTCGCGAATTATCTCCCCAGAGCAATCCGATTTTGTTAAAGGCCGAAATATCCAAGATAGTATCCTGCTAGCCTAGGAACTCGTGCATCGCATTGATCAGAAGGTTCGCGGAGGCAACATGGTTTTCAAAATTGATATGTCGAAAGCGTATGACCGAATAGAATGGCGCTTCCTTTTCAGGGCTCTTAAGGCGTTTGGATTTAGCTTGGAAGTTTGTGATCTGATTAATAGGCTTATTAGTAATAATTGGTACTCGCTTAAGATTAATGGGGATTCTTTTGGATTTTTCAACTCGTCGCGTGGTGTGCGTCAAGGGGACCCGTTATCGCCGCTCCTTTTTATTCTTGTTCAAGAAGTTCTTTCAAATAACATCAACAAGGCTTTACAGAAAGGAAGTTTCCTTCCGTATGTGCATGGTAAAGGTGGCCCTCCAATTTCTCATCTCCTTTATGCTGATGATCTTCTGCTATTCTGTAACGCACGTAAAAAATCAGTTATTGGAGTGCGTAAGGTTTTGGCGTCTTATGAGGCAAGTTCGGGGCAGCTTATTAACAATTCGAAGAGTGGTTTCTATGTCTCAAAACATTGTTCTTTAAGACGTGCATCTCAAATCTCTCATTGGGCCGGTTGTGGCCAACGTTTTTGGCCGTTGAAATATCTTGGTATTCCTTTGTTCAAAGGTCGAATGAGAGGGTTTTCTTTGAAGAGCTGGAAAACCGGGTGGTTAATCGAATTAGTGGCTGGCGTGCTAGACTGTTATCTCTTGGAGGTAAGCTCACGTTGATTAAGTCAGTTTTATGTAGTATTCCTATTTACTCCATGGCCGCTACGCAAGTTCCAAAGTCAGTTCTGTCTCGTATTGAAAGTAAAATGGCAGATTTTTTGTGGAGCGCTAATGGGGAGCGCATAATCCACTGGATTGCCTGGAATACAGTTTGTAGGCCGTTGGAGGAAGGTGGGCTTGGAATCCATTCGCTTACGCAAGTAATGGAGTCGTTACATGAAAAGCTTGCTTGGCGTTTAATCAATGGGAATAACTTATGGGCGCAATTTTGTAAGGCAAAGTATGGGCCTGACTTGGATGGAGAAGTCAGTCGATTTGCTTCTAAACCGTGGCAGGCTATTATGTGTCAACTTTGGAAGGTTAATCAATGTTGTAGATGGATTATGGGTCAAGGTAACATTTCTTTTTGGGATGATAATTGGTGTGGTAGGCGTCTTGGTGGTCCTCTTCCCTTGGACAAACAGTTGCGGGTGCATGTGGCTTTAAACAAAATAGAGGAATTTCTCCCTTTGATTGATGTGGATATGCATAATTTGGTTCGTCAAGTGCGATGTGAAGATGCTCCTGATCGTTTCATTTGCACTCTTTCGGCTTTGGGGGAGTTCAAGGCCAGAGACTTTTGGAATCATTACAGGATTCGTAGTCCTACTTTTACTTGGGCGAAGCGTATTTGGCAATCTTGGATTCCGCCTAAGGTAAGTTGTTTTCTTTGGAAGCTATTTCATAATGCTCTCCCTGTTGATGCCAACATTCAATCTCGGCATATTTGTATGGCTTCCAAGTGTAGATGATATGCTTTGGCTCCTTCTCAAGAGTCATTAGAACATCTTTTTTATATTCAAAAGTGGCCAGAGTTTTATGGGAAAGATTTGCTCACAGTTTTAATCTAGTCCATACCTACTCTTCTATTAGTCATCTTTTTTCGATTTAGGGAAGCGGATCTCTTCGTAGGCAAATTGGTGTTTGTCTTTTTGGGATTTTTGCTTTCACCTGCTGGGAGTTGTGGAAGGCTAGATGTGCTGCTACTTATGATAATGGTTCGATGTTGGCTGATCAAATTGAAGCTAGAGTTCTTGATGCTGTCCGAGGAATGTTTTTGTTTTACTCTCCGAAGTCTAGCAGTGGTGTTGGGGCTCGCATGGCTATGATTTCTTTGTAGATCCAAGTTCTTACGCCTAGTTGCCCTAAAGGTGTTTGGTTGTGTTGGCAGCTTCCTAGTAAAGGTTTTGCTAAACTTAACACTGATGGTTCCTCAAAGATGGGTGTGTGTTCAAGAGGAGGAGTGGTAAGAAATGACAAGGGGATTTTTTTGGGTGCTTTTTCCATCTTCTATGGAGTGGGTTCTAATATGAGAGGTGAGATTTTGGCTCTTAAGGAAGGTTTGGCTCTTTGTAGGCAGATGGGCTTGGAAGATGTGGAAGTGGAGTCTGATTCCCTTGTGGCAGTGGAAGTGCTGTTGGGCAAGAGTGTGGCTCCCTGGCAGTATGTTTACGATCTTAGGGAGTGTCGTCATTTTAGTTCTCGTTTTCGGATCTCCCATATTTTTCGTGAGCAGAATAGAGTAGCGGATCGGTTAGCAGCTCATGCTTATACTCATACGAGTAGCTTGCAGTATGCGTCTTGGGCTGGCCTGCCATGCATGGTGAAGAAAGTTTTATCTCTTGATGCTTATGGCTTTCACACTATCGAAATAGATAGGTCCTTTTCTTGTTTGTTTGTGTTTAAAAAATAGATAGAAGTTTTTTGTAATTCCTATTTCTTCTTTTTGAGGTAAGGCTCCTTTGTCCCCCATCATAAGGGTAAGGCTGGTTGTCCCCCTCAAGTTTGTATGTTCTTTTTCCTTTTAATAAAATCTTGCAGGGTGCCGCCCCTGTTTCAAAAAAAAAAAATTGCTGAAATTTGCGAGCTTTGTTGCTTAGATTATGTTGATTCTAGGTTATTCTTGCTTTCACGCATTTTAATTGATGGAAAACCTGTGTGGATTGTTCTTGATGAATGAACTATGGAAATTTTAAATTTTCAATCAAGTGATTACATGTTATATCGAAAACTGGCATTAAAATTCAATCTTGAAAATTAGAGATTTGGAATTATTTTGTTTGGTACTTTTGCTGCTCATAGAGTGATTTGAGTTGGAAATTTTGAGTTTTGGGAGTTTTGCATAGCTGGATTTTGAATGATTTAATTGGGTGTTACTCTTTGCTGTCGACCACTTGATTTTGAGTTGTAGCAGTGTTCAATTTGTGTTGAGCACGACATTTGTGTGCTTTGATTTTTGATGGAGTTGATTTTTAATGAGTCACTAATGATTTAGTACTGCTCTCACCATGTCTCGCCGAGTGCGAAAGCTCAAAAAAAGCTCGAGACAGTGCCCAGCTTCCTAGTCTGCGTCCATGTTCTTCACACTTTGTTTTATATTGCAATCTATAAACACCCCAATTTCGTACCACTGTTTGTAACATTTTATAAAATGTTAAATCTAGTAAAAAATGACTAACGGGCGTTAACTTTCAGGTGGTTCAAAGTGTCAAAGGACGAAAGAACAGACAAACAAGGAATAACAGGGGATAAAGTAGACAAAATGAAAGAAAAAACAAAAAGTGGCGCAACCTTTTACAATTTTGGGCGATGCGCCCAAAATTACAATAGGGGGCGCCCACTTTTGTTTATTCAGTCTTCTAATTTGTTCTTTGGTACAAACTTTTCAGCGCATGGTACAATACATTAAAGCACAACATGAAATATTTGCTGCTGACCTTCGCAGTTAAGTTTTCTCAGCCTATAAATAGAAGGCTCCGCCCAGTGCACCAGAGACGGAAGAACAGAGAGCGGAGAACGTTGAGAAAATTATACGCAATTAATTTTCTGATAAATCCAATATCAATGTTAAGCTGCTAAAATCCCTCCTAAACACTTATACTCACTGGCCAAAGATAAACCTAATTAACTGATTAGGTTCTCGCCCTATTTAACCGGTTCCAACAAGCCAAAACAAATAGTTGCGCTACCCAATTTCAGACGCGATATCAAACAAAAGCAAGGGGTTGTGCTGCCCGATTTCAGACCCGACATCAACATACTTTAGACCTATACAAGCAGTTGTGCCGCCCAGATCCAGAGGTGAAAAACAACCAGGACAAGTGGTTGCGCTGCCTGAATTTCGACAATACAAGAAAAGACTCCCTCTCACTGAAGGACAAAGCGAGCACACCTAAAACCTGCCTAAAGCAAAGTTGACCCGGGTTAAAACCCTCACACTTCAAGAGGTAGGTACCCCTAAAAGTTATTATTATTTTTGTTTAAATAGCACCATTAAAAATAGTAATATATCATAAAATAAGTCGTTATACTGGTAAACTTTATATTATGAATAGTTATAAAATAAGTCATTATTATAGCCTAAATTTTGTATGCTCTATTTGCAACTCTAAAAAGAGGTTGCTATAAGTTTCCTTTTATTTTTCCTGTCATATATATATATATATATATATATATATATATATATATATATATATAGATATATATTTAAATGTTTTATTTATATTAAATCTATAAAAAGAATATATTTAGTCAAAAAATCTACTTTGAGACCGAAAGAGCGAGTTGGGTGGCTAACCCCTTCCCAACTCGTAAATTAGCACTCTGAACCCTTACACCTCTGGTATATATGGGTTTTCCTTCTTTATCCTTAAAATAAAGATGGCGACTATGTTTAAATATTTTGAGTCCACAAATTGAGGTCGGGTGTATTCCACGCGCTCGAAGTTTTGAAACCACCCGCTTTTTAGTAGGCGCAGACCGGTTCGGAACGGGGCACTCACACAATCACATTAAGGACAATGTGCATTCAAGTTTGGGGTGGAATTGATTTGACTTATTTGCTAATTTGAGAGTGCCTTTGCTATCTCTTGTTTAGTTAGATTTATGTTTTCTTGTTTTTTTGTTTTCCATTTTTATCTAGCTTTGTTTTTTATTTCAAAAATTAAAAAAATCATAAAAAATTGAAAATTTCTGAGTCTTGAGTTTGGTTACTATCTTCGATGATGATACTCTTGTTTGCTATGAAACACAAATGCTTTGACATTGCATTGTGAGTTGTATAGATGCTAGCCTGGTTGTGTCGATTGAACTTTGGATCTCCACATATTGAGCACATTATGCCATGATTTGATTCGTTTTCGAGTTTGATTGTTTTTACTGAGTTTATAGTGTACATATCATTCTATCAGTTTATTTTTAACAGTGGTCATGAAACTTTTTACACTGTTATCACTACACAATTGTTCCATTTAATGTGATTTATTTGATTGCATGGTAGCTAGATTTGAGGGGCTTCCCATGCTGATATATCTCAAGAATACTTTTCGAACCGTGGGTTCACGTAAGTCTCGATTTCTTCGAGTCTTTCCCTAGCAAAATAGTATGTGAGCAGGTTTTTAAACTATGATGTTGGGTATGATTTTATGTCATATTTGATTACTATTGAGGTGAAGCATGGACAGTGTAGCGATTAGGACATGATATATGCCATCTTTGGACCGTTTGAACCTTTCACTCACCTACCCTTTTATATGTTAATCTCTAGTGTTTAATTTTGAGCTTTGTATAAAGAATGGCATGTGCAAAAGCCCCTTCATTTGACTTTGTTTCTATAACCCACATTAACTTGACCCTTGAAGCCTATACACTTTAGCCCACCCTTTAAGAGAGTAGGAATGTGTTGGGAATGTTGTCTCCTTGGTGGTTGATAAGTTGTAAAAGGCCCCAATGATTTCTCTTCTACTCAAAAAGAAAAAAAAATGGAAAAAAATAGAAGAATGAATAAGGGGCGAAGAATCGAAAGTGCCATATGCCCCATAATAGCATCAAAAAGAGAATCATTGGATGTGAAATTCATGTGATGGTGTGAGACTCTCTTCAGCCTAAAGTTCCAAATTTGGGGATTGATTGAGAGAATGTGAGGAATTATAATTGAGAAAATGGGTGTATTCTTACTCTCTCATTTTGTATTATCCTATCGATTTCAATTGTAGCCCTCACCTTGGCCTTACATTACAAGTTTAATAAAGACTTATTGATCTAGTTGCTATATCAGTCTGTGTTAATAGATATAGTTTGACCGTGTTGTTGATGTACCCTTTTGGACTAAATACAATGATTATTTCCCAACTAGAGTTTGTGCTTGGGACTTGAGAGCAGTGTATTTCATACATTGGGAAGCGTATGGGATGGATGCATGTATAAGTTTTGGAAATCCAAGCACGGTCTTTCTCTCGTGTTGATAACGAGGTGGTGTTGGTAGTCCTATCCCAAGATACACTTGCACAATTGTAATAAAATAGTGTTGGGAATGAATGTTGTGCTTGGCCTGATAAACACTTTTAAATTTTTGAGATGGTCAATGTTTGGTTGCACACACACAGAGGTTTAGAGAAAAGTTGGCATGATTAGGTGAAAGTTTAGATTTGGGAATGTGTATTGTGGATTGTGAATGATGTGTTGAGCTTACTCTGAATAGAGCTGTCAAAATTGAGCTTGGCCCACACGCCCAGTCCAGCCCACATGATTTTCATGGGATTGGGCTTTAATTTCGGCAGCCCAAAAAAGGTGTCTTTTTGGCCTGGCCCGATCACACGTCTAAAAAGTCGAAACTCAAAAGTAATAAAAAAATAAAAAACCAAAAAAAAAAGAAGAGAAATTAGAAAATTAAACCTAAAAGCTAAAAAGTAAAAAGACAAGGGGCTGGATTTGATGATTGCAAATGGATGATTAATGGGTTTGGGGTCGTTGATTTCAAGGAGTTTATTAGGCTTATGGAGAAATCTTTTCTTGTTGTTGTTGTTAAGCTTAGTAGCATTAATACAGTAGCTTGTTAATGTATGGTTCTTGTTTGTGCAAAAATATTTGCCCATGTGATTTTCTTACAAACAATACAGTAGCTGTTCGCTTCCAATTTCAGGAAATTGCATAAAATTAAATAAGGAAATTTGCTTATCAAAAAGAGGGTTAACAAGTCAAAATGTAACCGGCCACTTTCAACACCTTAGTATCCTACAAATAATTACTCTGTGTAAGCTAATTTTTTAAATTACTTTGTACAAGTAATTTATTTTGTCTTTGAACAATTAAACTTTGATACACTAACTAGCAAATTTAGCCAATTTGTGAATTTTTTGAATAAAAATAAATAGTTTATTTTTTCCCATATGCCCAAAGGCCTATAGTTGATATGAGTTGTGCTTGAGTTTCTTGAGGCCCGGTATATCTTAGGCCCGACCCAATGTTAAGCTAATCCCGATGGGTTTGTGTCGGGCTGGGGCCGGTTGACAGCTCTAACTCTGAGGCAATTTGCGACCTATGCCATGATTTTGACTTGTGAAGAAAAAAAATGCTTTTTGTTTTTATTTACCGCTTTTGTATTTATTTGTTTTCTTGTTTTAGTTGATGACGAGCAAAAGTTTAAGTTTGAGGATATTTGGTTGGTGGGTTTTGTACTAATTCATTTGATATTTTTCGGGCTTAAACTTTGTTCATTTTCAAGATTTTTGTTGTCTAACATTTGTTTTAGTGTTGTTTTATAGCTACAGGGATTTAGAAGAAATTTATGTGAAAAAGGAAGCAATTTGGGTTGATTTGGAAATCGTTGAAATCGTAAAAGTTGTCCAATTTCTGAAACTAGTACACTTGCTAGTGGTAGGTTTTGGCCTCATCACATGTGCACAACGATAACCATGCCATAATGTTTCATAAAGTAGATTAATCAACTTTCAACAAGACAAAAAATTAAGCTTCACATAAACACAGTTGTTCAATCATTTTGAGTATACAAGATTGGGATACATCTTCAATCATCCGTTTTCCCTTACACCGCGTGTTCTATCTTTATCACATTCTTCTTTCAAATACTGAATCCCGAGAAAATTCATTCACGATGTTAGGTCTACAACCCTAGACATGTCGTGAAGACAAAGCTATTACCCAAAAAGGGTAACCTTAACCTTGGTCATGGTCGTAAACGAGGGGTTTAGGCAAAATCAAAACTCCACTGCTATCTTGCACTGCTCTCCACCCGTGACTAAGTTAGAGGTAGTTTTTATGCCTTTATACATTTATGTTTCACTTTTCTTCACACTTTGATTCGCATATAACACCTTTTTGGGTGTTAAGTTGTATCACTAATCCAACTTGTTTGTTCATTTCCATATCCTTATTCACTAAATACCACACTTTTAGGATACAATGAGCTATACCATAAGTTCATTGTTACCTTTAACCAGCCAATTCAACTAACATGTTCCATGAAGTGTCAAGGTATACACTTACACATTATTGCCAGTACAAGCTAACCTTCATATAACAACTTCCAACTAAACTTGGGAATTTAAACACAACATGTCTACCAGTTAGTAACACCAATTTAACCACGTCAATGTCAAGGGTTTCACATCAAGAGCTCAACCCAATTCCAAGTAAGCACTAAAGCACGACAACTCAACTCAACTCATAGCATGCTTAATCATGTAACATCTTCAACTCATCGATATAACCACATATAAATGAATATACACAAGTAAGAATCCCCTTACCAAGATGAGATACAAATCTACCGTTATGATTGGAATTTTATTAGCTACTTGGATTCCCCATAGTAAGATGAACAACTTTAATAAACGCCACAAGAAGAAAAGATGAGATTTGGATGGTCAGATCATCACAAAACTACTATGGAAACCCTTCTTTTTGGAATTTTCTTCCTCTCTCATGTTTGTGTTGTGTTAAGGCTGAAAAATGGGACTCCAATAAAGTATATCAACTGAGAGAAGGAAAAAGGAAGTGCCCTTCAAGGCTGCCCCTCCCTTAGTAGGTGTTAGGACTTAATTGGTAAAAAGTTAACCCCATGATAACCTAACTTCAATAGGTCTAACACTAGCCCACTCAAGTCATTAGACACGGTTTAATTTAGGGCTAATCAACTAAATTAACAAATTCAAAAATTAGAAAACAAGTCAACAATAGAGGCAGAAACATGCGGTCGCTTTGCCCTTTATGACGCGACCTCGTCAAGAACTGGAAGTCAGGTTCATAAATTGACCATCTACGTGGTCGCTTTGGCTTAATTGACGCGATTGCTTTACTACTGATGTGGTCGCCTTGACCTCCATAACGCAATCGCGCAAAGTTCTGGAACTCATTTTGTTTTGCTAGCTTACAACGTGGTCGCTTTGCCAATTGAGAGTGATTGCGTCTCCCTTGTTTCCAAAACACATCCAAAACTCTTCCAGGGTTGAACCAAGAGAATTTCAAGCTGATTTCAATTAGTACCAAAGTCCCAACAACACAATATAAGATGTAAATCACACTCAACACAATTTGTTTCAAGATTTGCAAAAACACTAACATGTTTTAATCAAATATAACTTCATACTTAACACACTTAAACGTATACTAACACATATATATTTGCTAATAACATGTATTTTGAAATTCTCGGGTGTTACATTTTCAATTTTCACAAACCCACCTCTAAAGTGTTAGGCCATGGTTGACTGAACAACCAAGTTTTGTTTGACTAGGGATAACCGAACAACCCACTGTTATTCGGCTGGCCATAGCCAAACAATACTAGGTTGTTCGGTTAACCCTAGCCGACACATTGTTGACAACGAGGATGAAGGAGAGATGGGGGGGGGAGATGACAAAAGAAAATGAGAAAACAGAGGTGGGTCACCCAAGGGAAGGAATGAAGGAGAGAGAGACATAGAATGAACAACTTTATTGGAGTTCAATTAAGGGTGCAAATCGGAACCACCAAACCACAGAACCAAACCAAACCAAACAAATTGGGTTGGTTCGGTTTTGGTCGAAGATGGTTCAGTTTCAGATTCAAAAATTGAAAAACCGATCGGTTCAGTTCGGTTTACGGTTTTTGGTATCAAATCGAACCGAACCGAACTGAACCAACTATTGTTATTTATTTTTTATATAATATTTGTCAACTATTTTAAACCTTTGAATCATTTTATATGCATAATTTAGGCCCTTTATTTAGTCATATATACATACATACATATACTAAACCAAATAAAACTTTGATTGTTGGAGGACTATTATTTCTTTCCATTGTTTGTATTTATTTTAGAATTAGTATTGTTTTCTTTATGATAATTTATTGTTAGTAGGTTATTTTCTAATTTTTACATTAATTTCAAATTAAAATCTTATTTTTATTGTTATTCTTAATGTTGGTTAAGTTGATTAATTTTTTTATATAAACCATAAAACCGAACCAAACCAAGTGGTTCGGTTCGGTTCGAAACCTTATTCGGTTTGGGTTCGATTTAAAATTTTTAGAATCAATAGGGGGCGGTTCGGTTGTGGTTTTTTATTAAACCGAACAAAATCAAACCACTTACATCCTTGGCGGAATAAATAAATTATAGAAAAGGGCAAGACAAACTTTTTATTTGAATGCATTTTTGTAATAAAAAAAAGGGGTGTGCATTAAGAGGGTTGGGGGTGCGAACAACGCAACCACTCTTTGAACAAAAAAATAACCAAATTTATTACTCATTTTATAACTATTTAAAATTTCAATTTCGAGAAGTATTGATTGAACATACCTCATTATACGATAAAAATAGAAGCTAAGTACATTAAATTAAAAGAGTTATATGCAGAACTTAAAAGGGGCCAAGTTATAATGAAAAAAAGATTAAGCATATTCTAAAAAGGGATAATTTCTATAGTGATGGCTATTGAACGTAGCCTACATCTTTTTCCAAATCATTTGTAAATAGAAATATTATTTTGTAAATTTATTTCATAAATTATGATAAATGTTGACTCTCTCAAAAGTAGTGCAAACTAAAAAATGACATTTATTTAGGGAAATAGAGTATGAGTGCCCTTATAATATTGTTACATTTCCATTAATAGAAATATATTGCATTAAAAATCATTAATGCATTGAGAAAACAATTTATAAAGAGTGAGTCTCCTATCGTCTCTCTCGCTCGTATGACCAAACCCACTCTTTGCAATTAGACTCATCCACGCATAATAGATCGAGTCAATGAATCTTTCTTACAAAAAAAACCTTATAATATCATCTTTCATTAGTTTTTGTTATTCACAAGAAAATTGTACTTGAGATGGTCCTTTGGCTTGAAAAATGGCATGCCAAAACATTTCCGAGAGATTGGTCCTGGGTCAATAATACTATGAATGGTCATAGTAATAATTTCCAAAAACCATGGCCCACCATCACTAAGACAGCTGATGCAATTAATTTCAAACAAAAACATGACAGTAAAATGGATTATAGTGTATTCCCTTGAGATTTGGCCAAATTTCAGTACCCTCCCCAAAGTTTGGCTAATAGGCAGCAAGCCAGCAAGACACCAAGAACTGACGTTCGTTATGTTTGACTGTTAATTAAATGGTAATGTTGTTGGATCAAGATTAAATTAATACTTAAACTATAATACCCCAATCCCACATCGGATAGATGTGAGACTTGTGTTTGATTTATAAGGTAGCCATGCCCTACTACTGGACACCAACATCATTCATGGACTTTTAGTCGGCTTGTGGTAGACTTGATGACCCAAGATACTACGTGCTCAGTGGACCAATGTGTCCGCTATATGTAGCGGACCAGGTTCTCGGGCTCGGGTCGTTACATAAACAAAAGCGTGAACTGAACTATAACATCAACGTTATAGTCATCAGTTCACATAGATTAGATAAAGAGTGCGAAGATAACTTCTAAATTTTGGCGCTCGACATAGATCTTATTGATGAGAGAGATTTCTTAGCTAAAGCATCGTACCTCCTACTTGCAAAATTATTAATAACATGAAAAAAAGTTTTATATTGATGCTATATAATTTTTTTCCTAAAATTATTATTTTTTCGATAGAAAAAGAGGTGAAGATTGATGCTAGTTAATTTAATGAAGCACCTTGTTGACTTCTTTCCCTCTCTCCTATCTTTCTTTTCTATATAGTGCATATGTCTTGTTTGTATACACGAGCAAGTGATGAACATTTGGGGAAGGATGACAATAGGGGTAGTATTGTCAAGTGATGAGGTTAAAACAGTCAAAAAAGGAATCCTTAAAATGTAATCCTGCCGTTACGGACGAAGAGTCCACTATTATATTTCATGATGTTTTATTTAAGTAGTCCACTAAAAAAATTAAGACATAAAAGTGTCATTTTATTACTAATGAACTACTAAATATGTCATTTTTTTAAAAAAATTGACTTTCAAATAAGACTCGTTGTCGGAACCAAAGGAGTAACAAAATGGGGTATCCCATCCTTTTAGGCAAGCATTTGGGAAGACATTGCAATTTTTCCATACTTAAGGGTGGGTGACGTAATTAACCCTTGTAAAACAGAGAGACATAATGATGCTAAAATTAGCTGGAAAAAACACGTAATTTAATTTTAAAAAGATGCAAAAAAGAAAAAAAGTACCGTTCTAAATAAACCAAAAGTTGAAAAAAAGGGAGTCGTCATTCTGCAGTGGCCGACGGCTTTTCCAATTTTACTCAGTCCACTTCCCTCCACCATTCCCTCTCTCTCTAAACGACTTTCTCTCTCTAGATCAATTTCTTCCTCGTAACCATTCTCTCTCTGTATATATACATGTACGAATATTTATCCGGTGATATTGTGGGCATTTAATTCGATCGTCGGCAGGATCTCGGAGCTGTATTTTAAGGTTGGATCGAGAAACGAACGGCTAGGATCTAGAGAGAGAGGGGGGAAGAAAACGCTCTCTCGGCTGGATCTGAGCGGAGATGGCGTTGTCCGGCATGAGAGGTTTGTCTGTCTTCATCAGCGACATTCGTAATTGCCAGAACAAAGAAGCGGAACGTACTCGTGTTGATAAAGAGCTCGGAAATATTCGAACTCGCTTTAAGAACGAAAAGGTTAGGGCTTCTCCCCAACCAATTACGATGTTGTCAGTTCAATCTTGATTTCTCATCATGTTTTAAGCTGAAAATGCAATCCGCTTTAGTTGAGATAACTGCAGCCTTTTTAAAACTAGGTCAACTTTTGGCCAGTTAGATTTTTGTAGACTATTGTGCTACTTCTGTTGGTGAGTTTAATTGGTCCCTCAAACTAAGTGATAGATCAATTCTATTTAATTTAGAACGAGAATGTGGTAGCCGAATGCAGTGCTTTGCTGCGTTTCATTTGCACTTTGTTTGTTGGAGTAGATTATGTATTTTATAGGTGGCTTTTGATGCACATAGAGAAAGGATACTTGACAGTTTGCGGATATTGTATTCAAACTAGCATCTTCCATTTTACACTATCTTTAAATAATCCATTTTTTTTTACAATTTAAGTTCTTCGTGTTTCCAATTACAGTTGGAACATTTTTTACTTTCAGGTATTTGAGTTTTAGATGAGTTTAACGATTGCTTGACGTGTCTTTTGCTTAGTTGATTCTGATATCACGGACTAGTTTAGAGTTCAATAGCCCAGTATCCACTTCATGTTTTTTGGTTGTTAGGAGTGTCGAAAAACTCATGCATTCTAGAATCCTCTGCTTACCCACCTCTCCCCATACTCTTTTGAAATAATTCTAGGGAAAATGGATATGAAACGAATGCTGGTAATAACTCCCAGGCTGTATGAAACTAAGGTTTCAAATGAACTTGTCCATGGAGCCTACACATTTCCTGGAACATAGATAGACGAAAAGAGGGAATGCATGCGGCATCCAGGGGTCATGGACTGACTTGCGCCTTTGGAAACTACAGTTGACGACTTGATGGGAATTTCATATTTGAGAAGTGGCAAATACGTTGACTACTTGTGGTCCTGTTCTCCTCTTATTCGACTGGAAGGAGAAGTATTTGCATGGTAGTGGAAGAGCAATTTTTTGGATGGTTGATTATGAGTGAACTTGTGTCTGAAAGGAAAATATTGGAGTTTCAGGGTCTTTTATTTGGATAAATAAGTATTTATTCAGGAAAAAAGATAATGCACAAGCCAAGTGAACATGTTTTCTGCTTTCATAAGGGTGGAAACATGATAAAGAAGAGGAAAACTTCTGAAAAGAAAACAGTAAACTAAATTAGTGCGAAAGAGCCTGCCAACCAATTTAAATCTCGAAGATTGAACCAACACAAATTGCCTGGCCACCGTATTCCAGCAGAGGGACAAAGATAATGCCTGATCATAAAGGATCTGTGAGTTCCTTTCAGTATAGTAGGGTTTTATTAGTCTGCGAAGAGGTATATGTTGGAGGCTTTTTTAGGCTTGTCAAGGAGAGGAGATCAAGGGGGCTATTTTCACTTTGTAAACTCTTACCTGAGTGTATGGTAACACGTATTGCTTATTGACTTGCTTTGTAGATTTGATGATTCTAGGGTTTGCAAATGATCATTGTACAAACGTAGAAGGAGGAACGTTGTTGGGACACCGCCCCTTTGGGAGTTAAAGTATTTGCAAAGAGAGGAATTGTAGGGTCTTTGAGAACACAGAGACGAACAGTCGGACACTCGGACACTGATACGATGAAGGAGGTTATCTTTGAGTATCTTCATTTTTGGTGCAGAGAGTTCTCCTATGCTGAGTTTTTAGACATCTTTTCTATTGTATAGGCTCTTTTGTTAAGAGTATTCTTCCTGTATACAAAGAACGCGTCACCTGTTTTAACGCAATGTTAATATATATCATCTTAAAATTTTAGTTTTTTTGCAAGGTTAACGGCTGAAAGGGGCTTTAGATCTGGTTGCAGGGTTAGATGGCAGAAATAAGGATAATTTCATGGAAGAAAGAAGGTAAAACAAGGACAAAAGTCCTAGACTTCATACCCAAGGTCCTGTAGGCTTCACATCATTGTTTGATTGCACCTACATACCAAAGAAATAGTACAAGATTGTTTCATTTAATTCGCTGAAGTAATGTAGTTGAACAAATATATAGGAGTCTATGACATGGCAAAAGACTAGACTAGCTAGACCCTTACTTTGGTCATACTTAACCCTGAATAAATACCAAAATGAAAGCTATTGATTCAAATCAACGCCATAATAAGTCTTCATTTATCAAATAAATATGGCTTGTCAATGTTCCAAGAAGGCGCTACTTTGACCTTTTCATGGACCTCATTAGAAGTTTCCATCAATGAAAGTAAAAAGGATTAAAAGCATATCTATAGGTCTAGGAGTCTCCTTTTCCTGCATTTTATTTTGTTTCTTTCATGGACTCTGAAATCCTGGAGTGGCTATTAACTAATCTGGGGTTGCCTCTTGGTGGCAACCTTAGGCCACTCTTTTTTGGGTTTTTGTGCTTGATACTTGATAGAGTGTCTACGCATATGGGTGAGTGGGAAGGGAAGTATTTTTTCGGTTGATTAGGGTGCCTTTATTAATTTGGGATGCTCTGGTATGTCTACATACCATCTCTCTTTCTAAATTGTTTGCTGAGTGCGACAGTCGGGATTGAGTGACCCAATGGAAAGCTTCTTTTGGGAAGGTTCAGGGAGTCAGAGCAAGGATCAGTTGAGTAGGATGTTGTGATGGCTTCTAGTTCTTAAGAGTAGCGAGTGCTCATTCTGCAGAGAATCAGATTCAGAAGATCACCATAGATGGCGTTACTTTGCAAGATTATGAAGAGGTTAAGGAATGCATTGTGGGTTTCTATCAGAATCTGTACAGAGACAGTAGTGAGTGGAGAGCTGATCTTGGTGGAGTCAGTTTCAAATCTCTGAATTATGAAGATGCAGATGGTTTGGAACGGATGTTTATAGATGAAGAAGTGGTGGTAGTTCTTCGAAGTATGAGTGGGGACAAATCTCCGGGGCCGATTGTTTTTTCCTTGGCCTTCTTTCAGCACTGAGTGATGGGAAGTGGTGAAGGATGATATTATGAAGGTTTTTAATTCTTTTCTCGAAAGCTTGCGGTTTGAGAAGAGTCTCAATGCTACTTTCATCGCGTTGATCCCAAAGAAGAAAGGATCCAGTGATGCGAAGGATTTCAGGCCTATCAGTCTAGTTGGCGGGGTTTACAAACTCATCTCTAAGGTATTGTCGTAGAGGTTGAGAAAGGTGTTGGGCAAGATTATCTCCAAGACTCAGCATGCCTTTGTTAAGGAGAGGCAGATTCTGGATGCATCGCTGATCGCCAATGAAATTCTGGACACTATGATTAAAAGTGGAGTCCCGGAATTCTTTGCAAGTTAGACATTGAGAAGGCACATGATCATGTAAATTGGGGCTGTTTGATGTACCTTATGGAAAGGATGGGGTTTGGCAACAAGTTGAAGAGGTGGGTTATTTCTGCATTTCTTCAGCAAGGTTTTCGGTGTTGGTAAGCAGAGAAACCTCAGGTTTCTTCCCGAGCTCGAGAGGTTTGAGGGAAGGAGATCCGCTTTCCCCGTTATTGTTCATCATAGTTATGGAGGCTCTTAGCAAACTTATGGAGAAAGCTGCTTTGGGTGGTTACATAAGTGGGTTAAGGGTGGGTGGAGGTGCTAGTCCAGAGACATTGTTGTCCCATCTTCTTTTTGTTGATGACACCCTAGTCTTTTGTGGTGCGGAGCAATCCCAATTGGGTTACCTAAGGATGGTGCTGCTTTTCTTTCAGGCGGCCTCAGGCCTTCATATAAATATTTCCGAAAGTGACATCATTTCGATAAGAGATGATCAAGGTGTAGGGGCTTTGGCCTCCTTTTTCGGATGCAAGGTTTCCAATCTTCCGTCTGTGTATCTTGGGTTGCCTATCGGAGCCCCGTTCAAGAGTAAAAATATGTGGAATTCGGTGGTTGAAAAAAGTGAACGTTGCTTGGCAGGTTGGCAGAAGCAAAGGGGGGGGGGACTAGTTTTGGTAAAAAATACGCTCTCGAGCATACCTACGTATTTTCTATCACTCTTTGTAGTTCCTACTTCGGTCCGGAAATGATTAGAGAAGTTGGAGAGGGATTTTTTGTGGGAAGGACAAAGTGCCATAGTTGTGCCATAGCGCCTTGTCAAAGTCAGGCGATGTGCGAGAGGGCGCGCCTTTGGCGCCTTTTGGAAAGTCGTGAGGCGTTAAAAGATCGTGAAAGTCGCTCACTTTAGTTTTTTTCTTTTTTTTTTTAAGATTCTGATACACCGGACGTGGGTTGCCGGGAAGTTTCAATTCCAGATCTAGCCTCCAATCTTCACTTTTACCCAATCTAAGGCCGAATCTGGTATCACCGTGACTAGGTGAACCTATCTGTACCTACGCCGTCGGCAGAGGTCGCCGGAATTGGTGTCACGCACCGGCGCTGGTGCCAGAATTTTTTTGCCGAACATCCACAGAGCTGTTCGCCGGTGCCTATAAATATTAGTCTCTTGCTTGGTTTTTGGATTGGGGCAGTTTCAAGCTATTTTTGGTCTAATTCTATTTAATTGGTCGCCGATTTTTTTTTTATTTGTGTATTCTGTGGATTAATGGATTTGGAACTGAAAATAAAAAGATCTCTATTGAAAAAAGGCTCTACAGATTTTTATACTTTCTAGGATATATTCTAGGAAACTATTAAACAAATCTCCTATAATTATTCTCTTACAATTACTCTCTTATAATTATGCTATAATATTTACCATATTTAACAATCTCTAATGTCAGTTTATTCCCATTATTTCCGTGAGCGCCTTTTGGGTGCCTTTTTAGCGCATCGCCTCTTGCCTCAAATTTGGACCTATCGACTATTTAGCGCCTCTTGACCTTGACAATTATGGACGGTGCGGAAATATCACCTTGTCAAATGGGATTCAGTTTGCTCAGGTTTGGGGAAAAGTGGGGTTAGGTGTTAAGAACCTCAAGATGTTTAATGAAGCTTTGCTTGGGAAGTGGCTTTGGAGATATTTGACGGATAAGGGGGCCTTGTGGAGGAAAGTGGTGGAGAGCAAGTACGGATTAGGGTATCATTTGTGGTTTTCGGCAGAGACCACCGAGGCTTTTGGGGTCGGAGTGTGGAAAGATATAAAAAAGAATGGAATGCTTTTGGTAGAAACATATCTTTTGAGATCGGACAAGGGAAACAGTGAAGTTTTGGAAAGACTTATGGTGCGGAGATGCGGAGTTGCTTAGATCCTTTCCTGAGCTCTTCTCTATGGTTAGGGAAAAAGATTGCTTGATTATCTAGGTGCTATCTTTAGAGGGAGGTCGGGTGAAATGGAATCCAACATTTAGAAGAAACTTTCAGAATTGGGAGATGGTATCAATGACAAGATTTTTTGAGCTTCTTTGCGCCCAAAAAGTTGGTTGTGAGAGTGATAAGGTGGTTTGGGAAGGGTCGAAGGACAAGAAATTCTCAGTGAAAGGCTACTATTCTAAGCTGTCCGATAGAGATAGAGAGGGGTTTCTATTCCCATGGAAGTCAGTTTGGAAGACGGTAGCTCCAAACCGTGTAGCCTTTTTTGTGTGGGAAGTGGCGAATGAGGCTATACTAATAGGCGATAATCTGAGGAAGAGAGGGAAGTGGCGAATGAGGCTGTATAGGGAAGTTAACATTTTCTTTTTGTGCAAAGAGAGTGAGGAAAGTGTAAATCATTTGGTTCTGCATTGCCATCGACCCGACGGTAGGGGAATTGTGGAATTTTATGTTCTGATTGTTCAATGTGGAGTGGGTGCTTTTGGAGACTTCCAAAGACTTATTGTGGAACTTGAGATTTTTTTGGAGGAAGAACATAATACCATCTGGGAAGTTGCTCCCTTGGGGGTGTGGTGGACGATTTGGAAGGAAAGAAAACGTAGGGCTTTTGACAATGAGGAAGGGTCCATTACAGAGTTGAAGAGTGCTTTGCTCCATATCCTGTTTACGTGGTGTGCAGGGGTTGAGCACTCTCACATCCCCTTGTTAGCTTCTTTTGTAGATTTTGTGCATAACGTCCCTATATCTTAGCTTTTTTGTAGATACTTCTTATGTACATAGGACGTGTCACCTGTTTTGACGCTTGATATCTATACAATTACCATTAAGAAAATAAAAGAATCTTTAATAGCCGGTAGTGGTTATGGGCCTTATGGCAACTATTAAATATTAATAAAGCCCTACTGTATTTGACACGGGGTGAACTGAACATAGCACGACATTAATCAGAATGTTTAGGATGCTAGTATTAAAGATTTCTCTGTCATGCACACTTCGTTGATGGGGATGCTTCTTGGCTTCAATTTGGGAGGAGTTTGATTTGCTAACTTCCCCCTTTTAGTCCTTATAGCCAGGTTCCTTAGACTCTTGGCGTTGAACTAGCCATCTCTAGCTTTCTTTTGTGAGAAGGGGTGTTCTCTTCAAATTTCATCCTTGAGAGCTGTTTCCATGTCTCCTTTATGGCTTCATTAGGGGTCTTTATCGGGTAGCAGTCATTTTGGATATGTCGAAAGATTGGATAGTCATTTTTGTTGGGACTTCATTTTTTTTGGTTTTTCTACTTCCATTAATTAGGTTGATTTATAGTTTGCTGTTATCCTAAAAATTTAAAAGCCAGAAAAAATGGGCATACTTAGGCAAGTCTTGTAGTAAAAGCAAGAGTTTGGGTCTGTGTTGAACAGTAACTCTGGATTCTGAGGAGTTAACATTGCTATCTGTTTGCTATGTGTGTGCTCAATGACTTTGTGCCTTCCTAATTGTAAGCAGGATGTTAGCAAGCTTTGGTGACAATTAGAACATAGCGCAAACAGATTGTGGATGAAGAAAAAATTAGGGATTGCAACTGGAACTCCTCGGAATCACCTGCTTAGTCATTTTCTATACACAAACCTCCACAGCTTAATCATTTTCTATACAAATGATATAAGAGAATAATCATCATAATACTTATTATACTTATCAAAGAAAAAAAATTCTAGGCTGCTGCCTGCTGGACCAAATGTACTGTTTTCTTCTGACAAGCTAATTTCAACTTTAATGGGATTCGAATTCAGATATAGGGAACTCTTGATGTTGGGCCTTAAGGATTATTGTAGACCCTTCAAATTTGAAAGAAACAGTTTGGACCTGTGTCCAAAAAATTACTCGAAGTACATACACAACCACAGAAAGATATAATCTATCTGCTTAGTAGACCTCAGAGAACCATAGTTGTTAGTATCGTACGATACGATACAAAAATAGCCTATTTTGTAAAGTGCCATGTATCCTTCAGATACATTAGAGTATCTCAAAACCCACATATCGTACGATTTTCTCTTTGAAGAACAACACCACCTCCTTATTCAATATCATCATCAACGTCTAATTTGGAGGACCAATTACGTTTGCCTTGATGAATCTGCAAAGCCACCGTCGAACAAACCTCTCCTCGCTGTTAATGGTCGCTGGCTTCTCCAAATTCGCCATTAAAAGCAGCTTCAGCTTAACAGAGGTGATAGAGAATGGAGGGGATAACGCGCAGACAAAGAATTGGCCAATTGGGGATTTGGGTTTGTTTGTTTTTGTTTTTCTTTTTTGGAAATATGAGAGAGATTGTGATTTGTGAGGTCTGCAGATTTAAGGTTTGGAGTTTGATTTTAGGTTGGGTAGAGATGGAGCTTAATTATTTCATGTGCAGACCCCCTTCATCAACTGTCCAGCTGTTGCCACGTACCAACACGGCAACACCTCTTCTTTATCAAGGCAACATCTAAATGATACCCTAAATAGTAGTCTGATGGTATATACCCTAAATATATATATATATATATATATATATATATATATATATATATATATTAGCGTATCTTATGATACGCTATTGTAGTTCCAACACTGCTATTGTAGATTTTGTAAATAGCATAGACATTGGTTAATGTTTGGTTTGGTATACTTCTAGTGTACAAAGGACGCATCACCTCTTTTGATGCTTTTTATATATTATTTACTTATAAAAAAAAAAGACCCAATGCGTATCCCGATACGTATCATAAAGATAAGTTTTCGATACACGATACGTATCCCGTTTTGACAACTATGCTCAGAAAAGATACATTTAAGATTCGATTAACTTTTAACTTGATAAAGAAGATCCAAAACAGTCACAACTCACAATTAATTGATTTAAATTTCCCCTTCCAGTATCCCTCTCTCTGGATCTTTCTCCACCATATTTAAGAAATCTTGACTTTGACTTGAGTTTCCTGACATCAACTAAACTTAACTCAATTCAGCCTTTGTCCCAATTACTCCTGGCTAGTTACCTGACACTGAAATCTGAAAACCGTTGGCTTTATCTACATTTTTTTTTTGTATAGTAGTTTAGACAGCTGAATGTCATCATTATGTTTTCCATATATCACAAATTTTGTTGATGGATGCGTTGATCTTTGTGCTCTCAATGTAATAGTCATGGCCACTATTTGGATAAAGGGACAGTGGTTTTATCCTTGGTGGTTAAATTTTTTTCTTGTTTGATTGACAGGGTTTGACGCCTTATGAAAAGAAGAAATATGTTTGGAAAATGCTTTACATTTATATGCTAGGATATGATGTAGATTTTGGTCACATGGAAGCCGTTTCTTTAATATCTGCCCCAAAGTATCCAGAAAAACAGGTAACATTGAAATCTTCTGGTTTCCCTGATAGTATAATATAAATTGCCTACTGTTATATCCTGCATGGATACTAGAGTCATTTTTTTAAAATTATGATACTTCACTTAATATATGCATCTAACTAATTATCACCCTGGCTGACTAGCTCATATTTAGCAAATCATGAAGCTATATTTAACAAATCACAAAGCCGTAATAAATACCCATGCATTAAGTGTAGACACCAAGGTATAACACGAAGCTATATGGATGTTAAACTGTGTTAGGGATATGCTCTAATTAGAACATTCTCAGTGTAGTATGGGGTACGCCACATCGCCTCTATGTGATTGCTACAAAATCATCCAAGTCTCACCTTGGACTAGACCTAGTCAACAAGAACTACTAGCTCATAATGTGGCTAAATTGGGAGCTGAAACCAAGCGCATTAACCATAGTTGTCAAAGGCGAGCGAGAGGTCCATTTTTGAGGCGAAAGGCTAAGTGCTCAAAAGGCACCCGAAAGTCGCTCACGGAAACAATATTAAGGAAAAATAAATAAAATATATATAACTTAATAAATCTCAACAAAACATGTTATAAGTGAGCATAATACATTAAACTAAGTTGTAGCATAATATCAATAACACAAATTTCATCATTCATAATTGAAAAGAGAAGAAGACTGAAAAAAGGAGAAAAGAAACAGAATAACAGCAACAAGTAAAAAAAGGAAGATAACTATACAGTTCAGAAATAGAAACAAATTTATTAATTTTAAAAAAATTATTTGAAGTTTAATGTATTGTGTCTGTGTCGAAATAAAGAAGCAAAAAGAAAGAAGCGAACAGCAACAAGAAAAAATAAGTGGCTCTACAAAAAAATAAAAAATAAAAGAATTTGAGAGTCGAACAGAGTGAGAGGTTGAAAGTCGAACAGAGTGAAAAAAAAGAAAGAAGCCTGACTCGGTAATCACAGTAGAGAGCGAGAGATTGAGATGGTCCGAAAGCAGCAAAACCCTAGCCTGTCGGACCTGAATCGATGAAGAATTGAAGAGTCGAAGACGCACACTGTCGGAAGGCTCGTCTCTGTGTTCGTCATATGTCTGAAGTTGGTTTAGGGTTTTCTCCATTTATAATAACTCTAAACTACGACGTTCCACAAAAAAAAACTAAAAAATATAATACTTTTTGAAGTGTTTCCCTTCAACCGCCTCATTGCCTCACCAAAAGGCGAGAAATGCGTCCGCCTGTGCTCAACTCCAGCTCACCAACTCGCCTAGACTAGTTGAAGCGCTGGACCCTTACCTTAGGTCGCCCTCGCCTGAGGTGAGAGAGCCGACCGCCTTTGACAACTATGACATTAACCATAGGATACTGACACTTCGGTTTCCACGGCCGCACTGTGTCACTGTCAGGAGCCTCCACAAGCAAGCCGACTGGAAGGCCAATAAGATTAGCAAGGAGGAGCTCTTGGCAGGCCCTATGAGTTTGAGCTGTCCCTAGAGCTTTGACATCCAATCATTAAGGGTTCCGAGTAAAGCCTTACTTGCCCTAGGAGATTGATCCAGCCATAAAGCCCGAACTTCCAACCATCTAGGGTTCTAAGGAAAGTCTCTACGCCCAAGAGTAGGGGTAACAGCTTACCACTAGTGCTTACCCTTTTGGGGATGGCTTAGGGCGCTACCGGGTGATCTACTCTAAGTGCAACCACAACGGTTCAGGGTCCCTAGACCCACGAGGCTGAGCTAGCTTTGGGGAACCCAGATGGCTATCAGTTTGGCGGTTGGAATCAAGAGCAAGGAATATTCCTTGTGTCATCCTGAATAGAATTTGTGGCCTCATTCCCAGGATCTCAATAGTCTGGCACAAGTTCATATGTTACAAGAGAGCATCCTGAATAGGTTTCTCCCTCATTTTCTTTTTGATAAAAAAAGAATATATAAGATAAGGAAACATACAAAGCAGGTCAACCTGTCTACCAAGAGATAAAAGAAAGAAATACAGGAAAATGATAAAAACTAAACAAAAACCATTATAAGTATTGGAAAAAAATGCATAAGATTCACTTTGGCTGGCAACACATAACACATGTACCAGGACAAAGATTATAAGGTCTATGCTGTTGTCGAAGGTAATTTGTATTTCACCGATTAAGCACTAGAGACCATGCAAAAGGCTTCAATTTAGACGGTACTTTGGACTTCCAAATGAAGAAGCCAAAGGAAAACAGGATTGTGAACCGAATACGACTCTTCAAATAAACCGCGATGTAAACATACCATTGGGATCAAGAACACTGTTTGCTTATCATGACCACCTTGAATCCCCTTTTGGATAAGAAATCTAGAGATCCAAGCATTATTGAGTGAAACTCTGCACAAGCGGGCGTGAATCTTAGACAAAGGACCTGTCCCAACCCATTGATCTTCCCGGAAACGTACCAGACTCGCCTTCCCAACAAGCAGTCGAATATGAGGCTGTAAAAAGTGAAGACACGAGTGAGGTCTCTCCCTCGGTAGCATCTATCCTCACTCTCACCTGATTAGTCTTGACTTCCAGTGTGACCTCTATTTCTCAAGGTCCTTTAATTGCAACATGTGATGAGTGAGGTCTTTAGAAGGTTTCTAGCAATGCCAGGTTTTTAGTCGGTTCTCTAGCAAGGATTTAAATCTATCCTAATGATATCACTCTCACCTGATTAGTCTTGACTTCCAGCGTGACCTCTATTTCTCAAGGTCCTTTAATCAATTATTGGGCCTTGATTTGAGATTATAGCCAAATTATTTGTAAATAGTGTTATTGCCCACTCCCTGCTTGCTTCTCCCAACATCATGGTTTAAGATGTAATGTAACACATGATAAAAGGGGGTTAGCACAAATTTCTCCTTTATTTCCTTTTTATGAAATTATAATAGTTAATCAGTGAAATGAGTACATTTGTGTAAGCGCATGCTAAGTATGTTACTTGATCTCCATTGTAGAATTAGTACTTGACTGTGAATTGATTGATTATCTCAACGATGCTGTAATGTCCACAGGTTGGGTATATAGTGACATCATGTTTGCTTAATGAGAATCACGATTTCTTAAGATTGGCAATTAATACAGTCCGCAACGATATCATCGGTCGCAATGAAACTTTTCAGTGCTTGGCATTGACATTGGTATGTTTATAGAAGCTTTTGGTTTTAGTTTCCTATACATTCTTTATTATCTGAGATATACTGGTATTTTTTTTTCTCTTTTGACATTGGTATGCACCAAGTACAGTTGATTTGACACTATTGTGCATATGTCATACACGTAGACAATTGTATCTATTCTCAGAAGCAAGTTGACCTTAAAAACTCAATCTAATGCAGTTGAAGAGATCCTAGCATTATCGCTTATAGTCTTATGAGCTTGAATGCCTTTTGGGATGCTATCTTTTATACATCTGTTTTCTTTGTATATTAGTTTCTTTGTTTGCATTGCATACGACTATTTAGAGCAATGATATGTTGGATCCGCGTATTGTTCGATTTGGATGGGGAATGAATTAGGCTTGTTAATGCCACCAGTTTCATGTCGGAAACTAATGGATGAGTGCTTTAAAAGGATTTGCAGTGATGACAAGAAATTGATTTTACTCCTAATTATCAAACTTGTGAAATGCTTGATTGTCGACGGGATTGAGGCGCCTGTATGCTGGTCTAAGGAGGGACTCAACTAGGTTATCTTAATATGCATCCATAATTCTGAACCTAGGTTTCAGCGTTTGCTAAAATCTTACTTTAGGATGCTTCTATCAGGGAACCAGAAGGCTGATTCTTTGGCAATAATGTGGCCACTTGTTGATTAGTTAACTGCAAAAAGTTTGTTTATATAATCTTCTCCTTAACATTGTGTGCTTATACCGCGTCAAACTTGTTCATAAAACCTTTACTCTTGTTTTAGATTATTGCCCACGAAGCTAGTTTGGGAGCTCTTAGCATTAGTCCAATGTTAACAACTGCCTCCCGTCACAAATACTTTATCTTTCACCAACTCCACCACTGCCTCGTTGGTGCTCAACTGTGAGTCACATTGCTAATGTTACCTGTGATCATTTTCCTGTCCCATAGTGACCTTCTGTCATGATCCATATGCATTTGCTCATTCCCTCTCTTGCCTTTGTCATCAATAAGCAACTCTAAACCAGCTGAAGCTTGATACTACTCAGCATCAATGATCTTGAATATCTGATATTCTACCATTTATAACCTGCAATGATCATGCATAATTATATTATGGAGGAAAACATTTTTTTAGTGTGAAGCTAGAAACCAAAAGCTGTAAAGCAAGAAGTATTTAAATACAGAAAAGTCATGTCAAGTTCTTTTATGGGTAGATTTGCTCAATCAATTTTCTAACTGTCAACCTTGAATCGATGTCTAAACCAAAATTAACTTGGAAGTTGAAGACTTCATTTACTATAGAAGTCTTTATTTGAGAAAAAGTGAAGTCAAGGTGCTTTCTAGAAAGTGCGAAATTTGAGACCACTTTTAAAGTCTTCATCTTCACGTACTGGCGTGTAACAGCCACGATGAACTGCTTCCATAGCATCAGAACCACAAAATTTGTTAACATCAATATGGCTCTTGCATTTTTGCTGCAAATTGGCTGCTGTGTTAGGTGAAGGCCATGTCACAAGTTGGTTGAAATTTTATGCCACTCAGTTTACCTATGGATGTGAAAGAAGTGTTATTTTGCCAGCTTGTTTAATGTAGAATGTAAATTGCATGCTAGACTTGTTGTACAAAAAGTTCATGTATGAAATTACTTGCAAAAAGAGAAAGAAAGAAAGGTAAAACTAAAAAATTGCATGCTATGCACGACTCACTCTGTTTCTGTCTGTCTGCCTCTACTCTCATCTTGGTGCTAATAGCACAGCTATTTTTGCTCTTGTTTTCACCATACTTCTTTTCTTGGATTCTTATTCTGTTATAATGCATACATTCAGCCAAATATTGAATGATAAAAGAATAACTATGCAGTGCCTTTAATTGCATTCCTTTTGTTACGCTGATGCAGGTTGGGAATATTGGTGGGAGAGAATTTGCTGAATCACTTGCCCCTGATGTGCAGAAGTTACTTGTAAGAGAAACTTCTTTCTGGACTTAAGTGGGTTTTTGTTAAATGTGGATGATAGTAACTTCTTCCTTTACTTCAGCTTTCCAGTAGTTGCAGACCACTTGTGAGAAAGAAGGCTGCTCTTTGTCTCCTACGCCTCTTCAGGAAAAATCCTGATGTTGTCAACGTAGATGGCTGGTAAACTTGATTGTGCGATAATGTATTTCATGTGATAGCATTAGCCTTTGTTTCATGAATTAATTATCTTTGCCTCATATTTTCAGGTCAGATCGGATGGCACAGCTATTAGATGAACGTGATCTTGGTGTTTTGACAGCTTCTATGAGCCTTCTTGTTTCCTTGGTGTCCAATAACCATGAGGCATATTGGAGTTGTCTTCCCAAGTGCGTTAAAATCTTGGAAAGACTTGCTAGGAATCAGGATATTCCACAAGAATACACTTATTATGGTATTCCTTCTCCCTGGCTTCAGGTTTGTGCTCTTCTTCCATCTTTTTGCCTTGAATTAGGGGTAGAAATAGGTTCAGGACTGAAGCACAAGTTTGCTGGGTTTAACCCTTATGGAGCAGGATGGTTTAAGTATTTTTATTATGAGCATTATGATTGTATGGATTGTGATTGGGACCACATTTTTTTTTCTTATCTTCTTTCTCTCCTTTTGTTGGGTTATTTTTCATAGTTTACTCAATTCTCTTGCTTTATTATAACTTCACACTGGGACTTTGACATTTAGTGAGCAGATCTGAAGTTATTTGGTTATGTTTTTCGTAAAGTTCGATACATGTGAAAGAGAAAGCATACAGTGGACAATGGAGGACGGAGAGAAGGGGGGGTATCCCCTCTGGTTCATGCTCTCGCTCTTTTTCTGTTTTCTTTAAATAAGAGCAGAACTAGATCCAGGCCTGAAGGGAAAGTTTGTCCTGGGAGTCTAGCTTCTTGGTTTGAGAGTTTATTCCTTCTATCAAAGTGTTAGAAGGGGGGGTATCCCCTCTGGTTCATGCTCTCGCTCTTTTTCTGTTTTCTTTAAATAAGAGCAGAACTAGATCCAGGCCTGAAGGGAAAGTTTGTCCTGGGAGTCTAGCTTCTTGGTTTGAGAGTTTATTCCTTCTATCAAAGTGTTAGGTGGGGGGGACTGTTAATTCTTTGTCGGTTTTCTTTTTGGCAGTGTCTTTTTTCAACTTGGTTGTAATGGTGGATTTCTTATTCCCATCTGTCTTGTTCTTATCTATAAAATTCTCTTTTTTCATCAAAAGGTGAAATAAAATATCGTTTCCTGCTTGAAGGTCTTTTTTTTATAAGTAAAGGAAGTAATATAAACTTGCGCCAAAAAGGTGACACGACCTATGTACATCGAGAGTATGTAGTCAACTACTAATCGGAAAACTGTCCAAGAAATTTACAAAAGAATTATCCGCAGCCGACGTAGACCCGGAGCACCAAAGAAAGAGGGTTTTGATAACCCGCTCCTTTAACCTTTCCACGCTAAGCTTCACATTCTCGAACACGCTGTTCCTTTCTCTCCACAAAGTCCAACAAACGGCCAATGGAGTTGCTTCCCATATACTGCTCCTTCTCTTATACAGATTCCAGCAAAAAAAGGAGCTCTTTTACTGATCTAGGCATAACCCATGCGATGCGAAAAAGATTAAGCATGAAGTCCCATATTTCCTTTGCCACTGTACAGTGAATGAGTAGGTGATTAACACAATTTCCGTCTCTCTTGCACCGGTAGCACCAATTAACATATATCTTCATCCTAGCCCTCAAGTTATCCCCTGTAAGGATGGCTTCACGTGTGGCTTCCCACATGAAAAAGACCACTCTAGGCGGAACCTTGAACTTCCAAACAGCTTTATTTTCGCTCCATCTCCTGTTGTGGTGTGCAGGGGCTGAGCACTCACACATCCCCTTGTTAGCCTCTTTTGTAGATTTTGTGCATAACTTCCCTATATCTTAGTTAGTTTTTTGGTAGAATATACTTCTTATGTACATAGAACGCGTCACCTGTATAAAAAAATGAATTATTTTTGCTCAACAATCTTTAGGTAGAACAGCTTAACTGAGAATGAGCCATTAGCTGCCCCTTCCCATACCACTCTATCCTCCCTACTTTCCGAAATCCTCTGGGAGTATATAAGCTCAAAAAACTGCCCCAGACTATCAATCTCCCATTCATTAAAATTCCTATGAAGACGAGGATTCCACACCATATTGCCCCCTATTAGCTGAAGAACGGAATTCACATACTCATCCTTATTAACAGCAATATTAAATAGGGAAGAAAATGCTCTCCACAACTCCCTATCACCGCACCATCTGTCTCTTCAAAATCTAACAGACTCACCGTTGCCAACGTCAAAACTAATAAACCTCTTAAAAGGCTCCCCTGATCCAAGGTTTTTGTTGCTTGAGCCAATAGTTGCTTTTACTGGTTGGTCCCTTTATGCATACTTTAGTTCATTTGTTTACACATTGTTCTCCCTCTGGCTTCCTCCATCAGGAAAGCTAAGATTTCTTCTAAGGGTTACTTGGTCTCTTGTGACTTGCATAATCAGACAATAATTATTGGAGACAGAGACACATCTTCAAACGCGAAGCTTTATCTTTGGGGTTTGTCATAATGTGGAGAGAGAGAGAGAGAGAGAGAGGAGAGGATGGAGTTTGTTGCATATATTGTTTTGACAGTTATGGAGGGCATTGGGTCTGTCCTTCAGTTGATACACTTTTACTTACTGAGTAGTAGGATTTGGAGAAAGGTCAGGATGGAGTTTGTTTTTGGGTTCTATGCCGTTTGAGAGGACAGACCGCAAGGATTATTTTTGGAAGCAAGCATTTCCACTTCCACTTCCATTCCAGTTCCTCTTCTGACAGATAGACTGTGCTTTTACCTTGGTTGTGAACTTCAATGATGGGTCCTTGAAAGGATGTTTCTTACTGATCCTTGTCTAGAGTGGATAGTGTTGCTTAATTATCTTTTTCTTAGCTTGTGTGTCCTAGATAGACAAAGACAGGAATGAAGCTATCCAGTAACTTACCTCTTTTGTGCTCTATTAATAGTGGAAAATAATACACGAACCTGGTACTCAATGAAAATTTTCTTTTTTTTCCTTCTATCTTTGGAGTAAATGCTTAATGGAATTGATAACGATTTGAACCTCAAACATTATGGTCTCAAGATTCATATTGTGGCAGTGTTCATTTCATATTGCTAAGAAATCTGCATTTGATGCTGAAAATCTGGTTCTTGCAGGTCAAGACAATGAGGTCACTTCAGTATTTCCCAACCGTTGAAGATCCAAACACAAGAAGATCATTGTTTGAGGTATGCTTTTGAAAAGCTCTTTAACGCTATCATTAGTTAATGTAATGCTAACAAAGTTTGTTCATTAATTTTAGGTTCTGCAACGAATACTTATGGGAACTGACGTCGTGAAAAATGTTAACAAGAACAATGCATCACATGCGGTCTTATTCGAAGCTCTTGCTCTTGTAAGTTTCTGGCTCTCAATTTCTTTTTTTGATAAGTATTTGAAGCTCTTGCTCTTGTAAGTTTCTGGCTCCCAATTTCTTAACTCCATTTCCCTAGAATGAAATGCATTCACATGATTTGCTCTGTGTGCATAAACTGCTGATCAATGTTTATATCATATATATGTGGAAATGTTTCATTATATTTTCCTTATATTTCATGATGTAGAACTCTATAAACAGTCACTAAAATTTTAAGTTGCAACAATTAATTATTTTACACCTATAGGCGTGCTTCTGTAATAGAAAAGTTATGTGTGTGTATATGTGCTGCGATATAGTAATGATTCAAGGATTTCAAGCAATCAAATATAGTAGTTTATTCAAGGCGCGACTGCCTCCTGAAATCCCTTGAGATACAAGACGAGTACATCTTTGGGAACTCCCAAGAGACCGATGCCACCCCATATCAGGTGAACTTTGGAACAGTGCACTAAAAGTTTTTTCTTACCTGCATTGCTGCTAAGATTAGCAGGGCATGTTTAATACTCCCTCCGTTCTAGGGGAAGAGTCAACTATACTAATTTGTGATGTTTCACTTTAAGAGTCCATGTTTAAAAAAAATATGTTTATCATCTCCATAACATTTCAACTTTAGCCTCCACATTTGATATTAATATATTGATTATGCTCCAGCATTATTGTAATATAACCATTTCTAATGCTAGTTATATACTCCCCCAATTCTATATAATTGTCCTTCTTTCCTTTTTTACCCGTTCCAAAATAATTGTCCTCTTTCAAAACTTTCCTTTTCAGAAAAAAACCCTTTTACAACTTTACCCCTACTTTTTCTACAAGCTTAAATTATGGTCACATACTCAAGGGCATTAAAGGAAACCACACATTACACCGATATTTATAATATAATAATATAGTCAATTACTTATTCTTAGACGGTGTGCCGGGTCAAAGAGAACGATTATTTGAAATCAGAGGGAGTATTTCTGAATAATTAGATTTTTCAAACATGGACTCTTTGGGTGGAATTAATGAGCATCCAAATCCTTGTGGGTTATAAGAGAAACAGTTGTGCCATTATTACGATTCCTTTGTAGGCCTTCTGGGATTGTTATCAACTTATCATTGCCTTATTGCAGAAAGATGTTGGTAAAATGTATTATAGGAAATAAATATAAGAATAAAATAATATTTTGGTCCCTAGACATGTCAAAAAAGAATAGTTTGGTCCTCGGGGTTTAAAACATATTAATGTGGTCCCTCAACTCATTTTTTGGGAGCAATTTCCCCCTCCCACCATTACCGTTACACTTTTGTTCCAATATTATTTCAAATGCCAAAAATACCCTTGCTAACAACATACAAGGGGATTTTTAAAAAGTTCAAAATACAAGGGGGTTTATGCTCCTCTCCTCATCTTTCTCTTTCCTCCTCTTCAAGCTTCAGCTTCCTCCATTAATGGCGACACCCAAAAGCTCTTATCCTTCAAATCCTCACTCTCACTCTCAAGCCAACTCCCTTTTCGAAACCAACTTCCTAACAGTCTCTTCGGCGGCCCCAAAGCTGTGAGATAAGAAAGACGAAATTCCAGCTCCCCCTCTTTTTTTCTTTCTCTACTTAACGTATCCAGTTATGGGATCTGTTGATGATTCAAGAAAATTTTACTGGTACATTCGATTACTTGATCTGAGCTTTCGTATCGTACCCTGGCCCACTCCGCGGTTGTAGCCTCAACCAGAGACATCAACTAGCGCCTTCTCTTTTTTCTATGCCGCTAATTGAGCGATGGAGTTCGGGATCCAATCCGATTCGGAATCGGAGAATAGGAAGAATCCTCCTTTTGCTGTAATGCTAATGGGCGAGATCTGAATGTAGTCCTCTTCTCACTAATGTAGATCTGGCTGAGAATCAACTCTCCGTTCAGATTTCCGATCTCTTGAGTTTCAGAGTTTGCCCTAGCTTGAACTCGCTCAATCTCTCCCATAATTTAGATTTCGCCCCAGGAAATGGGAGAAGAAGCCACCTAGACGGGGACTAGGGAGATCTAGTCTAGGAAATGGCATAATTGGTCACCCTTTTGGTAGCGAACATGGGTTAGTGTCACAGCTTTCAATGGCGGATGAGACATGGGTGAGAATTTCGATTTTTGAATTGGGGGGTTTGGAAGGTCAGATAAAAATTTGGTGATTCTGGGTAGATGGCTTCTGACAATTTAATTCAGAATTTAGATTATACGGTAGTCAATTTTGGATTAGATTTTCTTTAGGGTTTATGAGACAATAATCGAAGAAACTAATAATCAGATTACACTGAATTTTCTTTAGGGTTTGTGATTCCCTAACGGAAGGGATCGTTTTAGGTGATCAAGAAAAATACCCAACTTAATAATTGAACGACAAATGAACCACTATTTGATCAGATCTTATCAAGAACTCCCTGAAATACATAGTTTTGTGTTGTGTGTGCATTTAGTGCATGTTTGTATGTGTTAGTCAATGGAGTATATAGGAGGAGACTTCCACGGAGCTGGCATAAACCCCCTTGTACTTTGATCTTTTTTAAAACCCCCTTGTATGTTAGTAAGGGTAATTTAGTAAGGGTATTTTTGGCATTTGAAATAATATTGGACGGAAAGTGTAATGGTAACGGTGGGAGGGGGGAAATTGATAAAAAAACGAGTTGAGGGACCACATTATAATGTTTTAAACCCCATATTAAACCCTGAGGACCAAACTATTCTTTTTTGACATGTCCAGGGACCAAAATATATATTAATCCTAAATATAATTAATTAAATTAGTGCCAATGCACCTGAACTTGAAGAAGGATTAGACAAATATATCAATCATGGTAAGGTAGGTATGGGCTATTATGGAATATTTATCAGCAAGAATATTTATCATTGAGAGGTTAGGGTGAGGGTGTTTGATAGTTATGCAATAAAAGATTGAGTAGGTTATGATTTTCTGCATAGTTGTTGGTATCGTATGATACGTGATACGTATCGTACGATACGATTCGGAAATAGCCTATTTCGATACATATCGGTCTATCGTATCGTAAAGTGCCATGTATCGTTCGATACGCTTAACGTATCGTGCGATACATTAGAGTATTGCAAAACCCACGTATCGTGCGATATATTAGAGTATCGCAAAACCTACGTATCGTACGATTTTCTACTTTGAAGAACAACACAACATCATCAACGTCTAATTTGGAGGACCAGTTACATTTACCTTGATGAATCTGCAAAGCCACCGTCGAACAAACCTCTTCTCGCTGTTAATGGTCGCTGGCTTCTCCAAATTCGCCTTTAAAAGCAGCTTCATCCTAACAGAGGTGGTAGAGAACGGAGGGGATAACGAGCAGACAAAGAATTGGCCAATTGGGGATTTGGGTTTGTTTGTTTTTGTTTTTCTTTTTTGGAAATATGAGAGAGATTGTGAGTTTTGAGGTCTGCAGATTTGAGGTTTGGAGTTTGATTTTAGGTTGGGCGGAGATGGAGCTTAATTATTTCATGTGCAGACCCCCTTCATCAATTATCCAGCTGTTGCCACGTACCAACACCTCTTCTTTATCGAGGCAACAGCTAAAATAACTAAATGATACCCTAAATAGTAGTCTGATGGTATATATGTATATATATACATTTATATGTATTTACAAATATATATGTATATATGTACATTTATTTATATTTAATATATATATATATATATATATATATATATATATATATATATATATGTATATATATATATATATATATATATATAAATACATTTATATATATTTAAATTTGTCGAGAAGCGAAATAATTATGTTTGGAGATCACGATAGGACTATCTTCCAAGCCAGTTGGAAGAGTTTTGAAGTTTTAAGGGTTCAGGAGAAGGATTGGGTCGAGTTTAGAGTGGTGGAGAGACACAGAGGAAGACCGCATGAGATTGTTCTTTCTTCCTTTGAATTTGATTGGGTTTGAGATTGGTTGGGAAAATTTTCCTCGCCCTGCGATGTTTGGTGGAAGAATCTGCAGAAGGAATGGCGTGATGTCATTGTGGCTAAGGAAAGGAATGCTGCAGGAAGCTTTATCAAAGTCATAGTTGGAGGAATAGGGAAGTCGGGAAGGATTTGTCTGTAAAGGAAAGGTTAAGGGGGAGAAGGGTGTGGATATTCAGGTGGAGGAGAATTCTTGTAGAGGAGCCTTGGAGTTTTGGATAGGTGTTTGGTAGAGATGTTAAATTGGGTCGGCCCCAACCCTATAGGGCCACGGGTTAAACGGGCCGCTCAAATAGTGACCCTAACCCTGTAGGTCTCGGGTTAATAGGGTCAGCCCTATTAGACGACTTAACAATAATACAAATATACGATCCAAAATAAAATAAAGTCATACAACTTCAGTTACTTAACTACTTAAGTCACAAAATTTAACACAAAACAATTAACTACTTAAGAAAGAAATTGAAATTGACCAAACAGGCAAACAGCAGGAAGAAAACAAGATCCATTAATTGATATCAGTAGAGTAAAATGACAAGAAAATCCAGTGGTTTAGTTACAAAATATATAGCTGGGCAATTGTCACTTTTCTGCTTCCTTCATTCAGATTCCTTAAGAAATAAGATACAAAAAAATACCCCACCAGTGGTCCAGTTCTGCAGTTCACAAATCACACAGGCCACAGCACACTCCGATTCCCGAAGGACCCGAACACCCCCAAAAAAATTAATCTTTTAACAAAAATTCCCAATGATCGACAAGTAATTCAAACCCAGTTGAAAAAATTAGAAAAACCGAAATTAATAATTAAGCATCACTAATTAATAATTTTTAAATTAGGGTTTAATTAAAAACTTACCAATTGAAGATGAGATGACGATTGGCGGCGAGATTGAAGACTGAATCTGAGAAGACGACGGCCCCGGCCTCCAGTGAAGTTGAAGCTATGAAGACTGAAGGCGAAGACAACTTCCTGAGTTCCTTTGCCGGTTCCTTTTGGTTTTGGCTTTTTGGAGTTTTTGACTTTTTGTAAAAGTGAAAAGTGAAAACTTTAAAGTTTAAATTGTGTCCTTTTTCTAAATCTGGCTAGGCGGCTAGTTTGTTTCCACTCTCCAGGCCCGCCAAAAAAGTTTCAGTGCGGGTCAGCCCGTCAACCCGGCAGCTCGAGTTTGCCCGTGGCTCTATAGGGTCAGCCCGTTTATTAAACGGGTCGTGCCTTCCCGACCCTAACCCTTTCCGGTTTTTCGGTTAATAGGGTCGACCCTACGGTTTCCGGCCCTTTTAACATCTCTAGTGTTTGGTGGGGAGAGTGGGTTTGCTGGATAGTCCTAGTCTGGATAGGAAGGAAATTCAAAGGTGGGTGGATCGTAAATGGAAGATAGTAGTGGGTGTTCGTGTGCTGGAGAAGGGCGGGAAGTCCTTTTTCACTTTTCCGTCAAAGGAGGAAGCTGGTTGAATTTTTAAGGAGAAGAACTGGAGGGTCAACTACAATGATTTAGTTCTGGAGTGATGGAACCCAGAAACCTGCTGCAACCAGAAAGGTCGGAGACTTAATGAAGTCTGGATTAGGGCGCTGGGACTGCCTTTGCACTTGTGGGGAAAGCAAATGTTTCGAGCCATTGGGAATACCTGCGGAGGTTTTGTGCTGGTGGATGAAGAAACGGAGCTTCGATCGAATTTGAGGTGGGCAAGAATTCTTGTTCGCTTTTACAAGGAGATTCAGGGTTCGGTCAGAATTGGGGTCAAAGGTAAAATCTTTGAAGTTCCGATTTGGGCGGAGACGACGGCTTTTTGCAAATTGTGGAGGAGCTTCGAAGGTAGTAGTGGTGATTGTGGTGTCTCAGACAAGGGGGATTCTAGGGAAGAAGATGCAGGTGTACATCACATGTCTACAAAAGGAGTGAGAATAATTTTTTTTGGGTATATACGCAATCAGAAAGGAAAGGACTGCAGGCGGTCTGATGAGGGCACGTGGGTGCCAAAGATTTCAAAATTCAAATTAAAGGAGAAGGAAAACGAGGTCGTTTTAGAAAGCTGGGAAGAGAGGCTGAATATGGGCTCGGATTCGAAGAGTGTGAGGAGCCCAAAGGAGCAGGCCCAAGTGGTAGTAAGAGTTTTGTTAATTTAAAGTGGGCTAAGCAGTGCTCGCATAATAAGGATGGGCCAGACACACAAACAGGTGGTGTGGGTATTGTGAGTGAGCCGCTACCTTCAGCTTTTAATACTGAATTAGGAGGCAATTTCGTCGTAACAGAGGAAAGTAGCTATCCAGATGTGTCGAATCACCGAGTCGCCGTAGATTGAGGTTTGTTGAAGACGATTGTGGAAGAGTCTGGAGACGGAGGGAGCCCCTTTTGTGCCCCAACAACTGATGATAGGGGGGGGGTTAGCGAGATTGGGTGCGAGTAAAACAGGGACTCAGGTTCTGGTACTGGGTTCTCGGTTGAGGTGGAGAGAGTTCACTCGGAATCGAGTGAAGCTGAAGTAAACCCAGCCAAGATAGCTTCTCCGATGGTTATCTCGAAGGATTTGAACATTTCGAAAGATATCACGACTTTTGAAGGGATGCGAGAAGAGGATCAGGATGAACCTTTCGAGTGCTCACCGATATCTGTGGTCAGACCCGAGTTGTTCTCATATGAAGAGAAGTTGCTGTGTGATGAAGAGAATATGGATATATCCCTGTAGGCAAAAAGGAGAGTGAAGGGTTTTGGGAGATTTCTTGGAGTGTCATGTGCAGGGTATGAAAGGAAAATTTTGGATTTACTGCTTGATATTGAGAAGGGGCATAAATCAGCAGTGAAAGATTTCACTTCTAGCAAGTCAAAGACTCGAACAAGCTGCAACTGGGAACTGAAAAATTTGAGGTGTAGCTTGAACTTTGACCAGCTGAGCAGAAGGGGGGGGGGAACAGAGTCCGAATAATAACTTTCAGAATTAATTATGCATACTCAGATTATATCTTGGAACGTGAGGGGAATTAATGAAGGGTCAAAGAGATTAGTGATTAATGCAGCTCTTAAAAGGTGGCTACCGCATTTGATTTGTTTACAGGAAACGAAGATGGAGAAAATTGATCAGAGAGGGTAGTTTTGGAGGTTGGAGGTGGTAGATGGACCAAGTGGGAACATTTAGGGGCAGTGGGGACTGCCGGAGTTATTCTAGTGATGTGGGATAGCAGAATCCTTACTAAGGTGGCAAGTTCAATTGGAGTTCATTCTATCTCGCCTGTTTTTTGAAGGAGTTGAGAACGAAGCGAAATGGATTTTCTCGGGGGTTTATGGACCCTGCGAGGATACTGAGCGAAGAGGGATGTGGGTTGAGCTTAGTGCTGTTTCTTATATTTGGAATCTGCCATGGTGTATGGGGGGGGGTGACTTCAATGTGGTTAGATTTCCAAACGAGCGTTCAGGGGCGGGGCATTTTTACAAGTAATGGTAGAGTTCAATGAGTTTATCAATAATATGGAGCTAGTTGATCTTCCTTTAGAAGGAGGTAAATTCACTTGGTCAAGGAACAACAAATGGAAGTCATGTTCGTGGATCGACAGGTTTCTGGTGTCTTCAAGCTGGTTAGAGTGTTTTGAAGGGATGGCGAAGTCATGTTTGCCAAGAATTGTCTTTGATCATGTTCCTGTGCATTTAGAATGTGGGGGTTTGCTAAAGGGGAAGTCCCCATTTCTCTTCGAGGCTATGTGGCTGGAATTCTCGGGCTTCATGGAGTGGTTTAAAGAGAAGTGGCTATCCTATGTGGTGGTAGGGGATCCCTGTTTCAGCATGGCAAGAAAGTTGAAGTTTTTCAAAAAGGATCTTAAGGAGTGGAACAAAGTAACTTTTGGTAACCTGAACTCGAATCGGAATAAGTTCTTAGAAGAGGTTAGAGAGCTGGATGAGAAGGAAGGAGTGGGGGGTCTTAATGCTGCAGAAATTCTCTCATCAGGTAGCTCTGAAAATAGAAATCCAAAGGTTGATGCGTAGCGAGGAAATTAGTTGGCGTCAAAAATCTGGGATACAATGGTTGAGGGAGGGAGATAATAACATGAGGTTCTTTCATCGGATGGCGAATGCTCATAAGAATTTCAACCAGATCCGGAAGGTGAGAAGTAACGAGGAGGTGCTCGAGGAAAATTCAATGATTAGAAATAGCATAGCAGGTTTTTACCGAAACTTATACACAGATAACAGTGACTGATATAAAGCTGGAAGGAATCCCTGTCAAGTCGATTAGTGCACAAGATAAGGATATCCTGGAAGCCCAATTTTCAGAAGAGGTTAGTGCAGTAGTCCAAGGCTTGAAAGGGGATAAAGCTCCGGGTCCGGATGGGTTCCCAAATATCTTTTTTCAGCACTGCTGGGAGGTTATTAAAAATGATGTCATGGCTGTATTCTCCTTTTTTCATGCCCAAAGGAGATTTGAGAAGTGTGAACGCCACATTTATAGTGCTGATTCCAAAACGCAGCGGGGCAGAAGATATCAAAGACTTTAGGCCAATTAGCCTGGTAGGAGTGTACAAAATTATCGCAAAGGTTCTATCAGTTCGGTTGAAATGAGTTCTAGGGAAGATTATTTCCGAGTAGCGTTTGTGGGTGGGCGTCAGATCACAGAGGCTGTGTTGATTGCTATCGGTAAAGTTCTTGGTGCTGGTTAATGGTGAGCCCGCAGGATTTTTCTCTAGCTCGAGAGGAACAGCAAGGAGATCCCTTATCTCCCTTCCTCTTCATCATAGTCATGGAGGCCTCGAGTAGAATGATGGATATTTCGGTAGCCAAGAATCTGATTCGTGGGTTTGATGTGGGCAGAAACAGAGATCAGGAGCTGCAGAACTCTCACTTGCTTTTTGATACTCTTGTGTTCTGTGAGGCAGATCATTTTCAGTTGGGCTACCTTCGCCTAGTCCTACTCTTTTTCCAGGTGGCATCAGGTTTAAAGATAAATATCCACAAGAGTGAGGTGTATCCGGTGGGGGAAGTGAACAAACTTGAATATTTGGCAGGCTTATTCTGGTCCAAAGTGGGAAAGCTACCAACCTTTTATTTAGGTCTCCGTGGGGCTAGTTCAAGAAGCAAGAATATCTGGAATCCGATTATAGAAAGATTTGAGCTTTGACTGGCTGGGTGGAAAAAGCAATACCGGGAAGACTGACTCTCATCAAGAGCACTCTCTCTAACTTGCCCACGTACTATATTACAGTGTTTGGAATGCCTGCATCCGTAGCTAAAAGATTGGAGAAATTGGAGAGAGATTTTCTATGGGAGGGGAATGCAGTGGAAAGGAAATATCATCTGATTAAGTGGGAGTTGGTGTGTTCCCATATGAGAATGGGTGGTTTAGGAATCAAGAATCTTAAGAACTTTAATACTGCTCTTATGGGGAAATGGCTGTTGAAATATGTAAGCGAGGATAACACCTTATGGAAGAAGGTGATAGTGGGTAAATATGGGCAGGGAAGTGTGGTTCAAATGACGTACGGGGTGAATGTGTGGAAGGGCATTAGGAAAAAACGGGATATGCTGAAGCGGTGGATCTCTTTTGAAATCGGCAATGGGGAGTCTATTCATTTTTGGAAGGACATGTGGTGCGGTGATATGGAACTGCGTAGAGCTTTTCCATTGCTATTTAACATAGCAGGGAACGAAGATGAGTCTGTTAAATCGGTTGTGCAGGTTGAAGGTGAAGATATTACTTGGAATCCATCTTTTAGAAGAAATCCTCAAGATTGGGAGACAGACTCCCTGGTGCAGTTCTTTGAGTTCCTGTATAGGCAGAAGATCAGTGGTAGAGGGGAGGATAGAGTAGTGTGGGAGAGGGAGAAGAACAAGACTTTTCTGGTCAGATCTTTTTATCAAAAGATGATGAGGAATAAAATTTATGTGAATTAGTGTTTTATATGTAAGGAGGATGAGGAGAGTGTAAACCATCTCCTGATGCACTGTCCAGTTGCTAGGAAGCTTTGGGACTATGTTTTAAATCTTTTCAAGGTCCTTTAGGTTATGCCTAGATCAGTGAAGCAATTGATGGAAAGCTGGTCTTTGTATAAGAGGAAAAAGAAAAAATCTATTTGGAGTGTGGTTCCATTGGAGGATATTAATACAATCTAATATATATATATATATATATATATATATATATATATATATATATATATATATATATATATATATATTAGCATATCTTACGATACGCAATGCGTTTCCCAATACGAATCATAGAGATAAATTTTCGATACACGATACGTATCCCGTTTTGACAACTATGATTTTCTGCATGGAGGATATGTATTTGGAGATAAGAATATTGTGAATAGTTGATAGTTGATTTTTCTTTAGAATATTTTTTTATGTACTTCAGGCACGTGCATTAAGAAGAGGGAAGATAACGTAATAACCTTCAAAAGTGGACTATGAGTATCAAACAGACTTATTTCTTGTTAGAAAAGTAAAAGTTGACTTACTTATTTAGATTATAAGGTCATTTCATCAAAGATATTAACCCCGCAACAGAAAAGTTTCATAATATATGGGTATCTAAAACAAACAGTACCATTGAAGATAAACCTGAAGGATTAGAATTGAAATGGCCAAATTTTGATGAGAAAAATTAGAGCTGCGTGAAGATGAGATATTAGAAGCAACTCAGTTGCTGTAAAACTTAGCAAAGATGCAGATTGTAGAAGTAAGAAAAGTTTCATTGATTTGTTGTCAGAATATTACGATGAGCCTTGAAGTTCAATCTCATAAACTTCCATCCCACAAAGAGTGTCAGGGCAAACACCCCAGTATCATTGAATTGCTAGTCGGCCCCTCCTGCTGCCTGGCTACACATTTGTTCAAATCTGTGCTTTTTCAATGTTTAAAATGATTCGTCTTAAAAAGATCACTGCACACTTCCCTTCTGGAGTGCTGATTTGGAGAATTGTGTTTGTATGGGTGTTATTGCCATTTCCTTAAATTTTATGTTTGTATGTGTGTTTAAGAAACACCCCCCCTTTGAGCAAGAATTTTGAGGTCACCTGATGAATCTAATCTTTTTATTGTGCTTTGATTCCTTTGTAATAGGTTATGCATCTTGATGCTGAGAAGGAAATGATGTCTCAATGTGTTGCCTTGCTTGGGAAATTTATTGCTGTCCGCGAGCCAAATATTCGGTATTTAGGTTTGGTAAGTCAAAGAAACACAAGGATTCATTCCCTCCATTCTTTTCTTGTTTGGTTCGGTGTAAGGATTCAATCTATTATGTTTCTTCAATTTGTTTCTATTTTTTTTTATCTCACTTATATGAGCAATAGAATAGAGTAAATTTGGGACTTGCTTTATTGGAATTAGAAGGCCTTTTTTGTTTTGCTACTGTCTGATGGCATTTTTAAAATATGGTTCTAATGCAGGAGAATATGACTCGGATGTTGATGGTTACAGATGTTCAAGACATAATCAAAAGACATCAAGCACAAATTATCACCTCTTTGAAGGATCCTGACATCAGGTCTAACTTGATTGTCATTATTATAGCTTTTAGCCTATATTTGTTTTACCAATAGCTATAAATAGCATACACTACGACAGCTGTTTTGCCTAACTTCTATCCATTGTAAATACATATGGACCATCTGCTGCTCTTCTTCAGCAACCTGCCCATATGTTTTATGGAAACCATTTTGCCCTTCCTTTTGTGCTCTTCTAATGAATTAGTACATCTTCTCTGGTATAGACATTCTCAAATGCTCCATCCTACAGAAGCTATGCATTGTCTTGGAAACTTTGAATACTATCGATTATTAAAGGACTGTCTCGATTATTCTTAGCTGATGTTGAATGGGGTGTTTCTGAGTATACTCCATTTCTTTTTCCTGAATTTAAGCTCCTGTGTACACAATAAAGAACTCCCAAGTCAAATCAGATACTTTTATTTCGTGTGTCGTATTTGAAAATGTTAGTTCCTTAATGTCATTAGTGATAATTTTATTCATTTAGTTTGTACCTAAGGGGCTACTGTATAGTGTAGTGGCTAACTAACTCGGGCTGATAATCAAAAGGTGTCAATCTTAACAATCAGGGCAACCATTTTGTACTTATAGTAAAATTAGGTTTCTACAATCCAGTTCGCTTGAAAGGGTAACATTGTGTGAAATGACCTTTCAAATCCTCAACTTCCTGTTTCGAGTGTTTTACAGTTAGTTAATTTTCTTTTTATAATGATTTTTTTCTTTCCAATGCAGTATACGAAGACGTGCCCTGGATCTGCTTTATGGCATGTGTGATGTTTCAAATGCAAAGGACATAGTTGAAGAATTATTGCAGGTACAGAATCACCGAGCATAAAATAATGTCACAATTTGATTCCAGCTGGCTAATTGCTTAATAATTTAACATTTTGGAGGAAGAATTATGCCACTGACACAAATCTGTTTTCAGTATCTCAGCACAGCAGATTTTACAATGCGTGAAGAATTGTCATTAAAATCAGCTATTCTTGCAGAGAAATTTGCCCCTGATCTATCATGGTATGGCATTCTGTACTGTTGAATTGTAGTGTGCTGTAATGTCCAGCACAAAATGCTAAAAGGCTTAGAGAGAATATATGATGATGTTGCTTAACTTTTATAGCCTGCAAAGAATTGCTGCTATAGCAGCTAATGTTGTTCCTAGAATTGCCATGCGTGCAAAAGGTGACTCAGTTATAGATATTATATACTTATCCATAATGCTTGGCAGATTAATTTGTTTGTATGGGAGCATGTGTACATATGTTGAAGTCTGTCTGCTCCTGTAATTTTTCTTCAACTGATTGGATTTGTTGTTTATACGAAGAAATGTTTCCATTATCAAATTGTGGTTCTGAAAAGTTGAGGTGAACCGAATTCGCTATCTGGGGCAATATAAGATAAAAGATCGGATTACTTGTATAAAGTGGTGCTGAATGTGTTCAACCACCTTTTGAATTTTTTGTATTCTCATGGTCTACCGTCCTACTGAATAAGGTTTTGTTAACATTTTGAGTGGTCCAACCAAAGAGAACAGAGATTTTTTGGGGGGGATGTGTTGTAGAGAAATTATGGAGCCGCCTCAACTGCTGAAATTGATTACAGAAAATGTGACGTTATAGATTACTGATTCTGTTGTGTGCAAATAAGAAGATAAAGTAATTGATTGAGATGCAAAGCATTGAGATGGGACATTGCTCTGCACTTTAGATATGCAGAAAAGTTCTCCTTTCAGTATTCACTTGGGATTCCCATTTAGGCATGGTGTTCGTCGGAGATTTGGTTGCTTGAGCCTTGAGGTAAGATTAGAAGGAAAATGATGATGCACCCATGAACAGTTTTATGGAGAAGACTGTTATTTTCGGGGTTCAACTCTCGGTTTTATTCTAGTTCTTTCAGTATGAACGTTCAGTCTTTTCATCTATATTATCTTATTGATTGATTAGAAGTCCTCTTAAAATGAACATTTTTTCTTTTGCTATTAAGATATGAAAATAGTGACCTTTTGGACCATGACTTTGTCTTAGCATGCCCAGGTAGAATGTGAAAATTTGGTCAAAGATTTACTATGAATCAAAGTGGTGGGGCAGGGGTTTCTGATTGGTATCTTTTTTGCTCGTCAGCTGGCAGAAAACGAAACCAAATATTTAGAAGACTTTTACCTTATATAGAAGGATAATAAGATACACAGAACTTTACTTTGAATTTCTCTATCATACTTACGTATCATTGAAACCTGAATAACAATTGAAAACTGTTTTTTTTTTCCGGAGAATTAAGGATTTTTTAGCGTAGTTTAATCACACATTATGCCCTCACTGGAATTCTGAAGAAATTATGGCTCTTGAAGGACCCCTATGATTTCATGCATATTGTATTCAATGTACATTGACTAAAGAAAAAACACTTAACCAATGAGATCATTTCCCCCCCAATCCTTATTCAGGTACGTGGATGTAATACTTCAGTTGATTGACAAAGCTGGAGACTTTGTCAGTGATGACATTTGGTTTCGCGTCGTGCAGTTTGTAACAAACAATGAGGACCTACAGGTAACTAAAATATTTTGTAACATGCTTCATTTTCTTGGTGTTGGGTCTTATAATTGTTATTCAAACGACTCACTTCTCGTATATCTCATTAGCCTTATGCAGCACTTAAAGCCAGAGAGTATCTTGATAAGCCTGCTATACATGAGACAATGGTTAAGGTGTGTACATTCTTTCTAGGATATATGTTTATTTTCGTGATCTTCTTGCACAGGAAAACTAGAGTGTTCTGGATTTCTGAGGTTGAGAGTTGTACCGGGGAAATGTTTTCCAGTTTGCCCTTTGGATGCTGAATTAGAAAGCATTTTCTGTTATCCCACCATATTGCTGATGCACTCTTAAATATGTTCCTATTGGTTCTAAATTATAATGCATTTATCCTCTCATCATAAAGCATGCCACCTCTGTCTCACTTCTGTTGTGCATAATGAGAAAATTTGACTCCCACACTTCATATCAAGTACTGTTACTATATCTGCGCAAGTTTATGAGAGAGAAATTTTCTAATTCGTTTGTGTAGGATAATTTGGACTTAATGACAGTCTTTTAAATATATTTTTCATTCTTTGTTATGGCTGAATGGGCTTGAATACCAAAAACATCTTCTCTTTGCTCCTCCCTTCTATATCCTCTCTCTCTCTCTCATGCTTGATATGCGGACCTGTCCTGAAATCGTCACCAGGCCCACCATTCAAACCCCTGATAGGCTCACACTCGTGACCATAATTCTTACCAGCACTTGTATCCGCTTACCACAACTGCAGGGCATCACATGTGTCCATTTATAGACGGAAGTTAGAAATAAGAAACAGAAATATCATGTGAATGTCATGTGACCAGTTGGACAAATATATATATAAATGTTAAAATAGTCCCGCATTGCAATTAAACCAAGTCAAACTAGACAATAAAACAAGAAAGAATAATAATAAATTTCCAATCCCCACATTCCCACAACCCACTTTTCTTTCTCTTCATATCAGTCTACCACCAGTCCACCATTGACACTATTGGCTGGTGGGAGAAGTAAAATGTACATTTGCATGCTTTTAATCTGGTTTCTTGTGAATGCAATTGCTTGAGTCTCATTTTGAGAACCTTAGCATAATATAGTACTCCTTCCGTTCCAGACAAAGAGTTCACTATACTATTTTAGACTCTTTGGGTGGAACAGAGGGAGTATCTATTAGCATCAATCATGCCCTGAATCTCTTGGCTGTTTTAACTGTTACAATCTACCACACATGCACCCAACAATTTAAGCCTTTATTCATGGGGTTGTTACAATCTACAACATCTATACATAATTGACAATATGTGACAAATCCAAATTAATGGAAGTGCCATATCTAGAAAAACTTCAGGCTATATTCGACAGTTTTTGTCCCAGGGTGCTGCATAAAAAATATATTTAGAGCATAGATATATGTTTGTCTGTTTTCTATTGGCAAGTTGGTTCCTGTAAGTAAGGGGTTCTTTAGTTTTTTTTTTTTTTTTTTTGTTTTGCTTTCTACTAGCTAAGATCAGTTGTTGCACTTTGATGAAACTAATTTGAATCTTGTTATGTGGTTATATTGTGGAGCAGGTCAGTGCATATCTCCTTGGAGAATACAGCCACCTTTTGGCCAGACGACCTGGCTGTACTCCCAAGGAAATTTTCAGCATCATACACGAGAAACTTCCTACCGTGTCGTAAGTATACCTAAGCCTTGTTTTTGTGATGATTTGGGTTTATTTATGTATCCTTTCTTAAGTATCCACCATATATCTTCAGGACATCTACAATTCCTATTCTTCTTTCGACTTATGCAAAGATTTTGATGCACTCACAACCACCAGACCCTGAATTGCAGAATCAAATTTGGGCAATATTCAGCAAGTGAGATTACCAAAACTTCCCTTATAACTGCTTTTGAGGTGCTCTTCATGCTATCAATCTGTCATGTTTTTCTCCAACACAATTGTACATCGTTTCAGATATGAAAGTTGCATTGATGCTGAGATACAGCAAAGAGCCGTTGAGTACTTTGCATTAAGTAGGAAAGGTGCAGCTTTAATGGATATATTAGCTGAAATGCCCAAATTCCCTGAGCGTCAGGTATATGCAAGTGTCTTTAATGTTTCTTTTAAAGTCGCTTCGTTCTGGTGATTATTTCATAAATTTATTTTATAAATGGTTATTTGGCATGTGAACTCCATAGGGAACATTAGTTTATTACGATACACGTGCACCAGTTACACTTGAGATGATAATTGATCCTAACTGTAATATCATTTTGAAATTAGTCCTCATTGATTAAAAAAGCTGAAGATACTGAAGTTGATACTGCGGAGCAAAGTGCTATCAAATTGCGGGCTCAGCAGAATATGTCTAATGCTCTTGTGGTGACAGACCAAAGGCCTGCTAATGGAACTCCACCTGTGGGCCAGCTTGGTCTGGTTAAGATTCCTAGCACGAGCAATGTGGTGAGATCTCTATCTATTTGAATACTATGTAACCCTAGTTTGATATTGAAGGTTGTTTGTTTCAGTCGGATACTGATCGGTGGCCTGTGTATTTGAACAGGAACATAACTTGGCCGAGCAAGGGGTGAGTCAGGCCAATGGGACTCTGAGTGTTGTAGATCCACAACCTCCTGCTCCTTCTGCCGATTTCCTAGGTGATCTCTTGAGCCCATTGGCTATTGAAGGCCCTACAAGTGCAACTATGCAATCAGAGCGTAATGTAGTGTCTGGACTGGAAAGTGCTCCAAATGCAGACGATGCTTTAGCCCTTGCACCTGTTGAAGATCAAACAAATACCGTCAAGGTACTGCTTTTTGTTGCTTTTGTATACGCTACTAATTTCATCTGTCTAATTCACGAGTTGTTTAACCTCAATGTACAGCATGTGGCCAATCATCCTTTATTTGGACTGTGACTGTTAGTTTGTAACTATTATGGGTTATGCTTTTCTAATTTCTTGATGTTGCAAGCTTAATAACTAATTAAAATCATGCAGTGGCAGACAGCAGGCCCTTGATAAAACATTTCATTTCTGTTGTTGAGGATCATTTGGCAAGAGGAGATTTCTTTTATCATATTCTTAATTTTTTATTAGATTAAGACAATATATATGACGAAGTTACTATTCCTGACAATGTTGATATCCGTGGTTCTCAATTATATGGCTACTCTTTGTTTCTCCAGGCCAGCATCAACCATTAGGCCTATCTTAAGGACTCAGGTACGCAGATCGGATACGGGTGCAAATCTGAGTATCCGACCTGCCAAATTTTTACGATTTAACACTAAATGTAGGTGGGCAGCTATCACACCCACTTGTATTTCATGTCATGTTGACATGGGTACTTCTGGCATAAATGAAGAGTCCATGTAGCAAAGCATTAGTCAACCACCTCAATCCTTATGTTGGGTGATACATAGATGCTTAGTCGTCCTTGTCCAAGTACTTTTTGGCGCAAAAGCTGGGACATATCTACTATACTTATTGTTACTTCAGCTGTAACGTGATGTGCTTTCAATCGCATGTTAAAACACAAATTCCAGCAGCATGAATATTTTCCTGTTGAAGCCCTTACACTAATATTTGTATGTCTCTTGATATGTTCTTTTATTGTAAAGTTGGTTTTTGCGCGTGTGTATATTGGGTGGAGCATGGTGTTGCTCAGCTGTTGTGGAGGCTCTTGTATTGCTACTTATTGCAAGGATTTTGGCAGTATTTCATAATTTGGAGCCAAGTTTTGGTGTGGACTCCTTTATTTGTTTGGATTATATGAATGATCTTTAAATGTTAGTTTTATCAGGACTTACTTTCTAGCTATTTCAATTATCTGTGAAGTACTGGTTAGAGATAGCCTGTTAAGCTGCATAAAGAACATAATCTCATTATCTTTTTACTTGTCAAAAAGAAAATTTTCATATCTTTTGTAATAGGCAGGCAGCTTGATAATACCCTCAGCCCAAGGCTAATCTTAGCACTTCTACACGGTCATATATTATATATATTCTGGATTTTTTGTATGGATAATTGTTACCATGTTACTGACGTCTTGATTATGTTATTTACGTATTTAACAGCCAATTGGAGATATTGCAGAAAGGTTTCATGCTTTATGCCTCAAGGATAGTGGGGTCCTATACGAGGATCCATATGTTCAGGTGCATCTTTGTTTTTAAAGTTCCACTTTGACAAAAATAACTTGACCTTGTTTATGCTGTTCGAATAGAAAAAAAAACTGCTTTAAGGTAATAAATGCTCGTATACTGATTTCTTTTTTAATATAATCCCAGATTGGCATCAAAGCAGAGTGGCGAGTCCATCAAGGGAGGCTTGTCCTTTTCTTGGGGAACAAGAATACTGCTCCACTTGTTTCAGTTCAAGCTCTGATATTACCTCCATCACACTTGAAGTTGGAACTCTCATTAGTACCAGATACTATTCCTCCACGGGCACAGGTCTTACTCCACTGGTGCATGAATCTCTAGGTTTTGTGTTTGTTAGTTGTTTAACTTTCTTTGTTTTCTTAGGTCCAATGCCCACTTGAAGTCGTAAATATTCGTCCAAGTAGGGATGTGGCTGTTCTCGACTTCTCCTACAAGTTTGGAACCTATTTGGTATTTACCTATGCTTTTCCCTTTATCTTTTGTGTGGTACGTGTCTGCAAATATTTTGGCTGTGTTTTACCCTTAATTTTGGTCCTTGTACAGGTCAATATTAAACTCCGCCTTCCTGCAGTCTTGAATAAATTTCTTCAGCCTATCCCAGTGTCTGCCGAGGAATTTTTCCCCCAATGGAGATCACTTTCTGGACCGCCATTAAAACTTCAAGAAGTGGTTTGTACATCTTGCTTCTTGTCCAGCCTAATAACATTTGTGTTTACTAATTGTAGTTTTTCACTCTATCACCATCGTGTTCTGCATTCTTATGACATCATATGCTGCTACAATGCTGACATAAGATTGCTTTCTGCTAACCATGGTATACATGGGTAAAATTTGCGTAATTGTAACTCAGTGCAGTTTCCTGCATTATATCTTAGATAAACTAGATGTGTACCATGGTCAATCACTTGCTTGTGAATGAGCGAGTCTAAGAATGAACTGATGGAAGTTCATAGCCAGTTGGAAAATCTAAGACAAAAATTAGAATGGGGAGGGAGGGGGAGAAAGAAAAAGAATTGTTCAAAAAGAGTAGAGATTATATGACATTTTTGTACTTTTTTGTTTTGGACAATTTGTAGGGGCATTATGAATTTATTCAACTCCCAACTTTGTGCATTGTTTTAGTTTTCATCGAAATCAAGGAAGCTAATTTTAGCCACATGTATTTGGATTTTGCTAACAAGTTCCATAAGGTACTTATTAAGGTTTTTCTTGATGGAAATAGAAATTGAAAATACCCCCAATGCATTGGTATTTGTTCCTATTTCTATTAATGGGAACCTTAACAACTGGCATATGAACACTTGTTAGCTTGACGCTATATATTTTTGCCATATGGTATTACCATCACAAGTTTAGTGACAACATTGACTATGATAGATTCCAACACAGATATTGATTTTTAAACACTCATTCATGGCAAAAGAAAATCTAAGAAAATGACTTTAATTTACGGAAAGAAGTGCTATAATCTGGGCCTGTAAGCTTCAGGCCCCTGAAATTTTAGTAATTGGCTTATAATGCAGTCATATCATCTAAAGTCAAGTTTCTTTAGGTATTAAACTATTGCATTATTAATTAGCAAGGATTAAAGTGAGAATATCAATAGTTGTATGCATAATTTCAGAAATTGTTCTGTGTGAATAGGACTACAAAAAGTTAAGAAAATACACTATTACATTATTAATTAGCGAGGATTAAAGTGAGAATATCAAGAGTTGTATGCATAATTTCAGAAATTGTTCTGTGTAAATAGGACTACAAAAAGTTAAGAAAATAACTCTCCAAATGGGACAAAGGGAGTATATCAGTTAATGGTCTGTACAAAATGATATTCAAGCTTTTCAAGTGTTCCATCCTTTTACAAAATGAGGATCAGAATTATTTACTTTTGGGACAATCCCTACTGCTAAAAATTTAACATCGTATTCCAATTCTTCAATTCATCTATAATTGGAATATAGATGGCTGTACGTTGGGTAAAGAAATCTTTTTCCACGAAATTGTATTCCAGTTAGGGTTGAGTGGAAATTGCAAGGGGTGAGAGGACTTCATATGCTTTAATCTGCTAATGTTCAATCTCCAGCTATTTTCAAATGTTTAACGTTCTCGCATACCTTTGTTGCATTATCTTTGCATTGCACTATAAAATTCTGACCACATTTTCCAAATTGAACAGGTTAGAGGTGTAAGACCAATGTCCCTGATGGAAATGTCAAACTTATTTAACAGTTTCCGGTTGATGGTTTCTCCAGGACTGGTATGTTCTGACCTGGTTGTTCTTTTTTCAATTCATTTCACCACCATGATGCTTCTCAATCCATACAAAACTGCTTACGAACCTTCTCTTTTCAGGATCCAAATGCAAACAATTTAGTTGCTGGCACAACCTTTTATTCAGAGAGTACACGAGCCATGTTATGCCTGGTAAGGATATTTATCCTTTCATTTCTTGATTGCCTCCATCAATATAGGAAACTAGCTTTCATATGTGAACCTTATGCTTGGACTTGGAATTCGCAGCTTCAGTATTACTGAAGTTTTACTTCTCAAATTTGAACCCCTTGGATTAAAATATGATTTTCACAAAGTAGTTACCTATATAATCAGATGCTGATTTCTTTAGTACTACCTTTTTTTGGTGTCATAGGGGAGCAATTGGTCTTTTCATATGATTAACATTACCTGTTCTTTATGCTGACGCAATGGTTCTTTAGCATGATTCCTGTTCAAAACTAATATATACAAAATGGAACAATTATTTTACACAATGAAGATGTCATGTCTCTAATACTCATCTCTCTCTCTCTTAGGTAAGGATAGAAACAGATCCTGCTGACAGAACGCAGTTGCGAATGACAGTTGCCTCAGGGGATCCCACGCTAACATATGAGTATGTTTTTAACTTGCTAATGTTTGCTGCTCACATTGTGCTAGCAACTTGGAGACCCATCTAACAAGCTGTTCACAGGTTGAAGGAATTCATCAAGGAACAATTGGTTAGCACTCCAACACCTTCCAGGGCACCTACTCCCCAAGTACCTCCTACACAAGCTCAACCAACTACTTCACCGTCGGCTTTATCAGATCCAGGGGCTATGCTGGCTGGTTTGCTTTAAAACCAGTGGATGGGGATTTCTTTGAAAATTTGTAAACTGATTATACAACAGGCTCACCCATCTTCCCTTGGAATCAAGGAGGCGGGCAAGGAACAGTGTGAAGCGAGGGCTGGCGGGATCTAGAGTAGAGCTTGCATGCAAGTGGCATAGTATCAGAGTTAGATTTCTGAGGGATTGGGCGGGGCTTGAGATTTTATTTTTTTCTGCACAATCATATTGTGTCTTAGCATTAAGGTTTTCTCATTTTTGGTGAGGGTCCAATTTTTCTTGTTTCTAAAGTTTTTCTTGCTTTTAGTTTTGCCTCTTGTTTATCGATAGCCAGGCTTGACCTAGTTGATTTCTGTAATACAAATAGGTTCTGAAGAAGTGCAGAAAGTAGAATGTGATTGTAATATTGCATTTGTTTGTTAATGCATATATTTTTTTAATAAAAGCATATAAAAAAAGCTTTGAAGCTGAAACATTTTATTAATTTATTTATTATTTAATATCTTTATTTATTTATGTTTGTATTGAGGATGAGTTTTCATGTTAATAGGAATCTGTTAGTAAATGTGCTGTGCGGTCTATGGATCTGATCATACCTAATTATGCCAACGCAGGATTAGATTTGCCCTTAACATCAGTTAGTAGGTTTTCCAAACTAAATCAATTGTAAAGAAACAACTAGGGGAGCCACATAAACTTGAGCCAAAGTAAAATGAATCTTTCTTTTCCACTTTCAACAACTCTCTCTCAAAAAGTAATCTTGTTTTGGATAAAGATAAGTTTGTTTGTTTGTTTTGAAAAATTGTAGCTTCACATTGTATTTTTTACTCTTAATAGCACTTGAAGTATATATTCTTCGTGCCAAAAACATAGATTCATTTTAGGGCCAAATGAGCCATTAGTCCTCGAACTTTGATCAAACACACCAGTAGTCCCCTAACTTCAAAAAGTATCGCCACTGACCAAAGTAGGTCTTTTTTGCTCATCGAGGTCCCTAGCGGTCACACCGTCAATTGCATTGCCGTTAACGTGCACATGTACCTCTCATGTGTGCTTTATTGTGGATAAAATTGTATTTTTCATGGCAGATTACCTTCTTAAATGACATATACATTGCAACAGGAGAAATCCTAGCAACACCATCCTCGGGCGACCGGATCATCCTGATCAATCCCTTGACACAGGGGATGGTGGTGATAAAAGGGAGATTGGATTCCTTGTTGAGCTAGGATGGTCAGCCGCCGACATCAAAGGCGTCAATTGAGGCGATGCCACGAGTGGAGATCAGGGAGGGGGATGATGAAGACAAGTGTATGATTTACTTGGGGGAAGTGGAAGGTTGGTGAAGTGGCAAGAAAAATGCCATGTAAGCATAGGTTCCACGGGGAATACGTGGAGAAGTGGTTGGGGATTCATGGGTCTTGCCCAAATTGTAAGTTCAAGATGCCCGTTGATTTGGGGAATAAAATTGACGAGGATAGAGAAATTAGAGGAATGAGAGAGATATGGGTTAGTTTTTCCATTAGAGATGAAGAATCAAGTCAAACAGGTTCTTCATAGACTTAATCATGTAATTGATCAGAAAAATTGGAAGATCTTCCTTGAAATTGAGATATAGGGGCTCTAAATTTCATCCCCAAAGCTTGAATTGCAGTGAATGTGCGAGATGAAGAGAGAAGCATAGTCGAATTGTGTTTTCAATAATTCACTGAATTTGAAATTGAACGATATAATGGAGAAAGGAGAGGAGCCGCAACTAGGTTGGATGGGGACTGTGACGACCCGACCCCGACCTCGAGGAGGGAACGCAGGTCGTGCCGTCCAAATAAGGACAAGACAAGCATACAATTCATGCAAGGACTCAATTATCAAAACTGACGTGATGCAACATTGGACACGCAGTACAACTCGGCATTAAAAAGCCGGAATAATTTAAACTTTAGAACCTGATATAACAGTTAATAGCAAGTAAACCAAGTCATCGGCGAATTTACAACCGGAACCCAACAACTAAACAATTCATGCTAATATATAAACACCTCAACGGCTAAACACGCCGGAGAAACTACAAAAGTAAATAAGAGCTAATGGGATGCTCAACGGAAGTCTTAACGAGTGAACCAAAACATGCAAGCAAGGCTCAGCCTACAAGTGCCAGCAAACAACTAGAAACATAAGTAGTACTATTAGTCTTAGTCTACAACAAGTACAAGCTACTACAATTACACATTCCCAAGCGAAGTCTAAATGACTTGCTTTTTAACCCAAGTGTCCTTGCCAAAAAAGAAACCAAAAGCCAACGCTACCACTTCTAGGCGAACGATCACGAACAAGAACAAGTAGTAGGCGATCAACCTCGATGAGACGGTCTGGATGATTAGGATCTAAAAGCAAGAAAAGGGAGGGGGTAAGTCATAAAGACTTTGTAAGCCACCAATTATGCATGACAGGATATAATGCAAGGCATACATAGCACGCATCAAACAAGATCATACTAGCACGTAGTTCTCATGTCGCGATGCACGTTGTTTACACATAAGTGCTTAATTAAATCACATAGGATAAGGATATGTTATGGAACCGGTGCCGCTTCGTAGACCTGAAATAGACAAGGTTATCACGATTGTATTTGTCGGATGTACGTGTATGATACATCGACCACGATAGTATTGTTCCAAGCGCCCTTTGGTTACGACGAGGTACTCTTCTCCACTGTGATCAGTAGTGAAGGGCGTGTGCAAGTTTATGATGTGGCGACCCATCACTACCATGAATCTCGCGATTCATGACGGCGATGCATCGTTGACCATCAAGACAATTCACGTAATGCCAGCTGGACTAATGGTATGCCAAGTAGATATTTACTTGTCACACAAAATCAAGTAAGGAGCGAGTTCGACAAGAGCAAACTCGTCCGAGTCAAGTAGATGCTTATTCATATAATAAATCAAGTAAGGGAGCGAGGTCGACAAGAGGGACTCGTCCAATCAAGTAGGCATGTTACTCTACGATATACAAGTCAAGCATGGGATCAATCACGTTAAAAATTCCCAAGAACTAATTTACAATTCAATTGAACTCTAAACGTCGTAGGAATTAATTGTAGAGTCGGTATTGTTCAATGACTCTCTAAGTGCAACTCCGTTGAGTTATTGCTAAAATATTTCTAAGTAGAGGATGAATGCTATATGCAATTCATGACTCTTTTCTATGTTTTCGATTCATTTATAATTAGACTATTAAGTCATTCATGACTTTTAGTCCATCAAGATCAAAGTTCCCAAATTGTGAACCCTAACATGTTCATCATTTTTGAAGTTATAATTTACAACAAGTCCAAGAACAAAAGTTATTCCAAATCCATTCTAGAACATTATTCATGCTTCACACAAGTCCAAATTATCAATTATGAGTCATTAATCCGAAATTTACAGAAAATTAACTTAAAGAATTTCAAGTTTTTAACATGGTGCATGTCTTCTTGAACATGTAACTAGAAACTATCATGAAGGGAGCATGCTTGATATTGAGCATACAAAAACGGGGGAATTGGGTGCTTACCTTATTCGAAATCCAACGGTTGGATGACAAAATAAATCAAGGATTAAGAAACTAGGGAGCAAGGGCTTCGATTTGGTGGTCTATACTCGAAAATCCGATGGTTGGATCTCTGGCAATGGTACAATCAAGGTGGAGGATCTTCAAGCTTCTTCCTCTCACTAGAAACCAGCTCAACAATGGAGGAAATGAAGAATGGCTGAAATGTTTGAGTTTGGGGAGGATGAACTCACTAAAGGTTCAATCCTAAGTATAAGTTATTAAGCTTCTAATTGGTGGATTCATGTTGGCCATTGATAAAAACACATCAAAGGGTTGAAATTAAACATGGAAAGGTCACAAACAAGGTGGGGGTTCGGATTGGGTCTAAAAGGGTTCAATGGTTCAGACCAAACTTTAAAAATCAGAAATCCCGTAATTGCAGAAAAGGGAACAATGCGGTCGCTTCCCTTTTGGACCATGCTAGCGCATGGTCCTGTTCACAGCCCAAGACTCATTTTTGCTGTTTCTGACCAGCAAACTTGTAAATTCCACCATAAATCACTCACACCTCCAAATGAGGTTATTATTTCTTAGTATAAAACTAGACTCATTAAACTATATTTTAGCTTTTTAAATTACTCAATTTGGACTTATATTCATCAAAATATGGTCACTACAAGTTCAAGTACAGAAGCTGAATTCATGAAAACAGAATTCTGGCACAGCCATAAGTCAAGACTTAATTGAGGTACTTAAGCACCTTGAAAAATTACCAAAATTTACAGTGAGTATCCCAACATATGTAGGTAAAACATACTAAATTTTTAAAAAATTATATTTAGTAGATTGGTACCAGAATTTTCCCGAAGTTTACCCAAAAACATGACTGATCTGTGAAGAAATAAATTGGTCATCTTATTACCAAATGCAACAAGTCTATGAACAATCATTGTGCAAGCATGAGAAATACTAGTACACTTGGTCTAGAACTCCAATGAACTTCTCGCAAGTTGAAAGCACAAACAATACAAGCAACGAAGGCAATCCCAAGAGACCCTAAGGCTCAAACGAAGCAACAATGCTTCTAAACTCTCAACCATGGATACTATGATCAAAATTAATGTTATAAGTCATATATGCAAGGTACTAAGACTCCAATGGGACTTAGTTAAATGCAAACATGCTAAGATGAATACTCAAAGCATTAACGACAAAGCATGCAACGCATAGAAGGCATTCAAACGACTATGTCATAACCAACCTAATACAAGCATGATATGAACAATATGAACTCTCTAACATGTTAAGGTATACGTTAAGCATGTTATAATGATGTTATACAAGTAATGAGTTTGGGTTCTCACAGGGACGAAGAGAAGGCAAGGCCTGGAGATGAGGATTGTGCGTCTGAGCTTGTGCATGAAAAGCAGAGAAAGGGTCGGTAATGGAGGGTCGGTAATGGCGGTGACCAGAACTGGTGATGGAGACCAAACGGAAACAGGGGCGGCAGTGGCGGGAGATGAAGGAGCTTGGGAACCTTCATAGAAAATCCCAACCTCAATCAGTCCATTTCTCTTCTACAGCTATTCTCCATAGCCACTCTCACCAAATCGTCGACCTCCATCTTCTTCATCTCCGGGTTCTCTCCATCTGTTACTCCGGCATCCAAGATCTCTCTCGCTCTCTCATCCCGCCATCTACACATCTCAGTCACCAGAAACCGCACACCATCTCCAGACGCCGTCTTCGTCTCTGCGTCGTACCCCATCTCTAGTCACACCGTCTCCGTTCATCTCTGATACCGTCCAATAACAGTCTCCTGTTGATTTTTTCCAACTCAGCTCCAACTCTCTTTCCCATCGCAAATTCTGCAATTGCGAGCCAAGGGCTCGAGTTTGGTACTCCCCACTGCAAATTTCAAGTTCTCTCATGTACTGCTCCGGCCGTCCCTCTTGTACTTGGCACCAGAAGAAGGCAAGGAAAACTACATGTGGAAAAGACAGATTAGCCCTCACGTGAACGACACATGTGTTCATTAACGGCGATAAAGAAACAACTTGAGGGGCTAGAGACCTTCGATGAGCAAAAAATGTCTACTTTGGTCAGTGGTGATATATTTTGAAGTTGAGAGACTACTGGTGTGTTCGGTCAAAGTTAAGGGACAAATGGTGCATTTAGCCCTTCATTTTTCTATTAGAAAGTCAATCTAAGACAATATATAATTGGCTTAAATCACAATTTAGTCATTCTATTTGGACGAGTTTTTCGTTAAGCTCACTTCATCTTCTTTTTTTTTAATTTGATCACAATACTTTAACTTTACAATCAACTAGTTTTATACACGTGCGTTAAACGCACATACATATATAATTTTCAATCAAATTATACTCAGTTAAATTATAATCAAACAAAATGAAGACAAAAAAACAAAACTAAAAGAAGATATTATTTCAATGAATAGAAAAATATCATTTGATTCATTTGATTAAAAATTAATATGAAAATAAAGAAATATATGTCATTTGATTAATAATAATAAAATAAATAAATTGGAATAACTACAATTTATGAAAATTAAATAAATAATTAAAATGAAAATACAAAAAATGTGTATCACAATGTATGAATTTTCAGTAGCGATACGTCGATTTGGATTCACGATGCATTAATTCAGAATCGCAATACATCGCTATGAATTGGAAATAGACCAGTTTGAACGTGAGGCATCAATTTAAAATCGTGATGCACTGCTATGGAATGAGAAAGACAATTATACAATTTTGAATCATGCATGGCAATGTATGAACTGATGTTTATCGCAAGCATGTCCGATTCATTAAAGGTATACGCGTCCTTTCATATCAAAAATGTTTTTTTTTTCCGATTAAAAAAGCATAGTGGACATCGGTTGAATATCTGTCAAAAGAGACCGACCCAATTTTTACCATATTCTTTTCAAACCCTTAAAAGACAAAAAAATATATAAATGGGTTTGACGTGTTCATAACCCGACACATATTAATTGAATGAAAAAACTTACTCTAAATAAATTTAATTGACGATGATCGATTGAAAATTGACTCAAATAATTTTATTTATAGTGATTTAAGTCTGTTTATGACTTATTTCAATATCAATAATCAATAACAATTAAAACGACAAATTTAATCTCTTGGCTTTGTTACTTCACCCCACTCACGAATATTAAAACGACATCGTTTTAGAGTTTTTAATATATATATATATAAAACTCTTGTCTTGAGTCTTGCTACCTCTTGTCATAATATTTATTCCAACAATTTTGTTCTCTCACTGAAGAAAAAACAAACTATTAACCCAACTTATAGTCAATAACAATTAAAAAGACAAATTTAATCTCTTGGCTTTGTTACTTCGCCCCACTCACGGATATTAAAACGACATCGTTTTAGAGTTTTTAATATATATATATATATATATATATATAACTCTTGTCTTGAGTCTCGCTATCTCTTGTCATGATATTTATTCCAACAATTTTGCCCTCTCACTGAAGAAAAAACAAACTATTAACCCAACTTATGAAACCAGGTCTCATTTTAATTTTTCTTCTTTACTCCTTTTACTCATTATCCCTCTCTCCATTCTCTATCCTCGAAAATATAGAACTCTATAAAAGGGGATCATCAAGGTAACTTTCCAACTGAGATTATTTGGGCACTCTACAATTTGATGTAAATCTGATTACTTTTCGAACACAACGACAAATCAATTCGTTCATGATTAAATGGTCGGTTCATTTTTTTTAAAGAGATGTAACTTTGCACTTCCGAATCATTTCCTCTTTGTTAGAGGAAATTATGCTGCAATATTGTTTGGTTCGTTTTGTTATTTACCTCTATATAGTTTTTGTTACTTGAAGTATTTGTTAAATTTTATTTATTTTAAATCGATATATTTTTTTAGATCTGTCAGTCATTTATAATTAATCATGTACATTCGTGTTTTAGATGAACTTTTGATGATTTTTAAATTTTGAATATGATGAAATGGACAACAAAATTTCAAATTTATATATTTTTGTTGGTCAGTCATATATTTAATATCAATAATGAGTATTTGTGATTTTGTTCATAATATTTATTTTAAGAATTTTGGTCCAATGAAATAAACAAAAAAAATCATATATTTCATGTAGTTATAATGAATTGTGAGTTTTTGTGATTTCATTGAAAATATTTGTTTTAATAACTTTTAATCCGGTTAAGTAGACAAAAAAATCATAAATAAAATCATATATATATATATATATTAGTCATTCAGTTAGAATTAATTGTGAGTATTTGTGATTCCTTTCAATAAAATTTCTTGCGCAAAGTCATCCATGATTTTTCTGAAGTTTATTTGGCAACAATGGAAAACTAACGGTTCTATGCATAAAAGGTTGTGGTTGGATAACAAAGCAATGAATACAATAGTTCTAGTTCCTAGGCTCTAGTTTCAAGAACTTATAGGTATTTAAATTTGTATCATTTAATTATAGGATTCATTAAATGTTTGTTAGAAATAGTGGTTACTATTTTAGGGATGCAAATTTTGGCGGGAAATTACTATTTTTAGACTACCTAGGCTTTATATATATATAGATAAATTCACCCAAGTCATTTTCGTCAATTCTGTTGGACGAAAATTGTCAAAATGACTTAAATATCCTCAAAACTCTCTTCACTCACTAAGTCAAAGGCCAAATAAGTTTCATCTCTCTCTCCTCTCTCTAACCCTAATTTCCAAACATTCATAGTTAGCAGCTATGGGTTTGATTCATAGCTCTGATTCACGAATCATGTTTCAAATGTCACAAACTAGTTTGAATTTCGAGTACACAAATCAAAATATTATCATCTACCATTTGTCTCTCATCGTTTTGTCTTTACAACCCATATCAAGATTGGCATTAAAAAGGAATATGGGTTCGAATAGATTGAAGTATGTGTGATAAATTCCGAGTACATGCAAATGTCTCTCTCCTTCAACTGTGAAATGGAAACTACCTGAGTAAACCAAATCGGAATCAGATGGAACATCCTTGGATATCATACGCATCATAGTGACATGCTTCCCTCGTAGTCGTTAGGAATATAATTTTGGCTAAGCAATCTTCCGACATTATTGATTTATGTAGGAAAAATACACTAATTACTGATTATGATATAGTCAAATCACAAATCCTTTATTTAGTTTGATGGATTTTTCTTGTGATTTCTGGTTGATTACTGTCCTGCCAATGTTTGGTTAAGCTTGCACGTTTGTACGTTAATGGTGGATTTAGGGGGAAGAATTCATCATCGTGCTGCGGCTGCTGCCAATGTTTCATTACATTTGTTCTCTGGATTATATTGGAAGTATTAATATGGGTATTTTTGGGTTTCAAAGAAGTGTTAAATTTTTTATCCAAAAACTTGACAGGGTGATTAACATGTTATTTAAATTATGTCAAAAGTATAGTGGTTAAATTGAAGCAAAAAAAAAAAAAAAAAAAAGAAAAAGTAAAGTGAGTTTAAAGAAAAACTTGTAAAATTAGGGTGATCAAATTGCGATATAAGCTCATATAATATATATCCATTACTCCTTTCGTTTTGAACAAAGAATCTTGAAAGTCAAACTTTTTAAGAAAATGACACTTTTAGTACCTTATTAATAATAAAATAATATTTTTATGTTTTCATTTTTAAAAGTAATCTCTTTAAATGAAATATTTCAAAATGGAATAGTGAACATTTTACCAGAAACGAAGAGGAAGTATCTAATAGTTAATGAAATTAGACCTACCAATTGTATACACCCAAAGTTCATCAATTTTCCTAACCCCGACACAATAAAATAAAAATAAAAATTTTATAGAAGAGAAAAAAAGTAAAAAAATTATATAAAGAAAACATGAAATAATGAGAAACATATGTCGATTTTCCAGAGGGTTGAGTTATTGTTGCTGGCAGCCAATCAGCCATTAAGTTTATTACACACTTTAATACATGTACGGATGTACCACTGCCCATTCCCATTGACACGGACTATCTCATATGGACTACTAATCCCAAGTTGAACAGATATACTCAACTTATTAAAAATAAATTTTAAAAATTATTTGATATTTACAAGTTATTCAAACAAAAATCCTTATAACATTTTGACACAAACTCCAATAATCTTTCAAAACCATCTTTATCTTTAATAACTTGAAAATTTGAAAAAAAATCATTTAGTGTTCAAATGATTCAAACCAAGATTCAAGTCTTTATTTATAAGTAAAAATATGTACTTTTTTAAAAAAATTTATTACTCCCTCCATCCCTAAATAATCGTCCTAGTTGACCCGGCGCACAGTTTAAGAAAAACAATTGACTTGATTATTTATATTTGTTTAATGTGTAGTTTCCTTTAAAGCCCAAGTATATGTGGCCCATAATTAAAGTAGAATGAAAAAGTAAGGGTAAAGTGGTAAAAATGATGTTCTAAAAAGGTAAGTTTCAAACAGGACAATTATTTTGGGACGGACGAAAAAAGAAAGGAGGACGATAATTTAGGGACGGAGGGAGTATTTGTTTTTGAATTACAAAAAATGTCAAAAATCGAAGAAAAATAAAAGAAATTAACTGAACTCACTTCCTTGTTTTGGAGAGAGAGATAGAGAGTTAGCTTTAGGATGATTTAGAAATGGTTGAGTATCTCAACTAGATAATCAACTACCTTTGCTTAATTTTGATATACAATTGATTTGGGTTTGATCCTCTATCGAAGATTAGAGACTAATTTGATCTTCATTTGATACTTCATTGAACATGGTCTAATGCTTTCTCTTTCTCTGGGGATCCATCCTTTACGCTGAGGGGACAAGGGATCCCACTAAACATTTAAAAAAAATGTACCTAACAAAAATGACGTCGTTTTGGGTAAAAATTCTGCTCAAAATTGTAATAAAATTATGATTTGTAAACTATCTATGTAATAAAATTGGGATTTCTAAACTTTTATGTACTCCCCCTGTTTTTAAATAATTGTTCTCTTTCTTTTTTTATGTTCCAAAATAATTATTTTCTCTCAAAACAAGCCAAAATATTTGACCCTGTTATATATCGACACTTTTAACCCTGCCCAGTCAAAACATCAACTTGCAATGTCTGTAATGGCATGAGGATTGGACCTAAATTTCTGTAAATATTTGTTAGCAATCCACTTTGCTCTAACATTTGTACTATAGAGTCCTATAACATTTGTGGACTGGATTGTATGTCCTCACTTGAAACTAATTTTCGCCTTGAACCTTGAATATATAAACCATCCAATCACATCCATCCTTACACACTACCCTCACCCTATCCTTCTCACTGTTGGCATATCTTATTAGTTTCCCCCACTTCATAGAATGGTGTGTAACAACATCCTTAAACGTTGCAATACTACTAAATGTCATCCCAATTTTAAACCTAGGGTCAGACATACCAGTATAGCAAATGTTACAATTGTTTCCTTTGTTTCTTCATCACTTCCACCATCTAAACTAGCCAACTCATCATCTCTGGCAGGAAACTTATCATTAAAATCCTCAGTTCCTTCCACATTCATGGAACAGTCAACAACTCATTTTCCTTTGTCACACCACCCCATTCAGCATCGTTATCAACATTTGCATCAAACAAATCATCATCACCCAAATCATTAGCATTGTCATAAAAATTATCATCCTTATCAATTGACTCATCATTGTCATCATCATCCCATGTATTTACTTGGCCCCCAACTACCTCATTTTGTAATCCTAAATCAACATCTATATCAACTCCTAAATCAAAATCTTTCCCAATCCCTGATATTTCAATATTGATATCCTCATTAGCCTTAAAGTAAAAAAGACAATAATTTGTTCCCGAAAGCTAAGCCTATCAACTCCTTATCATCCTTTATGTGTACAAATTCATCCCCATTATGGACAACTATTTTGTAGTAAAAATCTATGGACCATGGATCATAGCATAAGGTTTCAACCATATCTTTCATCTCAAACAATGATTATTCATCTCTATCATAGTTATAAAAAAAATCACATTTCCCCAAACATATTTTCCTCACTTAAATTGACCACCATGATACACTTTAACAGTAAAAAAGGGCCATGAACATCTAAAAAATTCAATATAACATAAATAAATTATTTTTTGTTAAACACACAAATGGGCCACCCAACTTTCCCATTTTTTGCAATTCAGCCATCGAAAGTTTAAAATCTATTTGGGTCATCCAACTTTAGTCATGTTGCAAGCGAACCCATTTTCTAACGGGCATTAGACCAAGATGTTAACTTTAAGTGAAATCCCTTTTTTGCCCCTGTAAAAAGGGGTCCAACTGTAAATAATATAACTTTGGGGTTACAGGTCTGGGTCAACAATGTTGATCTTGGAAAAAAACCCATCAACCCCAGATCACAACAATCTCTTCTCTCTGTGATTCTCTCAGATCCAAAGCGAGAGAAAAACGACACTATGGATGTCGATGGCACCGAAATGGAAGCAACCCAGTCACTACCACCGATTTCAAAAAACCTAAAGGGCTTATGTTCGAAAAAACCCAGATTTCCAGATCTGGGTTCCATCTTCTCTTTCCCACCCCCTAATCACTCTCAGTCACTACCACCGCCACCGAAGCTTTAGATTAACAACTGCTTCACTCTTCACTAATCTCTCTCACACACACACGAACATACACCGGAGATGGAAACAGATTCACACACTAGAGAAAACAGAGATGGAAACAGATCTCATTCCTCAAAAACCAGAAAAGCAATATGTTCAAATATAGGGACACAATATTTAAATGAATTGGACTCAAGAAGAAAAGGCCTTATTCAAAGAAACAACAGATTGAGCAAAAGGCGAGGCAGAAGGATGTGAAGAATGCGTACCCAAAGGGCTTATGTTCAGATTTCCAGATCTGGGTTCCATCTTCGAATAAGAATCGCCTTTGGAACATAGATTGAATTTTTGAGCAAGAGTGAGAGTTGAACCGAAAAAACCTATGAAAGCAAAAAATTTCTCTTCGAGATCCGACACTGTCAGGATTCAGACCATTAATAGCTTCCAAATCTCATCCTTTGTAGGAACTCGTAATGCACATTTTTTGTTTTTTTATCAGCTTTTCAGAGGTTTCCCCTCTTAGACTCAGTCTTACTCTATTGCATCCAGTCTGATAGTCAATTAGACCAGACTCTACCTGGTAATGAGAAAGAAGTTCAGGAATATACAACTCTTCCAAGTAAAAGCCCCTGCTTTGGGTTAAGTCAATGTGTGTTCTTCCTTAGTGAGGATAACAGAGATGGCAAAAGAATAAGAAGTGGGTCTTTTGTAGATTAAGTAACTAGGATTCAATTTCATGGGAGAACAGTAGATGAATCCAAAGAGAGTTGATTTGTATGAACATATCTGTAACCCAGAAGATGAAGATGAACATTGTTTACCCAAATTTGTAATTTTATTATTTATAGTTGGACCCCTTTATAAACCTACTTTTGTTATTCTTTTGAGATTTGATTTTGACTTTGATAATTTAATGTTATAATTGTCCAATTACAGGGGTAAAAAAAGGATTTCACTTAAAGTTAATGTCCTGGTCTAACAACCGTTAGAAAATAGGCTCACTTGCAACAAGACTAAAGTTGGACGACCCAAATAGAAATTTTAAACTTTAAGTGGCAGAATTGCAAAAAGTGAGAAAGTTGAGAGACCCATTTGTGTGTTTTGCCATTATTTTTCCGAGTGAAGTTGACCATAGAGCACATGACAACACACACGTATCAATGCAGTGGACAGAGAGTATGACTAATTTTTAACACAAGGACCATAAAGTACACAAAACACAAAGTACACACTTCTGCTAATATTATATTCTACAAAACCCCTCACAAAATTCAAAGCACACACTTCTCTAATATTGTGGATATAGGACACAAAAGGGCAAACACAAAGTACAAACGAAATCAAGCACCAAATTCATTTCTTATATACAAAATTAAACACCAGAAAGTCATTATATTAAACCATGGTGTAATGACTACACACAGATTATAACCCAGACTCAACAAAAAAGTAAAATCAAATTCTAGAGTTAGTTTACTTACCATAATTAGGGGTTCCATACCCATTGAATAACCTTAGCGACCGCATTACACTGATTATTCTTCACAATTCACAGTCAATGTTCTAAAAATCGTTAGGCGGTCGCTAGGCGGCACACCAGGGCCTAGCGCCTAGGGGACTAGGCGGGGCCTAGAATTAAGACATAATTATGGTAGTTTTTAATTTTTTTAAATATAATTTAATTAACAAACATTAAAACTTTATATTAATAGTAAAAATCACCTAATAATCTAAAAATATTAAACTAATAATCATATTCTAATTTACAAAATTAAATTTTAAAACTAACAATTTAATATCATTCACCAAATTAAATATTGAATGCGGGTACCCAAAAATATTGGTAACTAGAGTTACCGGCCCATCCTTTTAAAAATTGCAAATGAAGTAATTTGTAATTAGTCTTCCTTCCATTTAACTTCCAGTTCTAGAAAGTGTGTGAAATGGAAACACTTTGACTTTTTTCCCTTGTGCACGTGAGAGAGAGAAAAATTGGACAAGGGGGAATAAATTATTCCTTCTTCTTTGCTCTCTAATTCCAGTGGTCCTTTTGTTCTTCCCATCGACATCTTAACCTGGGCTTCGCCCTCGACAAATGGTCGGCGTCTTCTACACGGGTGGCTGAACCATCCTTTGGTTCTCTCTTTTAGTAGCCCTCCACAATGAGATTCAATCTGGTATAGATCCGCTTACCAATTTCTCTCTCCTTCATCTCACTTCTCTATCTTAGCTATGAATCGATTTCATTTCTTGAGCCACTCACGGGTTTTGGGGTTTGTTTTTCAGTGTGTGGTGGTTGGCCCATCGGTGGGTGGAAAAGAGGAATTGTGATTTAGAACCCTAGATCTATTATCTTATGAGTTTTGTTTTTGTTTTGAGGAGAGGCCACGAGAGGAAGGGAGAAAGGCGCGCTAAGGCTTACTAATGTTAGGCGTGGCGCCGACGATTAGGCGGCTCCTAGAGCGACACAAGAACGATTTTTCGTTTGACGATTTTTTTGGGCGATTTGTTGAAAGTCGGGGCGGTGGAGTGCCGACTAGCGCTTAGGCGGCGTCTAGGCCGATTTTTAGAACACTGTTCACAGTAATCTCAAAGCGGGAAGGATAGATTTTGTGGTGTTGAGAAAAACACTAGATATCGCTCTCACAATCTCTCACAAGAAATTGCACTCAGCAATTCAATTAGATTTAGGGAAATAATTTCAATTGATCATGTAAATCTCACGTGTGTAACCTGGTTTTGTCCAAGGTTCATCTTGCAAAACAAAAACATTGTACAAGATTTTATTTGCAAGAGAAAAAGCGGGAAATAGATCCTGGTTTGGTCCGAGATTCATTTTGCAAAAAAAAAAAAAAAAGAATGTACAAAGTTTTATTTGCAAGAGAAAAGGCGGGAAATAGATCATGGTTGCCGCCTAGGTCCACGCCAGTTGCCTTGTTGGCAGCCCACTCATCTTTCAGTTTAAGAGATTAACACCTTTTCGATAGAAGGTTTTAATTGCAAAAATGAAAATAGGTGGAGGTTCAATAGGATGAAAATCAATATATGTGGTTAATTTTGCAAAACATGAAATATGTCAGTTTTTTTTTTTTTTTTTTTTGCAATTATCTCCATATTTACATGTTGAGTAACATAAAACTATATTGAGAAGTAAGAATTTGAGACACGAAAAAAGTGGAGCTTGTTGATGATAGCAAGACTAAATTAGGATCATGTTGAGCTATTACTAGCAAGATAAACAAAATAGAATATCCCACAGTTTACATAGCAATATCTATTGTCAAGTCTAGGCTTATCCATAGAAGCACGAATGGGAGAAATTTTAGGTAGTTTTGAGTTTTATGTGATCATAAAAAATGATCACGATAATGACGGACATAGAGGAAAAGGATGCCAACGAGGTACAAAGTGTTTGATCTGCAATAAAAACCATAGATTTCAGTCACAAGATCCCTCATCGCCACTTGATTTCACCCGACCCTCAATTAAGCGTTCAGAACTGGACTCCCCATTTGATTTCTCAAACTTCCCATTTTGTATGTAGACTCTAGCTTACCCGAGGGCTACTGGAGCCTTCAATGCTCTCCATATTATTGATTAAGGCAAGAACTTTTATGTTGCAAATGGTCCTCAACATATTGAAAATGTACTGGCTCTTCATCATCATGCTCCGGGGGCACTTCTGCATCACGTTCATGTTGCATTTCTCGTATGGCCGATACGGTAACACGTCTCCTACGCCTACTATACACCTCATGCAATCAACAACAAACAAGTAATATTATATGTTATATAGAACCAATTCAAGGCTAAATAAGTAAATATAGCATTCATAAAAATTAATAGAATGTAGACAAATTTTTGGGTTGTGTGGTTGAATCTTGATGCACAAGTCTAGGGTTGGGCGGTTTAGGTTTGGTGCATAGAAAGGAGGGTGTGCGGCTGCTGATTAATGCACATGAAGGAGGTTGTGCGATCAAAGCTGAGCGCACAGGAAAGGGAGTGTGCAGCGGGAAGTTGTGTGCACATGAAGGAGAGTGTGCGATTGATGATTAAGGCATAAAAAGTGTAGTGTGTGGCAGTCGTTGACCGTACACCCAGGTATGTGTGTGCTAAACCAGGCCCGCACATCGTATTGTCGAATTTCCAACTATTTCAAACAATTTTCATCTAAATTCTATGAATTAGAAACCAAATTTTGTCTAACAACCAACCTAGACACTATCTTATACAATAGCAAAAAGAGACCTCTACAATTATGCATTCAAAATAGAGTGAGAGAGAATACCTAGGTTTGAAGACGACATTGTTGTTTAGAGTATTTGTTCTGGGTTTGGGGGTGACAAATGTGTGCGGTTTCTTCTTCTTCTGCGCAAAGTTCTGAGTTGTGCAATCATGCCTTGTGTGTATGTTGGATTTGGTAAAAGGGGTTGGGTTGTTAATTGGGTGGATAGAAGTTGGTTGGTAAATTAAAAGTGTGGGGTGTAAATAAAATTGGGGTGCAGAATATGATGAGTAAGATAGGAAATCCAAAAAGGATAAAATAAGAAGTTAGTGAGGTGTAAAGAATAAAGTTAGAAAATTAGTTAAATATGTGAGTTGTAGAGAATAAATGTTGGTGTGTAGTTAGTCTAACATTTGGTAATAAAATAACATTTTTATATCTTAATTTTTGAAAATGAACTCTTTAAAGTAAAATATTTTAAAATGAAATAGAGAACTTTTACCTAAAATGAAGAGAGTAATTTATAATGCAGTGAATAATCAAAAAAGTATAATAAAAATAGACCCCACCCCCCTCCCCCCGCCCCCACAAAAATAAATAAATAAATCAACTACTTTCACCACTTTTCTTTTCTACTATTATTTATTCAAGGAAATTCATTTCGTTCCTTATTCGAAAACTATAAATAGATCCCAAGGATTTCTTTCTTTCTTTCTTTCCCAAAAAATAAAGTTATCAGAGTACAAGGTTTGACCTTTGACTGCCACATGGCTGCTCGTAACTCCTATAGATTTTATCTTTTCAACAATGTGAAGATTTCATCAGAATCTGTCAACATGGCATTAGTGCAGCTTTCTTTCTTTCTTTGGACCGACCAATACTTTGGATTGGTCCCGGATCAAGTTATCCAGAGTACAATGTGTATTTATTTTATTTTATTATTATTATTATTATATATATATATATATATATATATATATATATATTGATAAAAGGATAATAAAAGGCATGCAACTTATAATCTAAAGAAAATATATAATAATTTGATTCAATATTCAACCAAGTTTCCTTATTTGATTAAATAGAAAATAGGAGGGAAAACATTGTTCTTCCCTATTAATTAATTTCCTGCCTTTTTTTGTGATTCCAAACATTATTAGTTTGAAGGATTGTTACCTGTAAATTAATTAAATTAACCATAAGGGGATCGGAGAGGAAGATGACTTGTAATAAATTTCCTTACAACTTTCTTTTTCATTTCTCTTTATTAATTTGAAAGTAATGATTTTTACCTTTAGTTTATTTTCACAAGAACAACGAACCCAACAAAATGTTGTATGAAGGAAGAACATGATTTGATTATTGATCATTGTTTTTTAGAAAATCTAGTTATCCTCTTGATTAAAGATACACATCGTAAGTCTTCAATGGTTCATCAATATATTGGTTCTCGACAAATTGGGTTGGTCTGGTTCTATATTTTTTAAGAACCACTATTGGTCTAGTCTGTTCTTTCGCAAAAAGTTAGTGCAGACGGCCAAGTAATTACTAATTTATATATGTTGACAATTTAATTCATAAATATAATTTTGTATAATTGTATTTGTAACAAGCATTTTACTCAAAAAGCAAAAGAAAACATTAATAATACTCCCTCCGTTTCGGATAAAATATCTCGTTTGAAGGTCAAACTTTTTAAGAAAATAACATTTTTAGTAGTTTATTAATAATAAAATACTAATTTAATGTATTAATTTTTTAAAAAAATTGACTTTTTAAGTAAAATATCTCAAAATAAAATAATAGACTTTTCGTCCGAACGGAGAAAGTAATAAGCTTTATAATTTTTTTTTGTATGTAGAAATAGAGGTATACTTACTGTAAGCATCAAATTACTACTTTATAGAATAACTACGTACCTAGTCTCTCAATCTTTAAAAAATTACTAACTCAAAACCATCAAATTAAATAAACTCTCACTTCCTAAATAATTTTCTTATTTAACTAGGCACAAAGATTAAACAAAATTAATTAATTATATTATAAATATTAATATAATATAAAATATTTTTAAGCTTATATGCATGTGGGACCATCACTAAAATGAAAGAAAAATTAAATGTCAAACTGAGGGAATAACTTCTTTTCACTCTACGAACAAGAATTAATCCCACCTCCCACCCCGATTTGATTCAGGGGCACCTTGTGAACATCGAATCAAAAAATAAATCTCAGCAGTGTCACTAATATTAACTATTACTTAAAATTAAAATAATATCGTTTTGTAGTGTATAAATAAAAAATTAGAAAAAAAACTTCAACGGGACACTTGCCCCCCAAGTCTATGTCATAGATCCGCCACTGCTTGTGAACATCCTAAAGAATTTTATTATTTTTTTTTTTATTGATTTTTTTTTTCCTCCTAAGGGGGGCATGTGAAGGGATCGAACCTGAGACCTCACACTTTGTGAAGCCTCATGTCTACCACTGAGCTACCCCTTAGGGGCATCTAAAGAATTTTATTAAAAGAGAAAAATATGGGCGAATATATTTTGGTAGATTTCAATCGTTTTTGTTCACGATAATATTAACAAACCACTAAAGTTTACTTTGATGTATCGTTTGATATGAGGCGATGCACACATTTGTCATCACAAAGCATCGATTTGAAAATGTAATGCATGCAAATTGATTTTAACGGTTCGATAATATTATCATTGACTAAAATAATTGAAAATCCATCGGAATGGATGGGCTTAAATTTTGTGGAGCCCATGTGATGTGTGTGGCACGGTGCATGGCGTCATTTTGGGAGAAATTGGTAATTATGTGGATTCGAATTGACAAGTCATCACTTGAAAATACTTTTTTCATTTTTGTTCAGAATAATAGTTGTATCAATGTGTAAAAGTCTAAAATACCCCTGCTGTGGTCACTTGTATAAACGTCAAACGACGACACTGGTTTGATTAATTAAAAATTAAGAACTGATTGATCAATAATAAATTTGTTGAAACATTTGCATGAGTTTTGGGGGAAGGGTTGACTCTGGAGAGGTTATGCCAATCATCATCATCATCAGCAGCAGCAACTCTAATCTATCACTCATCCAATTTTACCCTTCAAGTTGAAGGTACACAATCCCCTATTATTCATCCATTTATTGATTATGATTATCTACTGTTTCATTTCCAGTTGCTTCTTCACTTTAAATTATTACTGTCTGGCCGGCCGTCGAAGGAATTTCCAACCACCGGAAGTTGAAATTCAGAGATTTTGGCTCGAGGGTTATGTTGTGTTGTTACTCCCTCCGTTTCCCGGCAAGAATCAACTATTCCATTTTAAGAATGTTTCACATTCAAAAATTGAAGTATAAAAGTATCATTTTATTAGTAATAGACTATTAAAAATGTTTTTTTTTAAGTTTGACTTTTAAACAAAACTCTTTACTCGGAACGGAGGAGAGGAGGGAGTATAACATATAATCAATCGGCTCTTTTTGGATTGTCAAAAGTCAAAACTACCCTCTAAGTTTAAGTAAACCTCAAAAACTCGGCATCCAGATTAAGAAAAAATTAATTGCCCTACTATACTCTAAATGTTGTTGAGACATTGTGTATTTTTAAGAAAATATTTGTGGTGGTGATTAATGTCTCTTTGCGTATTTTTCTAACAATGGTTATAAAACGAGCACTTTTTTGGCGGATTGGATCCTCTATTCCAAAATCATATTTCATCTCTTATTTCAAACTTTATTCGATTCGATTCACACAAAAAGAGGATCCAATCTACTTTTTTTAGGAATTTTGGGAACGGGCGAAGCGAGAATAATTACTTATGTGTTACTTGCCTTATATATTTAGGGCTTGAGACTCTCAAATAACTAGTACCTCCTTGGCACGAAAAGAGTCTAAACATTACAAATTAATTTATGCTAGAAAATGAGTCATATTTCAATATCTATCTAAAAGTTATCGTTGTTCTTCAAAATTAATTTTTACTTTCCGATAACAATGTGTAGCTCTTACCTACCATAATAAAATACTATTTTCGAAGTAATTTAAAAGGCCTAATTGCATTTAAAGAGTTCAACAATTCTACTTTTTTCGTTTTCGTTTCTTTTATTTCCACCATCGTACTCTTATCTCTCTTTGTTTCACTCAAATAGTTAAAGGCACTAATGGCGAAGCTGACAAAGCATGATTATGAAAATAAAAGGCACTAATGGCAAAGCTGACAAAGCATGATTATGAAAATAAAAGGCACTAATGGCAAAGCTGACAAAGCATGATTATAAAAATAGAGTGGGGGAGGGGGAGGGGAAGGTAGAAAACCAACGTTAGTAAGACAAAAATTTAGGAAAGACGATCTTATGGATATTTTTTGTAGGACAGATTTTCCTTACTCGACCCACCGTATATTGATAGACTGAGTTATGAGAGAATGAGGATCCGTCTTACGGGAGACTTACTGAATTAGTAGAGTGGTTGTATTATAATTGATAGGAATGTAAAGAAGTTGTAAATGCAATTATGCCCATGTTAAATGTTTTGTATAGAAGTGAAAGACATTATTAAAAAGATTCACTTTCAAAGTACAAACTACCTTATTTGGTAATGGGGGAGTACTTGATCTCTCTCCCAACTCATATTTAAAAGCAAAAATTATGAAAGAAAGAAACTACTAACTAAGAATTGAAAAAGATTGCCTCAAATATGCTATATTTACTTGTTTATCAAATGGCTTGACAAAATTTTGCATTCTTTCTATGTTATTGTCAAGAAAGTGACACTTTTTTTTAAGCATTTTCTGTCCAACGGAAAATTTGTTGATATTTATAATTGTCAGAACCATGGTACATCCCAGGCTTCATAAAGACATAGTAAGACCATTTTCTAGTACATTTGTGCTTCCCTGGCACTGGCAGCATAATGGTTCTTATAGCCATCTAGCTGTAGATGGTCCTGTTTTGTTGGGATTGCCAGTGTATCTTTTTCGTGTCTGGAGGAGGCACCATTTTGAACATTTCAGATGGTATGCTTTTAGTTGGTTATACATGGTTTGCTAGAGTTGTGCTTGTACAGGTTTTTATTAGAGGCAGTGCCAGTCAGGTCAGACCGCAGACAGAGACCGATTTTGTGTTGATGTGATCGACGCCTCAAACTCAGTATCGTCACCGCAGTCTCACAATTTGGCCACATTATCATTACTAAATACCAAATCACAAAATATCCAAATAAAATATTATAATTTTTTTTAAACTAAATCTATTACACATCCCAAAATGTAATTATCACCATTAATCCCAAACAAATAATTGTTCATTAAAATAACCGTCAAAGCTAAAGATATTATTATTGCACGAGTTCACCCTTCAAATGGTTCACCCGAGCCCAAAAGGATCTTAAATTTACTTACAACTTGAAGAAAAGTAAAAAATGGTGAGCGAACAATGCTCAGCAAGTTCATACACAACCCCTCCGATTTCTAAAGAGGAGTTGACCACAAGAAAAATATTTCGCCAAAGGTCAAATAAATTTTAACAAGACCAATAACTGCATCAATCAGATATATAAATAATAAAATCGAATACAATGCTAATTAGGAATTCCAAGTGAAAGATGAAGCTCAAAACAAATACGAGATATTCACTTGCCGCCAACCGTCTCATACCAGTTGGAAACAAGGAACACATAGATTCCATGATCACTTAAATGGTCAATTCGACCTGACTAACTGCCCCAATGGGTCTGAGCCCAACGAGCCTAAACCCGCAACGAGCCTGAAGGTATATCCGGATAACCTCACCACATGTCCAGTGGTGTTAAATAATTTCTTCGTTTCACTAATGTTACATATTACACGTAACAATTTATTTTACTTAGTGATCACAGAGGAGTTCCAAATAAAGTCAAACGTCCAAAAATATATGTAATCCATTTTTCCAACGGATTGATATTTCAAAGAAGTCAAACATGAGTTATCAAAATTTGGAGTATGAACAAAATAGGTTCGACGGAGTTCAAAGCAAATATCGACGAGTGCCGAGCATGCGTTACAAGAAAACGTAAAGGCAATAAAATTTATAATGGAAACCTACCGAAAAAAAAATAAGATGATCAAAATACTTAAGAAGTATAATCTCTTACCGAAAAGTAATGAACAATTAGCTTGTACGTGTAAGACATCACTGCTTGTATTTGTCCAAATCTACAACCAATACATAAAACTGAATTATCTTAATATATATATATATATATATATTAGAAACCAATTTGTTATTAATTCAGCACAATACCTAATACACATTTTAATGACTTTGTCAACCTTTTTATTTATTTTTTATATCTATCTCTCCATCCATTTCCCTACACTCACGTCATCATCACATCAATAAAGCCCTCACTAACCCCCACCCTTTTTAACCCTTTCTTTTGTGGACAATTCCCTGTACACCATACACACAACTCCAAAATTTCCTACCAATATACTCCCCCGTTCTCTCTTCTTTTTTTTTTTCATTCTTTTCCCCCAAAACACACTAGCAGGTGCGTCCCCCTTTACAAGCTTATCATTAATAGTTTCCTCTATTTTTCTGTGTTGGCTTCCGGCCACTGTACTTCCTCTCCGTTCAATTTTCTTTCATATACCCACACAGACAACCCCAGCACTGATTCTCGACTCAATGGAAACCCAACGCAACTACCGACTACCTGAAATTTGAAATGGAAAAGTCAGTGTCTCACCTTAATCAAAACTCGATCTCGTCCGTCGGAGATTTGGTGTGCCGCCGGTTGTTTTCCACTCCGATATTTCGCCAAGAACTTCTGTTGTGCACCCTTTCTCACCTTGCTCGTCCTCTGCTCTCTCTCTCTCTCTTGTCTCTGTGAATGCCCAACAACAGGTAACTCATCCTCTTTTATACCCGTCGTGAACCATCCCTTGAGTTCTTCCTCCATCATTGCTGCCAAAGAAACGTCCCCCGTTTCTCCACAACGGCAGGCTTCAACGCCCGCTCACAACCCCCAATTACTGTAGCAATTATATTTGTTATAAGTATTGTTTTTATCACCATCATTATTATTAGTATTATTATTACTATTATTATTATTATGATTATAATTGTTGTTATTATTATTGTACCATCAATTGGGCTCAAGCTCAATCTCAAATATATAACCAAATTGTGTACCAAAACTAAATGGGCTCGCTGCTCACTCTTAAATTAAAATAGGCCTAATTATCGATTTCATTCAAATTAGGCCAAAAAATAAATACTTGTCCAAAATAACTAAATCAATATCAGCCCAAGTATATTTATTCTAATTAAATATAATAATACTTATCAAAATCAGTTTGTCTTATCCTTTGGCGTGTTTGAACATTAGAAGTCAAGCATGTCTAATGGATCAGGCTCTTCTTTGATCCTTTGGACTTGCTGTGAGAGTTATTTTTATCTTGTTGTTCCCTGTCAGCCTCTTAAACATAAAATATATACTCCACAAATAATATTAGTTTTAAGAATACATCTGGTTTCTATTCCGTTAAAACATTTGATCTACACGGAAAGTTTTTATTTATTTAACCCTATCTAATCTTAAAGCAGCTGGTAAAGGGTCAGGCAGCTGGTAATCGTACATAAAAACAAAGAAGTTAATAAGCCCTGCCAAGACCACAAAATTAGCCTAGAAGGTTAGGTTCTTCTTTCTGGTACTCCAAATGCCACCATCTAGGTGATCGTATGGTTTTGTGTGATGCCACTATGATCCTGAAAGAATTGATAAGCAAATCGCTAGAAATTACTCCCTCCGTTCCGGGCAAAGAGTTCACTGTTCCATTTTGGTATACGTTTCACTTAAAGATTCCACTTTCAAAAATTAAGGCATGAAAGTGTCATTTTATTACTAATGACCTACTAAAAGTGGCATTTTCTTAAAATGTTTTGACTTTCAAAATGGGGACTCTTTGCCCGGAACGGAGGGAGTATTTCATTATGTTCATGCGTGCAGGTTAGGATGTTAACAACCAGGAATAGAACACACATATGCACACACTTTTAAAGTTGGTTGATCACTATATTCATTCAGTATTTCTGAGGTTCCGAGGTTTCTTCAGATCAGGAAACTATTTTGATGGCTACTATGATGAATGAGAGGTATGCTATTGAAGAAGGAGAAGAAGAGGACGACGTTTCTTATACCTCTTTCAAGACCATAAGCACAATCAAGACATCAGACGGGAACAAACAATATGTGAAGAACAACACAACACTGCTTTCACGTCTTACCAGACAATAAGCACAGTTAGGACGTGGAATGAAGAAGATGATACACAAGCTGAGGATTCTACAGAGAGCCCTTGCGGTAAGTATAAGCGCAGAGATATAGTTGGTTCTTAATTATGTTTTTAATCTGCTTTCATTATATTAGCAAGCGATTGAGCTGGATAATGTGACATGACTAACTTGTTTGTCACTTGTCTTTCCCAGTTAGCCACTCTTCTGTGATAAGCACATGTAGAAAGGGTGTTACATCCCATGATTACTACAGTGGGCTATCTTTGAAGAGAAGCAAAGTTGACGAATCTTTCTTTAATCTCAACCAAATGAATGGAACATTCCAAGTTTTGATGGATGTTGAAGAACACATTTCTGGTTCTAGTTGTGGTTCATGCCCGGATCCATCCCTTAAGCAAGCCAGAGATCCCATGGTACTCCCTTTGTGTTCAACTTAACGAAAAATAAATAGGGAAAAGATTTTACGAATTCATTTTTTCTTTTCTTACTACATTAGAAGAATCGAGTAAATTACTACTCCCTCCATACCAATAGTTTCCCTTCTCGAAAACTTTTTGTTCGGAAATGAGTGTCCCTTTTTCTATGATGTTACCAAATTCAACTTTGCTATCTATTTCCCAATGTGTACACGCAATACTATTGTGTTGATACTAAAGACTCGTTTGGCAAGTAGGCATGTTGAATTACCATTATTAAGAGAGCATTGTTAGTACAATTTCCCTTCAATGCAAATGAGGCCCAGGCCTAGGGCCCCCAAAAAAATGTCTAATTTTTTGGACCTCAAAATTAACTAGTCTTCTTACTTTTTTACCTTTTTACTTCTAACTACTTACCGCAATCGACAGACAATCAAGGAAAACAGAAATGAGAAACTCCAAGTCTCCATTTCGCCAAAGACGGCCCAAAGACGACTGCAACAGCTAACGGCGTCGGCTCTTGTGTCTCCCACTAAGGTTATTTTTTGCTTTTGTTTTTTTTTTTTTTTTGAATGAACTTCTTTTAAATGAAGTTTTTTCACATGATAAATAGTAAATACAGCACACATCTTACAACTAGTGTATTAAATTAAAACACTTAAAAGTGTGGAATTTCTTTTCCCTTTTCTCTCTTTCCTTTTTTTTTTTTTTTTTTTTTTTGATATTTACCTCTTTAGTAATATCATGAGCCGGGATTCACTTCTATGTCAGAACTTAGAAAACATACATTCTGGAAAATTAGTAGGCATTGAAGTATCATAGAGGAGGTTAAGACTGAGGTCAACATTCTTTTACACAAGTTTCAGTTGATTTCTTTAAATAGAAAGGAACCTATTGATCTTCTGGAAAACAGAAAGAACTATTTAGATATGGAAGTAACCTATTAAGATCAATTTGTTCAATCATATAAGATTGAAAACTCAGAGGCATATTCCAAAGAAGCCTAAACTTTAGAGTGTGCAATCCCATCTGCAAAGTTAGTTACATGCAAAGCACTGTAAATTGTCTTGGACTTTCAAGCAAGCTTGATGTAATTTATTCTCTTCCCCTTTTTTTCAAAATCCATAGGTACTGGCTCGGAGAGGAATCCAAAAGGAGATAGAATCGAGGCCCTTCAACGACTCGTATCACCATTTGGCAAGGTATCACAAAAACATTAATGCCCAGTTGTATATATTTATGTGTTTATTTATTTATTCGTGATTTATCCATTTAATTTAAACTGTCATTTTACTGGATTTAATTTTCAGGCGGATACGGCTTCAGTCTTGATGGAATCAATTGAGTATATAAAGTTTCTACAACAGCAAATACAGGTGATGACATTAAAGCTATTGTTCAAGTTGTATTTTATTTTATTTTTTGGTTTAAATAATGTTTGTTCATGCCACTTGAAGAAGGGATAGTAGAATCCAACACAATGCAAATGAATTGAAACATATCTTTATTTGCTGAACTAAATGGTTATGCTCCCTACGTCGTACCGAAAATATTTTACTTAAAGAAGTGGAGCGTCGATGACAATATACATGTCTTTCAAATGCAGGTTTTGCTGAATAGGAAAGATGGAGGTGATATAGAGATTGATCTCAAGAGCCGGGGTTTTTGTTTAGTTCCAATTGAGTACACAATTCCCATTGCCCAAGTTAATTACGTACCAAGAGAATAGCGGCTCCGGCTTGGACTACTGGCCTCCAATACACGGAGGATCTTTCAAGAGATAAAAAGAGTCACGATGAATTAAGTTATTTTCATGGTTCTCTTGGTCAGTATGTGTAACTTGCGTATATATAGATCTCAGTTATAGTGTCTGAATGTTTTGGTTCATGATCCTCTCTGGGTCATAACTTGTTTGGTGATTTGATCCCAAATTTGTATCCGGATCTAAGTGGCAAGTATGTGATTTTTTAGTGACGGTGAACCAATCATATGCTCCTAGCTAGATTGGATAGGAAAAAGATGGATGTAAAACTTGATCTCCAGACCTGAGGTCTTTGTTTGGTTCCTCTTTCATGCGCCCACCCCACGAGTATACTACTCTAACAATGACGGATCGCAGATGTTTGTTTAGATAAGAGCTGCTGAATTTCTGAAATGGTTTTCTTGGGCCAATATAACTTTGTGTATGCGCTAACTCCGTGCCAGTCCCCTTTGATAAGAAGGGGTAAATTCGGGTTGGTTCACTCATGCAAGTTTTCAACCAGAAAAAGTTGGGGTAAAATTTTGGTCGATTCATTTTTTAAAGTTTCTAATCCCAAAAGTTTACCTCCTTTTTTTTAACCGCAAAAGTCTATTTTTGGAAATATTGTTTTGAAAATGTCATCGTCTTCTTCAATAGTTCCGTAAATTTCATAGTAGTACTTGAGTAAGAACATCATTGCCTGAAATCCAACTTTATCCCCATCTCCTTCCTCGAGTTTTCATTTCTTGACGAACCAACGGTTTCCATCCATGATGAATGTCATGTGTTATGGGATTGGCCACACAAATATGACACGGAACACAATTAATTATTCGCATGCTGGCAACCAAGCTTTCTAACTCCATGCCTGCTATCCCTTCTCTGTATTCCGAGCTATGCCTAAGCTTCATGCCTTGTGAATGGACTATGATAGAATACAGAGCATTCGTCAATGAGGGAAGAAGCCCTTGGGAACCTTTCCAATTTTGGTAATCTTTCAACCCACTGATCTGTGGCAAAGAGATGTATAGACTACGCTATACTACCAATCTTTTTTCTTCATTTCCATGGATCTGTAATCTTTTGCGGTTTTTTTATCATATCTCTCTTTATCATTTTTTAAATCGTGATACATCAATTTTTTAATCGTTGTTCATCATTATTTGAATTGCGATTCATTTTTTAAAAAAATTGAATCGCGGTCCATCATTATTTGAGTCGCGGTTTATTTTTTTTTTAAATGAATCGCGATACATCGCACACACACTCACTTATTCGCTCCCTCCCGAAATTATCTCTCGTCTCTGCTAATCCTTTACCACATTGCTGGGTGTTTTGATCAGTAATAATAATAATTTTGTTTTCTCATCTACCATACACGTCAAATTGGAAAATTCAAAAGCTCCATGACAGCCGACATTCAAAAACCGGCATTTACCCAACGATCAAGAGCACCCTCAGCACTAAAAATTTGTTTGAAACTCCGCACCAAAGTTGAATTAATTAGCTCCCTTTGTCATCCCCATTTAAGTATATTTATTGTCTTTCTGTTATCTTGGTTCTTTCAATTATGGATTAGGTGGGGGTTAGAGATAGTGTGTGTGCATTTTTGGTTGCCAGAGTGTTTGTGTGTGTGTTTGTTTATGTTTGACCATGTGTATGAAAGTGGCTAGTAGAGAGAGACAAGACAAACTTAGTTGTGTGTGTGTTTCATGGTATGTAAGTATGTGTACAGGGAGAAGTCAAAAAAAAGGGAAGATGATGATGCTTCTACAGAGACGATGAAAAGGGAGGATTGGTTAGAGAAGTCAAAAAAAAATTGAATCGCGGTGCAATTTTAATTTTTTTTTAATCGTTTAGCATTGTGGTGCATAAATTTTTGAATCATGGTACATTTTCGTAACGCGCCTCAGGTTCATTAAAGGTAGCGCAATCATTTTGTCCTCAAAAGTGTCATTTCCCAATTGAAAAAAAAACGATACTAGAACGAATTAAAACTTTGAAAATTGTATCGGCCCGCAATTGTTCCAAAAAGTTATGAGAAATTGTGGGTCTATCAACTTTTTGAAATTTATAATCGCTAAAGTACACTATTGTATTTTTCAACCGAAAAGAGTCACTTTTGATGGCAAAATGACTACGATACCCTTAATAAACCGAAGGCGCTACGAAGGTCAAATTTTGCACCGCGATGAATTTTTTTTTAAACTGCGATACGTAAGTCTTAATTACCTAATTCAAATTTGCACAACGATAAAATAATTTTTGAACCGCGATACATACTTAATTACCTAATCCAAATTTACACCGCAATGAAACAATTTTTGAACCGCGAAACATACTTAATTACCTAATCCAAATTTGCACCACGATGAAACAATTTTTGAACCGCGATACATAAAATATTATACAATCATTTTTGCATCGTAATACAAAATGATAATGAACCAAACCATGCCCTTCACCTTCTTCTTCCTCCTCCTCCTCCGCTTTCGTCATACTGAAAAATCTTTCAACTCAGCATAGATATATTACAGTTTCATATATAATGAATTAAAAAATGTTTACCTTTCAAGGGCGTTGCCCCAAACCCCATCAACCCCCGCAACCTGAGCGGGCAGGTCGATCCCCGTTTCGTTGCCTAACAATGGTGATTTCCAAATCCAATATGTTTGTTGGAACTGTTGAAGGAGACGATGACATTTTTGGAACAATATTTCAAAAAAAAAAAAAAGATCTTTTGCGGTTGAAAAAAAAAAAGAATGGGGTACTAGAGGGGTTAGAAACTTTGGAAAAGAGACTGGTCAGAATTTACCCAAAAAGTTACTTTTTATGGTGAAAAAACTACGATACTCGTAATAAACATAAGACACTGAAAGGATTAAACTGAGGAAATGATCCTCGGCACGATAGTGGGCCCTACTTAAAAAGACATTAGCAACGAAGTCAGGAACATAGGGCCCTAAGATAACGCGAGTTTTGATTATTGTCGAGTAATAGACAACCCACGGCCTCCAAACAGCTTTGGCCTCGGCTGGCCAGAGTGACCTCTGATGTCCTCGGCCCCAGGCACTAGAGTGGTTTCCAACACCCTCGGCCTCGTCGCTGAATCGGTCCCTAGTAACCTCGGCCTCGGCAGTAATAAACACTTTATCGCAAGACCGCTCGGCCTCGGCGTGGGATCAATCATCACCCGGCCTGACAAAACAGCTTCCCTAGGCCCGAGAAAACCGCTACACGCAAGCACCAACTCCCTGACAAACGCACAGTTCACTTATTTCTAACAAAGACCATCAACGCATTTAATAAACGCCGCAATGTGTTCCCCAATGACCAGCCGCCACGTCGACAGAAAGATCAGATATAAATATGGGACACTCATTTATTGTAAAGGTAAGTAAATTCTGAGATATCACTACTCTCTTATCACAACCCCTTATCAAGCAAATATCACGGCACATTTATTACCCATTTTACCACCGGAAATCTTACTCTCACACCGGAGGGTTCTAGTCGGGCCGCCCAGGCCGGTGCGGTGTTTGTTGTTTACTTTGTGCAGGTTAACCAAGAAAGATGAACGGTGGGCGCCACCTCATCCTTGCTCTCACGTGGACGACAAGACAAGGTCACCCACGAAAATAAGCGTGATCGGTTTGGTTCCATTCTTGGGAAAGCGACTTTCTCGATCCACGGCGTCCACAAGCGAAAGGATGGTGAGATCAAAAAGCAAGCCTCTAAAAATGTCACCCCATTGCATCCACCCACCCGAGAAAAAGAACCCGGTAGAAGCACAGCGAGGGAAGGGCCTTGAGGGCCACAGTCTCAGCGAGCGAGACTCCGGCGCCTCGGTACGGAGTGTCGGCGAGGACCAACGACTCGCTGCGGCCCAAGCGGCTCTCTAACAACCAAAATAGAGAGGCGCCGACCCAGAGATGGGCGATTCAGCGAAGTGGAGTCTTCGAGCCAACGAGAGAGCGACCTCACGGCAAAACAAATAAGCCACGGTCGGGAAGAGGCGGACCCGGGGGAATACAGCGTATTGGGAGCACCGAAAGAACCACGTACACAAAGATACGGGAGGTCGAGACCAAAATGCACGAGTTACGACAAAAAGCTCGGGTCCCAGAACCCGAGCCCATAATCAAGGTGCAAAGCACCCCAGCGCGCTCCAACTCGGTCTGGCAAAGGGTGGAAGCTACAAAAGCCAAAAGAGCAAAATTTACCACCAATGTCAAGTCAAGACTTGGCAAGAGGATCGCCGGCGAGGGTCTAGACGGCGTTCATTCTCGCCTAAGGTTCCCCCGATCTGAGATAATCGTCGAGCTCACGGCGGAAGGAGAATCAACCCTACGTCCGGTCTTGACCAACAAGGCTCTCGGATCTCGACATTCATCTCGCCAACTTCGCAAAAAGGCTCGCCTAGGATCCCCAATAAGAAACACGGCCGAGGAAGAGGTCGAAGTACCTCAGGCAGACAAAGGAGCCAACGGCATCCCCACACAAACCGTAGGCTCGGCACAGGGAGACAGACCAATGACGGATGCCGAGATAAGGGCATGGATGGAGAAACTAGAAGATCGGCAGAGCACGGGAACAAACACGACCGTCAAAAAAATAGGAGGGTCGTTCATTAAACAGATAAGAGAAGTAGAGGTGCCCTCGAAAGTGAAGATTCCATACTTGAAGGCTACACCGGTGCAACGACCACTGGACCGTAATGTCGGGGTTCAATTAAAAATGATCATAGTGACCCGGACTTAACAATATATGGTGCTTAGCATTTGCGGGGGAACCGAGGCCAGCAGGTGAGTACAATGGATTAGCCAATGACTCTATCACCTGTTAGGATGACTTCAATGAGGCCTTTCTGAAAAAGTTCGCCTCGGCAGGTGCCCTCCCGAAAAGTGAGACAGACTTGTGCAGCGTGAAACAAGAAAGTGGAGAGGCGTGCTCTCATACATGGCCCCGACTTGAGGGTCTGGACCAAATCCCGATATTCAGAGCACCTCGTAGGATGTGGCGGGCTTGAGCGTTGATGCGAGGGGCGAGCGAGCTCCTCGTGAGACCAAGGGACACGATTGGCGAGATGTTCCTAACGCCCAGGTGGCTCTGGCGGATGGCGAGCAACCCTCCACCACAACAAGCTCGCGGCGATCCATCCCTCACGGCTATCACGCCGACCGGGCGGCTACGCCAACAAGGGAAAAAAGAATAGGGGAGAGCTCGGCAAGATGATGCCCACCCGGAAAAGGAGAAAAGGAGGAAAAGGCGCCAAATTCATAGGAAAATTAGGGGCAGAGGCGAGACAACGAGTTGGAGGACTTCGGCACCCTCTGCGTCGAGGAGCACATCATGGATGTTTTCTTAGCAGAGAACAAGATGACCCCCTTTCCCATGAAATCACCCTCGATACCGAAACCCCAGGAAAAGATGCAACTTCCACCACGAGATCGACCCGTCACGGAAGAATGCATACATCTCCAAGAAGCGTCTGAGAGGGTTATAAGCGAGGGAGATCGGAGGTTCGTGGCAAGAGAGGCCAATGTCGCGCCCGGGACCGAGGGGCTCAGAGCATGAACGAGGCTCGAAAACAATAGGCCGGTGAATACCATTCGAGAAGAAACTCAAAGTATCACGTAGTTGAAGAATGTAATCAAGCTGCTTGAGCAACTTCGGTAGAAAGCGTCATGGAAGGGATGGTCGAGCATGAAATGGTTTTAGGGACAGAGCTAGCGGTCAATGATTATGCTTTCGGCAAAGCAGTTGACCACGCAAGTTGGCATACAACAAGACCTCTGGAATCAAGCGGGTCTTGATAGATCGAGGTGCGGGGAAGGGATGTGATGTCTTATAAGTGCTTTTACGGCATTAGGGCTCGGCGATGCCCACCCACTCCCCAGGAGTCAAGCTGGAAGGGTTCGCGGGCCACAAGGTCACGGCAAAAGGCAGAGTGGCCCTCAAAGTCGGCCTCGGAGAAGGAATACCGCCCCGAGCGAGGAAGTCACTTTCCTAGTCCTCGATCTCCCCTCAGTACAATGCCATCCTCGGCGGCAGTCTCGGGCCAAATTCGAATGGTCGCATCAATGGCCCATCGGAGGGTCAAATACATGACCTCGTTTAGAGGCGAGGGGTCCTCAAACGCTCGCACTACGGAATACTTCATCAACGAGAGAAGAGCGGAGAAGAGACTAAAAAGGCCGGGAGGCCAGGCGGGGAAAAGGGACGGCAGAGTTGCCAAAGCGAGCCCGAGGGCTCGACGGAGAAAGCTACACCTAGCAATCAAAGCAAGCCAAGGAAGTTGGCCGCGTCGGGGAAGAAGGAATGTCGGCCGGCGAGATCGAAAAAAGCGAGATCAATAGCCTCGGCGTCTGAGACCATCCGGTCTTCGACCTATGGAGGATGTAAAAAGAAGTTATCATAAACTTGACTACCGACCAAAAATCAAGGTGGTAATGGAAATAGCGGGCGAAGAGAGAAGAGCTATCATCGAGTTCTTGAGAAACAACACGGACGTCTTCGCATGGAAGGCCGAGGATATAGAGGGCATTCTTGAGAAGTAGCGGTTCACCATTGAGCATCGATCCGGCATTTGTACCCGTTCAACAAAAGGCGAGGTATTTCTCTCACGAAAAACAAGATGCAATTAAGGAGGAAATAGTCAAGCGCTACGGGTAGGATCATTAGAGAAATCCACTACCTCACGTGGATCGCAAATGTTGTGATGGTAAGAAAGAACAACGGAGGAAGTGGAGGATGTGCGTTGACTTTACCAACTTTGAATGAAGCATGCCCAAAAGGCGGTACCATTCAGAAGATAGATCGATTGGTCGACTCTATCTCGAGCTACAAAATTTTAAGCCGTGGACGCCTACTCGGGGTACCACCAAATCAGGATGTGGAAAGAAGATCAAGAGAACACAACTTTCCGGCGGCGTGTGCACTCTCTTGCTACAACATGATGTCGTTCGACCCTAAAGAATCGGGCCACTTACCGGCGAATGGTAAATAAAGTTTTTGGGGACCGATTAGGGGGAATGTGGAGGCGTACATAGGCGATATGTGATTAAGACCAAGAAGCGACGGCCACATAGGCGACCTCGGAGAAACTTTTGCAAACCTCGAAAAGAACAGATGGCTTCAATCCTTGAATAACAACGAGAAATTTTTTTTGGGTACATGGTGAGCAGCGTGGAATTGAGGCAAATCCCAAAAAAAATTAAAACCTTGGCGAGATGAAGGTCCAATATGTATCAAACAAGTGCAATTTGAATGGAAGAATAGTGGCCCTGGGAAGATTCATCTCGAAATTAGCCGAAAAAAGCCTCCATTTCTTCAAAATCTTAAAAGGGGCGAGAAAGTTCACATGGGACAAAGAGTGCGACCTAGCCTTTGCCGAGCTCAAAAAATACCTCAGCATCCTGCCCTTGCTCAGCTACCCCTCTCCCGGAGAAAGACTGTACGTCTACCTCTCGGTCGCGGACACGGCCATAGCATCGGTCATTGCGAGAAGAAGGAGGACTTGAGACCCATCTATTATGTCCCATGCAGCGTAGAGGTAGAGGCGAGATACATGCATATTGAGAAGGTGATTCTCACATTAATGATAACGAGAAAATTGAAGCCATACTTCAAAGCCCGTGAAATCGGGGTATATCACAGGCTGCGCTTTGCGAAAAGTGCGTAGGCACGGCGTCGCGAGGAAGGATGATGAGATAGGCCGTCTAATTAACAGAATATGCAATCATCTACCTCCCAAGAAAATCCATCAGGGCTCAAGTCTTGGAAGACTTCATTGCCGAAACCTCCTTTACCTCGGTAAAAGGAAAGAGTGATACACGGATCGAGGACCTCACTCGGCAAACAAGTGCCGAGCGAAGCGGTCTGCAGCTGTGACAGGCGGCGCAATCGGCCACTGGACATTGTTCGTGAAGCGGATCGTCTAGCAAGAATGGCAATGGAGGCGAGGCATCCTACTCGTAACCCCGAAGGAGCGAGGAGATCGGGAAAGCTCTTAAACTAAACTTCCAGCGTCAAACAACGTTGCAGAATATGAAGCATTGATAGCGGTGCCGAGGCGGCGCGAAATAGGAGCTACTCAAATCTTAATATTCAGCGACTCGACTCATCGTGAGCCGATTTAGGGGAGTATGGGGTAAACCACAACAACGGACAAATACGGGGAGCTAGCCTTGGCGTCCTCGCCCAGTCGGATATTGGGAACTAGAGCAAATAGGAAGGGCTGAAAACACAAAGGTATACCACCTCTCCAAAATGGCCACCAGTGAGCTCGGCGAGCTCCCCCCTGAAACGTGGATCGAAATCCTCGATACCCCGGCCATTGATAAATAAAAATAATGATGCTAGAGCAGGCCAGCGGAGTGTTGGATCGATGACATCAAAAGTACATCGACCGGGGATCTTGCCCGACAAGAGCAAGGATGGGCAATGGCAAGAAGATCGGCCGAATACACGTAATTGGGGATGTACTATACGAGCGATCTTTTTAAAGCCTCTCCCTAAGGTGTGTCGACCCGAGGAAATCACACAAGGACTACTAAGCCCAGGTGCGGAGGGTATGTGGAAGCCACCCGGGGGCTCGAACTTTGGCCAGACGAATCATTTTTCATGGGTACTCTTGGCGCGTTAAGAAAGGATCTTAGAGGTATATGCGAAAATGCGACAAATGTCAAAATTCGCTAACATCCCAGGCGCCCTCGGCACCTCAAACCCGTGTCGCGGCATGGCCTTTCAAAATGTGGGGACTTGACACGTCGGGTCATTCCCTACTCGCCCGAAAGCAAGAACAAATTTGTGATATTTGCGGTGGACTTCACAAAATGGATCGAGGCCGGGCCCTAGCAAGCATCACTAAACATTCATTCGAGACAATGTCCTCTGCGAGATATGGATTACAAGGGCCATTGTGCCGGATCAAAGCGGCACCACAGGTTTTCAAAGCAGATTCACGGCAGGCTGAGGAGAGATGGTCGCCATTGGAAGTCTTGTGCTTTACCAGGAAATGGCCAAGCGGGCTCAAACAAATCCTTCATGCCGAAAGAAGATTGGACGACAAAAAGGGGCTTGGCTCGAGGCTTAGCTCAATGGGCTTATCGAACTTCGCGCGAGGCTCAGCCAGAA
>CM028382.1:53691540-53738280 GCA_013146195.2 Codonopsis lanceolata | reverse complement strand
AAGCAAAGATAATACTTCGCCGATTGATACGGGTAGGAGGCACAAAATCGATCGTAAAATATCGTGGGCAGACGCAGGCGATTACCGTATACGATTTTAGTAGAATGGTAGCCGAAAGTAAGCACCGCCACAGATCCAGGCTTAGGGGACGCCCGACTCAAACCGGCAAAGAATGGTTAGACCAAAGTTTGAATATTGATCGCATGATGAGCCAAATAACAAGTCTTATGCAAGGTCCAAAGCCCAGGTGGTGAGGTAATCTCTTCCCCTCAGCCCTCAAAAGCATCAACCTCCCATGTTCCTCCTCCAAACCCAATTTCTCACAGAAACACCAACCCACCAAATATTGCCACTACTCCAAATCCATATCCAACCCAAAATCCATATCCAACCCAAAATCCTTATCCAAATTTCCTCCCAAAATCCCTATCTAACCCAAAATTCCTATCCAAATTCAAAACTCATATCCAACCCAAAATTCCTATCCAACCCAAAATCCTTATCCCGTCTAAGACCCAAATCCTACCCAAAATCAAAATCCTTATCGAACCCTTACCAAACGCCTCCTCAAAATCCTTATCAAATACCACGCCAAATTAAATTAATCAAGCTTTTCCTAATCATACTAGCATATACCAAAATCCAACTCCCTTCCCACCAAAATGGAGAGACAGTACATGGAGAACTTGAAAAGTATGATGCTCGAAGCTCTCAGACAAAGAAAAATTTTTTATATGAAGGCATTAACGCTAAAACCTTCACCATAATACCCCAAATTTCAAAATGTCCGACATAGAAAAATTCGATTTCGGACTGATGCCCTATCTCCCACCTAAAATCTTACTCTCATCGGCATGCAATCAAGAGGGGCTAGTTTCAAGCCATGGCCTCCAATTTTCACCTTACCTTGATAGGACGCTAAGCAATGGTTAATGCTAGCAGATGATAGACCATGGGCACTTGGGACCAAATAGTCAAGGGTTCCTAGAAAGGTACAAAGACAATACCACCACTGAAAATAAAAGGGAACTTGAGGCATGCACCCAAAAAGAAAATGAAACATTCGCGGAATTTGCAGCCGATGGAAGGATAAAGTCGCCTGCACTTCGACGGATCCGATCCGGGAATCATGCGCATGTTCATCAAAAACCTCCCCCATTTACCTAACGCATGCGGTATCTCCCTTATAGCAATTTTAAAGAAATAGTGGAGATAGGAGTCCAGTATTGATGAAGACATACGCATCGGGATCCCTAGAGATTGATGCACATACACCCCCAATTTCACTCTGCGACTCAATCGATGAAGAGTCTTCGGAAGAGGTCAACGTGGTTGAAAGAATTCCACCTGGTAAATATAGTGGTGTGCCATGGTCATATGAGACAAATGAATCTGCCAACTCTGTTGAAAGAAGCAGCAATACCAACAAGAACCTCATAGGACCTTACTGAGCAAAAAGAAGGCATTACGATGAACTGAATGCCCCAATGTCCCTGATTTTCCAAGGCTTAATGACACAAGGGGTTTTGAAACCAATGGAAAATTATCGACCTCCACCAAAGCTATCGACACGTGGGACCACTCTCGATTTGCGAGTATCATCGTAGCGTGGCCATCCTAACGATAAGTGTTATAAGCTCAGAAGCGCCATCCAAGATCTTATTGATGGCCAAATCATTGAGAAGCCACACCCATGATTGTCTATAGTAAATAGCGAAAAATACCCTAAAAACCCTTGTATATACACCTCCAAAGACTCTTTGTACCTTTGAATGTCCTTTTGTCAAATAAAATCTCCAGGGAACAACTCTTTTCAACTCAGCGTCAATTTTCATAAATTTTGGGATCCTTGTTGTTTTTTGGTACCTCTAACAATTTTGCAGGGGCTGAAAAATAAAATATTTGACTACTATCATTTGCTCTTTTAAGAGGACTATCCAGAGGTACGTAATAATTACATCTTATTTCAAAAAAAAAAATGATGATCATTTCAAAAAAAAAAAGAGAAAGGTTTTTTCTATGTGTTGCCTTTTGTTTCCCAAAACATGCAAAGACAAGAAATCCCCCCTCACCTTTATTTTCAATTGTCATCACCAGTGGACAAGTGCATCAGTCATTATTGATTCAAAAAAAATCTAGCAAGTCCTACTTTGAGATGTCAAGGTCTACCACCTCAAAAAACAAAAAAACAAAACAAAAAGAAAACAAAAAGGAAAACAAAATAAAGTAAAAAGCAAGAAAAGAAAAAAAAAAGAGAAAAATGATAAAAAAAAAAAAAAGAAAAAAAAAGAAGGACCAATAGGAAGCCAGAAAAGAAAAGAAAGTTGGAAAAACTGGGACAGCCAGGAAAGCAGAAAAGTCTGGAAAGCTGAAAAGTCCAGAAAAGCCAAGCAACTCAGGGATCATACACAACAATTCAGGACTAGAGGCCTTCAACACAACTTATCCTTGCAGAGTATGCTCATTTGCTCTTTGTTATTTTGAAAGCCCAGCCAAGTCTTCAAACTGAGCCTTCCAAAAGTATTTATCTATATTCAAGCCTGATAAAATTCTTGCTTTTCCTATATTAGTTTGTCAAGTTTTCTTCTTGATTTCTGAGCACATATCGCCAAAATATCTGTAAAAAAAAATGACGAGTCAACTCATGAAAAAACATGATAAAACTACACGAGTTGGTAATGAGTCATTTCAAGGATATGGACTCACAAACCACTAAAATATGTAAGTTCGATAAAGCAATCTTCTGTCTTGGTGAAAGGTCATCTTCAACCCATTGCGACCGAGCTATTAAATGGCACACTGGGGGCTACCACCATACACCAAAGCCTAGCCATCCCTGAGATCCAACTTCCCAAAACTGGGGCTGTTTCACCCTTATATATACATCCACCAAGAGTGACAACCTTCTTTTGTCCCAAGAGAGAAGACAGATATCTCTTCAAGCACTCTCTCAAATTGCTCAGAGAGGTCAAAAAAAAAAGAAAAAAAAAAAAAAGTAGAAAAAAAAAGAGAGAAGAAGAAAAAAAGGAAAAGAGAAAAAGAAGAGAAGCCTCTCCTAAGCAACTTCTTCAAAATCTCTCGCTCACAAAAAAAGAAGAAGGAAAAAGATCAATCACTCTTGGACCACCCCATAATCCACAACCAAAGCCAAAAGCCAACCTCCCAACCATATCCACAACCAGGTCCAAAAACCAACTTTCTATCCAAAACCCACAGCTTAAAAGGCCAGCCAATGATCGCTTTGCGATCGCCTTTCTTAAAATAACCAAACCCATGGCCCAAAATACCTTTGAACAAGAGGCCAATCAGATCCTCAATCCTAAAGCTAAAACATCCCAAATACTCAAACACTATACCCGAACCCAGTTGCCACCTATAGCTCTGTTTCAATCGGTTATAACATGATCGGGGTCCAAGAAATAACTCTTTGCTAAAGACACATAAAATTATCAAAAGATAAATGTTAAGTAGGGTCCATAAAACCTGTGATACTTGGCAATGAACTCTGGATCATGACTCTTCTTTTTGTCCAGTAGAGTCGTCTCACTTTCTTTGAGCATACTAATTTCTATCTCCCACAAAAGTTTCTCCAAATCGAGTCTTTCTGGGGCTGTCCCCCGTTAATCTTTTCAGAAACCTGCCCGTTTCATCTTACAAAATGTGGCTCATCAAGTCATCCTAGGGTTTCTCCCGCCAAACTCATTGGATGCATGAAGGCTCATCATCTCCAGAAGCAGCTATCGTTTCCATCTTTGCCTGAAGGAGGGAAAAGGCTACAAAGCCGTGATCCCTCGAGAATAAGCAGCTCATCCTCGCATGCATCGAAAGACTGGCTCCCTACAAGGTAAACAACTCGCTAGGTTGAAAACCCGAAAGGGCGGCCTAGGCAAAAGTTAGAGCGCGAAAAAAAAAACAACAACAAGAAAAGAAACAACATGAAAAAAAGAAGAAAAAAAAGGGTGGTCCCTCCGAGGCATCGATTAAGTAGAGCTCACTAATCCTGATTGATTTCCTTTTTTATGATGCACTAGTCAAAAGACTGAAAACTGACCCAACACATCATTCGCCTCCATTTCAAATATCACCATCAACTCCTATACACATAACCCTCAAAAGCCAACTAAAAGTCACATCTCAAGCTCTCATATTGCATTTCCTTCACCTTGCCTTATCCTATCTTAACATGTTTAAGAAACAGATGGTACACATGCGCATTCAAAAGTTTTTTAAAGAGAAAGGGAAAAATTGCATTCGCATGCTTGCATCTTTCTAATGCATCTTATCAGGTCTTCCGCCGTATCAGCCTATGAATGTTCTCCCAGCATCTCGCCAAGGACCACCTCCAAAGGTCCTTAGCAGCATCATAAAAAACTACAAATAGTGAAGTCCATATCCCCGGCAGATCAGCGGCAAATGGGGAGAAAAGCCAGAAAAATCAGCAGCAAAGCAAAAAGAGAAATTTCCAGCCAAGGTCGGAAATAGCAGCAAAAGAAAATTTTCCAATCAAGCGTGAAAATGAAGCAAAGAAGAAATTTCCACTAAGGCCGGAAATTGCAACGAAAGAAAAGGGAAAAGATTTTCGGCAAAGCCTGAACCGCAAAGAAAATCCCCAAGTGAAGCAAAGAAAAGAAAGCGGCGATGCAAAGGTCGCACAAGCATCAGCAGCAATAGAAATTGCAAAAGCAGCAGCAACGGTAAGAAAAGGTAAGTATTCTACCCCTTTTCTGTGCATTTGTGTTAGTGCTTGGAAGCTTTCCCTTAAGGGGCACGCAACCCCGGATCATAGGGAAATGTTTTGTTCTCCGACGAAGGTAGCGTTCCTGAGGAGACATTTCATGCCGCACAATACTTACATCGCAGCACTTGATAGACTACCTTTGCAGCACTTGCACCGCAGCACATGCATCACAGCATCCGTCGTTTGTTAATGCGATGGATATCGCATTCAGCGTTGCGATGCAATGGATATTGCATCCGTCTTTTCGTGTTAATGCGATGGATATCGCATTCAGCGTTGCGATGCAATGGATATTGCATCCGTCTTTCCATGTTAATGCGATGGACCGTCTTTCCGTGTTAATACGATGGATATCGCATTCAGCATTGCGATGCAATGGATATTGCATCCGTCTTTTGTGTTAATGCGATGGATATCGCATTTAGCGTTGCGATGCAATGGATATTGCATCCGTCTTTCCGTGTTAATGCGATGAATATCGCATTCAACGTTGCGATGCAATGGATATTGCATCCGTCTTTTCGTGTTAATGCGATGGATATCGCATTCAACGTTGCGATGCAATGGATATTGCATCTGTCTTTCCGTGTTAATGCGATGGATAACGCATTCAGCGTTGCGATGCAATGGATATTGCATCCGTCTCTCCGTGTTAATGCGATGGATATCGCATTCAGAGTTGTGATGCAATGGATATTGCATCCGTTTTCCGTGTTAATGCAATGGATATTGCATCATGTTTTGTGTCAACGCAATGGATATTACGTTTTGTGTTGCGATGCAATGGATATTGCATTCGTTTTCCGTTTTAATGCAATGAATATTGCATTAAGTTTTGTGTCAACGCAATGGATATTGCGTTTTGTGTTGCGATGCAATGGATATTGCATCCATTTTCCGTGTTGATGCAATGGATATTGCGTTTTGTGTCGCGATGCAATGGATATTGCATCTGCTTTCCGTGTTAATGCAATGGATATTGCATTAAGTTTGTGTCGACGCAATGGATATTGCGTTTTGTGTTGCGATGCAATGGATATTGCATCCGCTTTCTGTATTAATGCAATGGATATTGCATTAAGTTTGTGTCGACGCAATGGATATTGCGTTTTGTGTTGCGATGCAATGGATATTGCATCTGTTTTCCGTGTTAATGCAATGGATATTACATTAAGTTTGTGTCGACGCAATGTATATTGAGTTTTGTGTTGCTATGCAATGGGTATTACATTTTGATGTGCGCTATTTTCACTAGGTTGTAATGGATATTACAACTATCTTTCCGCATAAAACTTGTCTGCATTGCAACGCTTGATCCCCAGCAGAGATGAAGTACGTTTGGTCTAATTCCTTGGATAAGGATACGTAGGCAGCCTATTTCGGTAGGCACGTCCATCACAACACTTGTTTGTTCACATTGCATCATGATTGTTCTGGTTTTGGCCTGAACTACGTTTGGTCTGATTTCCTTTACTAAGGAATACGTAGGCAGCCTACATTAGTAGGTCTAACCATCAGAGCACTTCAAGTTCATATCTGCTTAAAAACTACGATAACCTGTTATGATCGACTAAATATGTCTAGGTTATGGAGTTTGGATAGCATGATAAACTGTGCATTATAACTGTTACCTATTGCATTTCTCTCCCGTTTTAATTGAGCGAAATTGGAGAGTCTATTGTTTATCAACGATGTTTATCTACTCAGTAAGCCTTGGGTTACCCGTAGACTCCATCATTGAGGGGCTCTGTAGACACCCCAATTTCGTACCCCTGGTATGTGATTCTGACATGTGATATCAAGAACTATTCCAAATTAACAACTGTCAAGTTACAGGAGTCGAAAATGCGAAAGGCAAAGCTGGATGCGCAAAACAGTGAATCGCGAGGGGTGAAAGTGTCAAAATTGGAAGTTGAACAGGAGCTTGGCACGGCCAAAAGGCATGTTGGGCGTCGCGCCAAGCAAGGGGTGTGTCGGCGCCAGCATAGTTACTGTAGCTCTAAGACTTAACGCATTATGCAATTCGCGATGGCTGCGGTACAAACAAATGAAGCCGGCTGAGGGAATTTATAATTCCCGATGAGTCCTCCTTTCCTCCTATAAACTGAGGCACTGGGCTCCCCATTTCAACAACATTTTCATCCGCGGAGAAACGCTGAAGAATTCTTTTCACGTTCCTTCGACGCCGATAATAGTGAGGGTGTGAGATAGGTGTGTGTAGCCCATCAATGCTTCCAAACCCCATCCAAACTCCGCCAAAACTTAAATCCACCGGTTATAAGTGATCCCTAGCCTTTTAGTTAGGTATCCACCTTACTTCCCCGACCCAAAATTCCCAAAGTAAGCCGTTACTCTGCCCGAGTAATAAGCTGAAATACACAAAAAGTAAGTCGTTATTCCGCCCAACCAAAAAGGCCAAAACCAACCAAAATAAGTCGTCACTCTGCCCGAGTGAACGAGCCAAAGTCATCCAGAATAAGCAGTTACTTTGCCCAAACCAAAACATCAACCACAAAAAAAAAAAAAAAAAGACTCCCTCTCCCTGAAGGACAAAGCGAGCATACTACCGCTCTAAAAGGTAATAGCCTTTTAGGGCGTTTTATTTATTTACTTGTTTATTTATTTATTATTTAAAGTTGTTATTTAAATCCGGCTCAATGTAGTCAATATAAGCCGTTGTGCTGTCTGGATTAGATTAGGAAATATTATGTAAAAGAGCCGTTATAATGGCCAAATATTTTTGTAATTATTGTAAGGAAATGGCTGCAAGTCCGTAAATAATGTAGCCACGGATGTATTTGTTTTATTTTCCTGTCTTTTAATGCTTTATTTATTTGCTAAATAAATATAACAATAAACATACTTTAGCCAAAAACTATTTTGAGACCGAAATGGCGAGTTGGGTGCCTAGCACCTTCCCAACTCGTAAATTAGCCTCCGAACCCGTTTTCAATCTCTGGTTTTCTTTTTTTTTTTCTGGTTTTGCTTTATTTTTGCCTTAAAATAAAGATGGAGACTCTAAAACTTTTTGGATCCAGTGGGGCCTCACAACACTCCTTCTTTGCACTTTTCTCGTTTTTCCTTAAAAAAATGAGAATGAGAATGAAAGGGTGATGTATTCCCATATCCTGGTATCCCCTAAACAAGGGATAACTTGATGCGGGAAACCCAAAGCTCCCATAGTGATCCGAAACGGGCCATAAGGCTATTTTTAATAAAATCCATAGTGGGGGCGTCGCAATATCCTTTTGTGCACTTTTCCGTTTTTCCCTAAAAAAGGGAAAATGAGACTGAAAGGGTAATGCATTCCCATATCCTGGTATCCCCTAAAAAAAGGATAACTTGATGCGGGAAACCACAAGTTCTCATATTGGATCAAAAATCCACTAAAGGCAACCGAGGCGCATTCCAACGCGCTAGCATAGACAGCACTCCTCTCGCACTTTTGATTTCGTCCTCCCCTAAACAAGGAAGGGTGGAACGAGAGTAGTGGTGTCCCGCATCCGTACGTACCGCACCCCAATCCAAGGGCGCGCGGGGCACGGGCGCACGTCCCGGCAACCCACAATATCTGAATAAAAATAACTTACACATATATAAAATTAGGCCCCTCACAAATTAGGAGGTCTTTGCGAAGGCCCATGTAGCACCTGCCCAGGACGAGGCTTGCCGCATCACAACTATGGACTATATTTTACATTTTGTGTACGTCTTTCAGCTCTTCGGCCATTAGCTTCTTAGTGATTTAAGTTTGGTCCTATGTTTAGTGTAGTTGGCGAAATTTGGATTAGGGTAGTCCTTAGATGATTAATCGATGAATTAAGAGGCTCTTGGATCACTAGCTTATTCGTGATTGGTTTAAATCACAATTTGGTCATCCCTACTTTTGACAAAAATCATAAAGCTCACTCTATTTTATTTTTCCTCAATTTAATCACTCTGCTTTCACATAATTAGCACATTCATCACTCCATCCATATATTTGGATGGAAAGTTTAATTTTGATAGGAAAATAAAAAAATACCCTTACTAAATTTGAGGGGTTTGAGGATCTCCTTCTCCTCTCAAACATAACTTCTTAGTGTGTGACTTGAATTTGTCAACACACCTTTCAAAGGTAAGGGACATTATTGTATTTTAAAAGATTTCCATCCAACTTAACTAACAGAAATGACTCTAGTGACCTTATTGACTTTCGGTGCTAAGTAGAGTGATTAAATTGAAGAAAAAAATAGTAGAGTAAGCTTAATGAATTTTGGCCGAAAATAGGGTGACCAAATTGAGATTTAAACCTTTGTTATTTAACTTCGGTCTAGGTCTATCGTAGTTAGTGAACTTTAAATTGGGGTTGACCTTAAATGGTCGAGATCATAACACATAAGGTATGTTTCTCGTATAGTTAATAAAATAATTTATGTTTGACTCGGGACACATGTTAAGAAAATATAATTCATTATATTATAAGTAGAGGTGACAATTTTTGCCCGCGCCCATTTGCCCGCCCAGACCGCCCAGACCGCCCAGTAAATAATGGGTATGGGCACACCCAAAATTTTAAATGGACACAAATGGGCATGCCCACTTGGGCACATTGATTATGATGGGCTAAATGGGCGCCCACTTGGGCACCCATACTAAAACTCATTAACTTTCTCTTCTAATTTTGTTTTATCAATTACATACATAATTATAAAATACTTAAGATTAATAATGACATTTAATATAATTAATATATTTATATTGTACACCTACTCTTCCAACCACACACACACATATATATAGTACACCCGCCCTTCCAACCGCCACCCCTACCCCAAAATTGCAAAGCAAAACATGGAATGTTATTCTATGACTCTGTACCCTTAAATGAAACACAACATCACACCCAAATTGTTCAATTTTTATAACTTTGTAAATATCCGTTCCTGTTACACTATAAATAGATTCATAGCGGTTTTGTGAGCAGTGTGCAACATGCGACATTCTTATTTGCTCGAACCTTCTCATATAGATTTGTACATGTGGCTTAGTTAGCTTGTTTAGTTTTTTGTCAGTTTCCACTCGTGTGTTTGTCTATTGGGCTTCAGCAAAATAAAAAATCTAACCACAAAATAAAAGATTGAATTGAGGATTACAACAACAAAAATACATTTTTACATACTAATACATAAAACTATTAGTAAAAATTAAAATGCAATTTCTAAGAAAAGTTATTTTCTTCACAAACTACTACTTCCGTTCTTAGTTCATTTGTCATATTTTATTAGATCCCTATCATTTTCCTTTTATTAGTGTCATATCTGTTAAAGAGAAGAGAACATAAAACTCTAATACTAACTACTCCATCTGTTCCACCTAAACGTCCACGTTTGAAAAGTTAATTAATAAGAAGTTATATTAATATAATTGAAGTTAGTCTTAATTACAAAAATATAATTTAGCACAAGCAATATGTCGGTCTTTTCCAATTATTGTGATTGTAATTATATATATATATATATATATATATATATATATATATATATATATATATATATATATATATGGTTAGTTGTAACTTTTGATAATTTTTTGTAAAAAAATTTATTTTTTTGTAATTTTTATATTTATTTGATAAGTGCATGTTAATGAGTATGGCGCCATGCCCATTTAGTGCCCGCCCATACTATTAAATGGGCACTTACTTGCCCGCCCATTTGAGCCCGCCGTCCATTTAGGCCCGCCCATTTGCCACCTCTAATTATAAGTATTATGATATTGTTTTCCAAAGATATCCATGTAAGATTAGGGTCCATTAATCAAAGTGAAAATCAAAACAACGGTAAAATGGTAGACATAACTTAAAAAAACCAAAAGCGAGCACTTTTTTTGGAATTATCTAAAAAAGATGATTTTTTAAAATGAACTAATAAAGTAAGATTTTCTAGTATTATTGATAAATTTTATTCGTTTACAAATATATAAGAAATAAATAAAAAATGACGATTAAAGATATGCAAATTAATTTAAAATATATGATTTTTGGTGAAACTCTCGGAAAGTAAATAAGTATAAATTGGTAGTAATAAAAAAACTCATAATGAAAATTTAAAGCAAGCTAGAATAATTAAATTAAGTTAATTAACCTAAGAAAAATGTTTAAATTCCGTAAAATTTTAAAGCTAACAATTTTTGGCGGGTAAAGCAAAATTGTTTGAAGCACTTCCCGCCAGTTGATCCTCCTTGTGAGTTGTGATATGAAGAAACATATTGGATCAAACATTACCCCCCACCCAAGGCAACTATGCTGACATACTACTAATGCCAAACCCAACATTTAGAATCTCTGTCGAGTTGACTCGCTCTTTCCAAACCCGCCTAAAATCTTTGGCCATCCCCTACATTTGAAAAAGGTTCATTTTTATTTCTACATTTTTAGCTATAAACATTTACTACTATTATTTTTCTAATATATATATATATATATATATTTATAATTTTGCTATTACATGCCATACAAAATAAAGAAAAATGTGATATCACATTAGTAGTATCAGTGTATCACCATCTAATATCAACAAGCACGTAAATCAGCTGGTAAGAGGTTGTTCTAGCTTAACTAATGTCTCGGGTCCGATACTTATGATAACACATTTGTGTTACATACTTGTGGGGACAGCTGTCATTACTTGGTGGTTCTACTCGGTTCGTGGGATTAGTCTTGTGTTTTTAGACTGGAGACTCTCCACATTACTAAAATAAAATATCACTGTTGTGCTAAAATGTTTTTTCAAGTGACACGTAGTAGTTTAGATTAAGGGATCGTTTGGTGCAGCGTTTTGAAAACGCAGCGTTTTCAAAACGGAGTTTTAGTGCTTGTTTAGTGGAGCGTTTTAGTCAAAACGCTGGTAAAAAACGCATCGTTTTCTCTTTAAGTGTTTCAATGCAGCGTTTTAAAACGCAGCGTTTAAAAAACGTGGAGCGTTTTAAAACGCTGCATTGAAACACTTAAAGAAAAAACGCTGCGTTTTTACCAGCGTTTTGACTAAAACGCTCCACCAAACAAGCACTAAAACTCCGTTTGAAAACGATGCGTTTTGAAAACGCTGCGTTTTGAAAACGCAGCACCAAACGAGCCCTAAATAAAAAAAGTTTCTTTATATTTCTTTTTTTAATTGCAACGCAAAATGGATAGTTCTCCCTTTTCTGAAATCCCTCTCCTTTACACAAGTTTCAAATACGAGTCCGTACACAGGTCTTGTATGTAAGTGCTAAGTGAATTGAACTTGATCAATTGAGTCGCTTGTGATTGACACGAAACTTTTGCACTTATTATTTAAAATTAGTTTTATGAATAAAATGTTGAACAAAATTGAAAACTAAAAGCTTGAAACATTCTTTAAAACTACTCTGTAGTAATATGAGATGCAATCATTCGTGGTTAATATTAGGCTAATAGAATTGTGGATAGTTATTATTTAGGTGAGTAATTTTTTAAAGGTATTTTGGATATTTTGTTAAAACAAAGATATGATTTTAATGTCCATATTCACCCGTCTTCCCATTTTATAATGGATAGCTCTTCTGTGAAACCATCTTATAGATCTTAATTCGTAAGACGGAACCCACTCTTTTACGGCTCAACCTACCAATACATAGTGAGTTGGATAAATATATTTTGTCTTACAGAAAATACTTATAAGATTGTCTTGCCTAATTATTTGCCTTTTACAATAGCAATAGACAATACAATTGTAATATACACCCGAAACTTAGTTTTCGAAGGAGTCAACCTAAATAAATTTGTTTTAAAAACAACTCATCATCGTCCAATTTAAATGCAATTTGAGTTTCACGGGAGTTAGGGACTTAATTTCTTGAGATATTGGGTAGGTATACTCTCTCTCCACTGGAGCTCAACTAATACAAAAATGGCTACCACAAGGTCCACAATCAATGGATTAGTGATATGCAACTTCCTCAATTTTCACATGAATATTGTTGTTCCTTAAAAAAAAAAACACTTGCTTATATTTATGATTTATGATACCAATAAAAGTCCATCAAAAAGTGAACCCTCATATCAATGTCCTATCTATTTGAGTTTCAAAAACTAAAAAAACGCTTCCGAGCAGCAGTCAGCGAGACTGTTATGTTCAAGGTCACGTTAAATAGATAGATCAAGTGTATGATACTTGTTAAAAAATCCACTTTTTTCATTTTGGGTAAGTAGTCTACGCTTTAAAGTCAATTTTTTTTAATGACATTTTTATTAGCTTATTGGTAATAAAATGACACATTTTACTTTAATTTTTTACAAATTAACTCTTTAAATGAAACATTCAAAAATAAAATGATGAACTCCTTACCCAAAACGAAAATAGTATTTAATAAGAACAATAAGCAGATTGACCTAAGCTTATGTCTCACAATAAACAAAATAGCGACATTATACTTTGCTTGCGTTAAAAACTTCGTAAAGTCTTCAGGAGAGATATACATTATTAAATTTGTACTCTTTTAGTTTGACTTGGTTATTCTTATGTGAAATTCATTCATAAAAATACACTTTGCTCTATTTTAATTTGGTTGTTTGATCATGAGGTATGGTAATTAATGAAGTAAATAGATAAGACTTTACATAATAATTTTAGAAAGGTAAAATAGTCACTCTAAGTGGTACAAATGGTTTCATCAAAAAACAAAAATAAAATAAAATGGTGTTCATAAATACATACAAATACAAATGGTAGAAAACATTAAAAAGAAGAGTAAATCTTCTGTACACAAGACAGTCTTACGAAATTTAATTTGTAAAAAAAGTCTCATTCTTTATAACTCAACCCACTAATAAATATTTGGTTGGATAAGAAGGATCCGTCTTACAAATAATATTTATAAAACCGTTTTACCTAAAAAAAAATGATAAATCACCATTGTTGTTGTAAATCAAACAAAGAAAATTCCATCACACATTTTCGAAGCAATTGAAATTGGAGGCAATTAAGCAACTAATGAATTGGTTTAGTAGCTTGATTACCACCGAGAGCCTTTATGTAAAGTGATCTATTTAGTTGGATATCCCAACTCTTCCCCGTGCCTTTTTTTTAACACTTTGCAAAAGAAAAAAAACTATAAATTGGCGGTTAAGCCAAAATTAGTTGAATCTATTCCCGCCAATTTTAGTATTGGATTGGTTGCCTTTTGTCCTTTCCGCGCAAATTAAGTTGAAAAAACAAAATACTCCAAAGCACCAAATGTTGATGGAGTGCCCAGTCAATATTCTCAATCTTGACCGAGTTGACTCACCTTGGGTGAACCGGCCAATTTCTTTAAAGGAATACTTTGTAAGATTTTCTTTATTTTTCATTTTTATTATTGCTCACTCTATAAAGTGAAAAACAATATATTTTTATCTATATAAGATTTAAAATGATGAAGTTAACAATACCCATATCAATAATGAGACCAAAGTTACGACACCAATAATTAGCTGATAAAATAATTAATATGATGTGTAATTTTACATTAGAATAACAATATGATTTTAAAAAATTGTTTTTAATTGTGGTCGGAACTCGAAAAACATAGATACTAGGCAATTCGGGTGTCTGGGTAAAGTAAAATTACAAACATCATAGTTTCAAAAACCTCCCAACTTTATGTACATAATCATCAATTTGAAACAATCTTACAATTTTGTTCTTAAATATGTTGAAAAACAATACGAATTAGAAGTTTGATAATTTCTTTAGATAACATAATATCTAAACCATCAAACATGCACTGTGAGACAACATTTTTAGACAACCGACCTCGATATACTCCAACATGAATATATAAATATATACTTGAAATATATATTGTTGGTATGAGGATTGGAAGCCAAAGACCTTAAGTTATTTGCCTGAGTATTCTTACCATCTCCCCACCTCTTGGGGTCAACAACGTTAATAAATTTTATCAAGAATATAGATAATTGTTGTAACAGGTGATCGAGGCAAGTTCGTGCACATGTATATGTAGATAAAAATTAACTGTTATAAAAAAAAAGGAGAGAAAATATCAAAAGAACACATTACGCTAAACAACAATTTCCCACCTATCCTTTACTAGCATTTATGTTTTTTTCGAATAAAAACTATCTCAAATCGAGTCTACTTTTTTTTTTGTGAATTTACTAAATTTAATTTGCTAACTATTTGTTATGAATGTATACTTCCAATGCTATAACAAAAGGCATTCATATACAAATGCCAGTAAAATTATTCAAAAGCCAACTTCTTTAACATACATTAAAAATAAAAAGACCAACACTCATATTTGGAAATAAAGTGAAGTAAATGTTTTCTTGATTTTTTTTCGTATTAATTGATTAAGGCACCGTTTGTTTTACGCAAAATGATTTCCAGAAAATAATTTATTTCATTTTGAGATGTTTGGTAAATCTTTTGAAAATATGCCAACAAATATTTTCGGTGTTTGACAAATGTACATGAAAATGTTACAGAAAATAATATATGAATAGATATAAAAATATATTTTAATATTAATACACATATTGAATATAAAATAGTGTTGAACTTTAAATAATTTTCTTTTAATAGCCCTCAATTCATTATTAATGGTGTCAAATCAATTAGTTACATCTTTTTCCAATCTCACAAATACAAATAAAAAAATTGATAATTGATATGAAAAAATGTTTTAAAAAATAAAATAGATAATGTTTAGGACGTCCTTAAATAATATAGTAAACACTAATTTTAGGACGTAGTGAATATTTATTAAAATTAAAATTTATAAATAATGTGCACAAACTCCATTTATATTTCTAAACTATTTATTTATTGAGTAAAATATTATGCATGTATGTAAATATGAGTAATTGTAGAAGGGCGCGGGCTCAAGTTTACAAAATTTAAAACAAAAACCCTTGATTTTTCCAAATTAAATGAAATTGGTTTCCTATTGAAAACAAAATTCAAAACGTTAGTAATATAAAATTTGAATTAAAAAAAACCGATAACCAGGACTCGGACGAGTCGAGTTAGGGACAAGGAATAAGGACGAGTCAAACCATAACGAGTTATCCCCATTGCGTGTGTGTGAGAGAGGCCCTTTTGGTTTCAACTTTCCAACTAGTATTCGTTTTAGGGCTATTACCACACCCACATCACTCTTTGCCTCTCTCTAGAAAATACAGACCAGCAAACCCTAAATCCTATCTTCAATGGCGGTTATCCCTTTCTAACAGGTAGCGCTCATTCTCGTTCCTAATTTTTTTTTATACATCTATATATTTATAAGCTTATTATATTACCCTCCTTTTTGAGTTTTGTTTTTGCTTGCGCTTAAAATCTCGACCGATGTCAATGTATACGAATGCACCATTTTTTATGCCTGTTTTTGATTTTGTGGTGGTTGAATTTTCGTTTATCTTTCTGTTCTAAGATCTGGGAAAAGCCCTAAGATTTGTATCATTTTTTGTTGTTGCTGAATCAGGTTTAATTGAAGTGGTCGTTTTTGGTTGTTGGTTCGAAGTTAGTTTGGGGCCTTGAATATTAGATTACTTGAAGTGTGAAATTTCGGCATAGGACTGGATCCAAATTCGAATCTAAATCCAAATCCAAGTGGGAAGATGGAATCTGAGGTGGTTCTACCGAAGCGTCGAGGTCGCAAAAGGCGAAGGAAGGATGCGGAAGATGATCAGAAATCAAAAAAGCTGGCAATTGAAACGAGGTCTAAGGTGTTGTTGGGGAGGTATGTGAAGAAAGAGTTTGAGGGCAGCGGTGTTTTTCTTGGGAAGATTGCTTCTTATGATACGGGATTGTATAGAGTTGACTATGAAGATGGAGATTGTGAGGATTTGGAGAGTGGTGAAGTGAAACAGTTTCTTGTGGAGGATTGTGATATGGATGATGAGTTTTTGTCAAAGAAGGAGAAATTAGATGATTTAGTATCTAGAAAATATGCCAAGGCTGAGGAGGAGATTGTGGAGAATGCAGCTAAACCAGAAACCTTGAGTAACGGCGTCAAGTCAAAAATTAACGGAGCTCTCCTTGAGAATGGAGCTCTGCTTGAAGGTGATGCTGATTCTTCTAGTGATTCTTGTGAGTATGCGCAGGATTGTGATTTGGGTTCTGAGGTTGAGGCTCCTTATGTTCCACCACCACCTGAATTGCCTTGTTCTTCGGGAAATATTGGGGTGCCGGAGGAGCATGTTTCACACCTTTTCTCTGTATATAGTTTCTTGCGCTCGTTTAGTATTCGTCTATTTTTGAGTCCCTTTGGACTGGATGAGTTTGTGGGTGCTCTAAATTGTTCTGTTGCTAACACGTTGCTGGATGCCATTCATGTTGCGTTGATGCGTGGTTTGAGGAGTCACTTTGAAACACTCTCTTCTGATGGTTCTGAGCTTGCATCTAAATGCCTCAGGTACTCATGTACATTTGTCTTTGTGTTGATTTGTGTGATGTAATATTCGTCTATGAACTGGTAAATTATCGTTCAATTTGATAACTCTCAATGTTACTTGTTGCTGATAGGCCCGATACTTTATTTTTTCTTTACATTTAGTACACTTCAAAAGTATTCAATTAAGTCTAAAACAGACAAGAGATGAGAGCCGTAGATAAAATCGATCTTTCCTTACTTAAGGCTATTATTTTAGCAAAGCATATGTGAAGAATTCCTTGAGCATTTGCTACTTCAGTGTGCCCTCTTTATAAATGGCTTATGTTTATTCTCGTTTGTAAAATTTACGAAATATAAAATTTACTTGCCTCTTCTGTATGTAGGTGCATGGATTGGAGCTTGCTTGATACATTGACTTGGCCAGTATTCTTAGTTCAGTATTTATTGATAATGAGATACACAGAAGGGCTCGAGTGGAAAGGATTTTATGTTGATGCTTTGCACAAGGATTATTACACTTTATCTGCAGGCAGGAAACTGGTGATCTTGCAGATATTGTGTGATGATGTCTTAGATTCTGCAGAACTAAGAGCAGAAGTCGACATGCGTGAAGAATCTGAAGTTGGATCAGATTCTGATGGAGTTGCAGTCCTTGCTGCTGAAAGTGGGCCAAGAAGAGTGCATCCTAGATATTCTAAAACTTCTGCTTGCAAGGGCCAAGAAGCCGTGGAAATTATTTCGGAAAGCCACCTGACAAAGTCGTCTTCTAACTCCTGTTCATTGGGCCTCAAAAGTACTGATCTTGATGTTGATGTGGATGGTAATGGTGATGAATGCCGGCTTTGTGGCATGGATGGGACCTTACTTTGCTGTGATGGGTGTCCATCAGCTTACCATTCCAGGTGTATAGGTGTGATTAAGATGTTTATACCACCAGGAACATGGTATTGTCCAGAGTGTAAAATAAATGAGAATGGGCCAAAAATTATGAGGACAACGTCTCTGAGAGGAGCTGAAATATTTGGGGTTGATTTGTATGAGCAAGTCTTCTTGGGCACTTGTGATCATTTACTGGTGTATGTTTCATCTCTCTACCTTTAGCAATCCACTTATTGTTACATAATATCATTTGCTTTGGACTGTTTAACTGTTGATTGGACCACTATATTATGTTGCTTCATTCAAATTGTTGAGACAAAAATTTCAATGCGTTTTTCCTTTTCATATTACTCTTTTATTTTCTCAGTAATCAGTATGTTGGATTGCTTTTATGATCTTTTGTACTGAATGGTTGTAGGCTGAAGGTTTCAAGAATTTCAGAGCCTTGTATCCGATACTATAATCAGAATGACATTCATGGACTCTTGAAAGCACTTAATTCATCTGTGGAGCATGTTGCTATGTACACGGGGATATGCAAGGGCATTTTACATTATTGGGAAATTCCTGAAGATGTCGTATCTCTTACCGAGTCGGTTGGATTGGATGGCAAACTGCTAAATGAGAAGGAAGATACCACGTGCCATACTCTGCCTACTCCATTTGGTAAAGAATACTGTAATGTTCAAGAAATTATTGAGGGTGAGAATATTGCAAGCGGTGTTACTGAAAGTACCTCAGAAGATGTGGATGTTTCAGGCCCTGGGAATAGATGTAAAGAGACCGGGTCTAATAAGATCTCTGTGGATAATGTGAAAGAATCTGACCACCTTGGTCAGCAGACTAAGGAAAGTGGTTCAAGGCATAAAAATTGCAAACCTACTGCTGTGATCAAAGTGGAAACTGCCATTTCTATTGGTTCAGTAAGTGTGCAGCCTGAGCCATCTGAATTAACCCAACAAAGCTTAGGTGGCAAGTCAAGTGTGATGGAATATGCTACATGCAATTCAGGCAACAGCATTCGTGGAGGGCATAAGAATGGGGTCTGTGTTGCCTCAAAGATGTCCTCTAAAAGCAGACAAGTTAATTATCTTTGTAGAAGCGGTTGTGGAAATGCTTTTGATGGATGCCTATACATGGGATCTTCCTTTAGATCTCATGCATACTTAAATCATTACGCACATGGGGATTTTGCTGCATCTGCCGCTGCTAATCTAGCTATCCTTTCAACTGAAGAAAACCGAGTTTCTGAATCTCATGCTTCAAGCAATCACAGGAAGATTATGTCTGCGAACTTTTCACTTCAAATGAAAGCATTCTCATCAGCTGCTAATCGCTTCTTTTGGCCGCACTATGAAAAGAAACTTGTTGAAGTCCCAAGGGAAAGGTGTGGTTGGTGTCTTTCTTGCAAGGCTGCAGTTTCAAGCAAGAGGGGATGCTTGTTGAATGCAGCTGCCTCAAATGCCATTAAAGGGGCTACGAAGATACTTGCAGGCCTTCCTCCGGTGAAAAGTGGGGAAGGCTGTCTTGCTGGGATTGCAACCTATATTATGTTTATGGAGGAGAGCCTATGTGGTCTAACAGTTGGTCCCTTTGCTAGTTCAGCTTGCCAGAAACAATGGCGCAAAGAAGTTGAGCAAGCTGCGACTTTGAGTGCGATAAAGACTTTATTGCTTGAAGTAAGTGTCATGTTCTGCAACACTCATTTTTGATGAATGCATCAATTTGTAGAAATTTATTCTCTATTTATCGACTAAAATGCATGCATGCTCGCTTGCTTTGACTTCATCATTGTCCTGTGCAATCTCTAGAGATACAAACAACTGTGCTATGGCCTATGTGCTTGTTGACTTCAACTTACATCTTTTTGATAGGAAACCGGCTCTTTTACTTTTGTTTGGTTGAAACTGGCATACATATGTACTTAGAAAGTTTTCAGATTTTCAGGCTGTGTAATTTATAATTTCGAAAAGAAATTAAAAAATATTTCATAGCAGGGAATATCATGCATGTCAGCTAGATTTAGCAATAAACTTCAGCATCTTTTGATGATCTCAATTCTCAACTCGATACAATCTATTGAAAATGATTCTTCAATGCATGTAACAGATGAACTTTGTTAGAGTAGATCATGAGTGATGCAGAATGCACAAGTAAGACCAAAGAAATTGATATTTAATTGGTTTTGCGTTATTTGTACTATTAGTGATACATAAATTTTGGTGTGGATTATTATTTGTTTGTTGTTTATTAATATTTTAGTGTATTAATGTTAGGTGTTTTTGGTCCTATAAATTTTTGCAAGCCATAGTAGAACTTGGGTTTTAGTTATTACTATAAATATTGATGTAATCCCACATCATTAAGAATTGAGACTCAATGAGAACTGCTTTGTGCTTTTTGGCCAAAAGGCGGTGCCGAATCCTTGCAAGGGTGAAACGTTGTACTCATAGTTTGTGAACTTGAAAGGGTGAAGTGTTCATAGTCCATGTTCTAGTTGATACCTTGCAAGGGTGTTATAAACCATGTCTTCTTATCTTTCTACCTTCTTTTCCATCCTTCATATAAGGATGACTTTCCCTATCCTATCCTCTCCTACATATAATAGACCAGTACATTTGAGCTCATCCTATGCAAAGGCTTGCATCATATCCGTAATTTAATCCATATGGGGATTGTTATGGATTGGCATGTGATTATTTTGGTACAATAGTTCCTTTCCTTATACTAATTTACAAATTTGCTTCCAAGTATTGAGCGTAAACAATATTGCTTCTGAATCTTGAAGAGTATCAGAATTCGCTCCCCCTTTTCTCTCCAACTCATGTTCTCTTCTACGGTCTCTCATTTCCCTAATTTCTCTGTGTTACGCTTTTGCTCTATTTTCTTTCCTGTTCTCTTCCCCCTTTCTCTTATATTGCCCCAAACTTAAGTTTTGACTTGTTGCGTTTTAGGGAAACCTTTCAATGAATGTTGCTCAGCAACTTGCCGTTGCTCTCTAGTTCTCAGCAACACTCGCATTTTTATTTTTAAGTCTGCTTAATTGGGGTTGCCATTCTCGTTGTTTGTTGTAACCGTTGACATGATCACATATTTTTTGATCCTTACATTGTCTTTCTGTCGTTCCATCTGAGCCCAGCCTAGAAGTATGAGAACTTTAAGCTTTCTTTCTCTCTTCACTACATATATATTCTCTGCTGATATACTTCATCTGACTTTGGCTCAGTACTAATTTAGCGGTCAAATTTTAATGCCTAGCAAACACAGTCAACTTTATTGTATATGCAATTCTTTCTGGTTTCTGTCCTGAACCTTACTGGAATGATGGAACTCCGTACTTACAGCATTATCCTTTTTTAGTTACAGAAGCAATCGTCAATGGGCTCTTTGGAGTTGTTTCATCAAGTATGAGCCAATGTTTCATTTCAATCAGGAAAATGGAGATCACAAACTTACTTATCAAAAAATAAATAAAATGGAGATCACAAACTTGCCTTTCTTTATAATTTTGCACTTGTACATCAACTTACTATTTCCAAGAAAAAAATAAAAAAAAGGAAGAAAGAACGAATTTCATCTTCATTTGACTATTAATCTAGAATGTAATATCCCTGTATACGTATGTAGTTTCTGGAAAGAGGAGAAAAATAATTTTCATTAGCTGGAACTAGAAGTCCTGATTTTTTTTTGATAGGGATAAAAGAAGTATGGTTCCAACAATCATGAGAAGATTTGGCTGAAAATAGGAATAAAGGGTGGGAGAGATAGCAAGTGCACTCAGGTAAAGACCTTGAGGTCCTTCGTTCCAATCCCCATGCCAACAAGGGGTCATACTTACCTATAAAAAAGAAAAAGAAAAATAAAAAGAAAATAGGAATACATCTATGTCTGAAGCGTGATATTTGCCCGTTAAGCCTCACTGATAAAAAAGGATTGAATTCAACTCAATTATGTCAACTAATAGATTCTATCTGCTCTCTAGATACAGAAATGTAGAAGGAAAATATTAATATATTATGACAAATAACCTTTAATTAGGTAGGTATAAGAGTACAAATTGTAAATGTGTGTGAAAATATACTAGCAGGAGAGGTAAGAGGTTGTGTTTTCCCTTTATTCCTTTAAAAAAAATTATTAAATGGATTTTGTACAAATTTTGCTATATGCTTAACGCAGTCATTGTCCTACATGAATCAAATATAATTTCTTTCCTCCATCAAAACATATTTTTTATAAGTCTGGACCTAAGAGGTGTATGTGGTTAAACATAGAAGAGTATACGAGGAAATTTGATGCATTACATAGTTGAATTATGAGGTTAAACAGTAATCAAATTCTATTTCTTGTTTTGTAAAGGCTTATAAATATGTAAATTCATAGAGATGCATAATGTATCTATATACGTGTATACTTGATTGAATGTGATAAAAATAAATTATATGCTCATTTGAGTCATTTAGAACTATTTCTTTTGCCAAAATACCCACAAGTAAATGCTTTCCTGTCATATTAAATATTTAAAATATTAATCTAGCAGTTCCGGTACCAAAACTTGTTTTTTCAGATGTATCTTTTCCCAGGACTGATAAATGGCAGCTAGAGGTTGCACCTCTATTATTATTATTATTAGTATTATCATTATCATTATCTATGCATCTCTGCCCTTTGTTACCCAAGTGATTGGGATAAAGGCTGAGTTGAGTTGGATTTCTGCTGTTTGTTTATATTTGTGTATCCTTATTGTTTGTATTTGTAGCTTGAGGAAAACATTCGCGTGGTTGCTTTTTGCACGGACTGGGTTAAACTGGTTGATGATATAGCAGTGGAATCTCCTGCCGTGCAAAGTGCTGCAAGTGCTGTTGGATCAGCTCAGAGGCGTGGACCAGGTGGAAGGCGTGGTAGGAAACCGTCCTCTAGTTCTGAGGTCCCAGATGATGATGGCCAGGATACGTCTAAGGGTTTTGTTTGGTGGCGAGGTGGTATGCTTTTAAAGCACTTATTTCAGAGGGGTGCATTGCCGCAGTCAATGATCAAGAAGGCAGCTTGCCAAGGTGACCCGGAACTCCCAATTTCTGCTGCACAAACTTTATTATATCTACCAAGCTATAAATTCCATCAAGTTACAACCTGCTTTTCGTAAACTTGAAATTCTCTGGAAGAGTTACTGGAAGAACTAACTTGATTTCTTTTTACTTATCCTATCAGGTGGTTCTAGAAAGATTCCTGGTATACATTATGCTGATGGTTTTGAGGTTCCTAGAAGAAGCAGACAGTTTGTTTGGAGAGCTGCGGTTGAAATGAGTAAGAATGTATCACAGCTTGCTGTTCAGGTGTGTTATGTCATCTGACATGTCATTGCATATTTGCATCATTTTTCTTTCCTCGTTTTAGCAAACCATCTCTTTAGGTGGAAGCATATTTTATTTGGTGAATATTTTTTCATTTTAAAGCCTGTTCATAATAAATTTTCCCCTTGCATCAGGTTAGGTACCTTGACCTTCATGTGAGATGGAGTGATCTTGTTTGCCCTGAGCAGTCTCTCTCGGATGGGAAGGGCCCAGATACAGAAGTTTCTGCTTTTAGAAATGCTTTAATCATCGATAAGAAAACTGTAGAAAACAAAATTATATATGCTGTTGCCTTTGAGAATCAAAAGCATCTTCCCTCCCGTGTCATGAAGAATATCTTAGACACAGAGCAAACTGAAGACGGAAAGGAAAAGATTTGGTTTTCGGAAACACGCATTCCTCTGTACTTGATCAAAGAGTATGAGGAGGAGCAGGCAGATATAGTGGTTTTGCCATCCGACTACAAGCGTGTGCACACTTTGTCAAAATTACAGAGATGGCAATTGAAGGCTTCCCGGAAGAATATATTTTCGTTCCTCTCACAGAAGAGAGAGAATCTGGAAAGATGCTGTTGCGTTTCATGTCAAATTGATCTTTTAATTGGGTAAATACATTTCAGTACCATTCAACATTTCCTTAGCTCTTTCACTTGCTTGCTGTCGACTCATTAACACATTGTCTGTTGTGATTATCAGGAATGCTGTCAAGTGCAGTCGATGCCAAGGTATGTTTACTTATAAGCTGTTTATTTTTTTTGGGGGGTTTCATTAGTGAAAATATTATAAACAAAAGTGCCAAAACAGGTGGCATGTTGTGAGTACACCTGGGGTATACCATACAATAGAGCTTACTCAATTACAAAACTATCCACACTCAACCAAAGAATTAGTCATCAGATCGGATTCCTTGCACCAAAAAAATAGCGTATAAAACAGGGACTCCTTAACTTTGGGAATTGACATCTGCGGAAATAATTTTGAGCTACTTATGTGCTGGCATTGCTGCTTGTGAGCTGCTTGGAAAGAATTACCGATTCCTTACACCAAAATGAGCTACTTATGAGCTGTTCATCATCGCAGAAATAATTATTCCCGTTATCGGGTGCAATAGTTTTACTTTTTGAGTTTGATTTGAACATAACATGTCTTTGCCTCTTTGGACTACATGACATAAGTAAAATAGCGGTGGCATTGTTGCAGTAAGCTATAACTTTGTTCTGGACTTCCTTTCTTATGCATGCACAAAAGTTTGCAGGTGGTTCCTGAGAAGCCGAAAGTGGCTGGCATATGGCTATCCAAACACATAAATGTATCCTGTCCATGCAAATATTATAATTACTAATAAATTAACTAATTCAGCAGTTTTTTTGTGGTAACTAATGAATAATTAAGCATTTTTTTGGGTATCTAGTAAAGAATTGAGGACTAGTCAATTAGCTTGCCAGTTTAGAGGTCAAACTTTACTGCTCAATTCTACAAATATATGAAATGACCCTTGGAACTACTTCCGAGTGCTGTATATCTCCACTCCACTTAGATGATCCTCCTTTACATGAATTGGCTATGGCATCTAACTTATCAATTGAATATCCCACCTTAACTCCTCACCTAGGTGTAATTATGTGTTTGATGTTGGCTATATAAATAACTCCAGTAGGATGATCTACCTTTGCCTGAATTGACTTTGCCATCTGAGTTTATTTGTCCATGAACTAAGGGAGTATCTTCACCAACCAAACAAACTAAGTAAACGTTTCCGTTCTTCAAAGATATCTGCCTAACCTTTAAGCTTTGGTAGTTTATATTTCCATCACGAATACAACAGCAAAGATCTTCGAAAAGGTGGGATGTGGGTCACAGCAAGCTTGGACAATAAGATACATAGTCTCACTAAGATGCATATGGTTTACAATTTTTTTTTCAATATCGTCAGAAAATGACAATAGAGAATAGCAAGTAACCAATCAGGGTCATATACTTCTTGATATAGAAGTATATTTTGTAGATACCCGTTTTAAGTAAATACGATGTAGTAAGATTGTAGGGTTTCGCAATTAAATTTTAATTTGCTAGCTTGAGTGATCAAGAGCTCTATGGATATTGATACAGCTGGAATGTGAATGCAAACTGTGTGTGTGTGGTAACATATATAATTACCGAATTTATCTTGATGGATGTCCTCCCCTTCCTATATCTAATCTTCTGTAAATATTTAACTCTTGTGTCTGTTCTTCAACACAATAAACTTTGGGGGAGAATGGTTGAAAATAGACTAAGACTGGAAACAACACTATCAAAGAATCAGTTTTGTTTTATGTCAGGTAGGTCAACAATAGAAACAATCTACTTGAGAAGATTGATGTAAAGTCACTCTAGGAAATGAAGGGTTTATATATGATTTTTAAGAGGTGTATGATGGAGTTTCGATAGAGTTAACTTCGTGGGTGGTGGAGAAAGTGATTAAGGTGAGATAATATTAATGTGATTAAGGATATGTATGATGTGACATTAGTTAGGGTTAGAGCTGGAGGGACTTGCGAGTTCCCAATTACGGTAGGATTGCACCAAAGGATCAGCCATTATTCCTTATCTTTTTGCCTTAGTGATGTATGGATTAACAGAGTATATACAAGCTGATATACGATGCTGATGACATTGTTTTGATTGATGAGACAAGAATGTGGTCAATGATAAGCTAGAAAAGGGGAGAAATGTTTTAGAAATTAAAGACTTTAAAATAAGTGGGAGTAAAACACAATATATGGACCACAACTTTAGTGGTAGGAGTATTAGTGGAACAAAATTAGGTTTGTTGGTAAGAAATACCACAAAGAAACAATGCTGATAATTGGAATCAATTATACATAAAGATGGGGAGGTTAGAGATGATGCAAGTCATATAATAAAATCAGGGTCCATATGGAGTGTTATGTAATGAATGTATACCTGTTAGGTGTAAATGAAAGTTTTATAGGACAACCATTAGACTAGTGCTATATGCAACCAAATGTTTGGCAACTAAGATCGAACATGTTAACGAGATGAGTGTCAAGTGTGAAATTTATAATGAATATGTGGTTTAAATAGGAAAAGATAGAATGCATAATGAACAAATATGCAAGACAATAAAAATCACCCTAATAGAAGATAAATGAGAGAGAATCGTTTAAGATGGTTTGGACACCTACAACATATATCACGACCCAACCAGACTCCTATATGGAATTCTAAGGTCGTGCCATGAAAGCAACCTAATAAAATAGACAAGCGCCAGCTAAGCCTAATGGCGCTAGTCAAAAGTCGAGCCGAACAAGCTCTAACAAGAATGTAAAGCCATAACGGTGATACGGGACAACAAAAACCAAATCCCGCAGAAGCAAATCATAAGTGGAACCTAATCCTTCAATCCCAAGCCATGGAACGCAAGGCTTAGAGACGACTATCTCTTGACAATTCTACGATGCGCGTGACGCAGCATTGTGCACGGGCAACAAACCATCGGCAAATCTATGGCCGGTGAAATAGCAAGATCCCAACTGAACAACAAAGACTCTTCGGCTAAAACATGCCGGAGGGAAAACCAACTAAAAGGATAAGAGTTTAATACTCAACAACTAAACCGATATCTCACGACTAAACTTGCCGGAGATAACAACTACAACAACAATACTAGAACCCACGAGTTAAATCATACTCGGGAACACAATGGAAATAAACCTACTAAATAGATACAAAGGCTCGACCATACAAGTCGGCTCCAAAATAATACAACAACAGAAATACTAACACAATTTACCCAAGTAAAGTTTACATAACCTTACATCCGTGTCTCACAAGAATAAGAAATATGAATATAATAACTCTAAGACCACCTGTTATCAACCACGAACCCGCAACCTCAACACGTACTAAAGAGCTCACTGCACACACTAAGGAAAACAAAGACGTGGGATGAGTCATAAAAACCCAGTAAGCTACTACATGCAACTACATGACATGGCATAATGCTCAAGCATATAAATCACATAGCACAATTTTTTTTTCACATAAGTGCTCGTAAATAAACATATACAACATATATCTGTCTGTGCCGCTACTGCTAAACACAAGTTGAACTACAACTGAACCGGATCTCATGCTTGGCCTAATAATCAAACCATATTCGATACTTTTCGCTAATCTTCTTTAGTGAACAATCATAACTCATCAGTTTTCTTTAATGAGTACTTGTTGCTTTTCATCCAACCCAGGGTGAAGAAATGAGAGTTCGCTATCAGGCTATGTGGTGTTAATACGAGGGCCACTTCCCACTATTGGCCAAATAGTGAGGAGAAAGGGAACCAATGCGGTGACTCATAGCGATTGCTTACCCAAATGCTATGAATCGCCCCATTGCCGACACAACGACCAAGATGTCATCTAGACTTAAAACAAGGTACACAAGTAGATGTTTACTTGTATAAACAAATAGGGATCAAATTCGACAAGAGCAGATTCATCCAGATCAAGTATGTCATAATGTTCTACAAAACCCAAATCTCAATGCACATAATTGCACATACTTATCATACTCGGCTAACTACACGTTTAGTCCAAGTAATCACACATCGGGGTACTCTTGATCCCCAAGTCACAAACCCAAACAAGAATAGCATATAAGCCTATTCACGATCACACCGTGAGATCTACATTGATCCTCAATCACAATCTTTTCAAGACTACTATGCTAGTCTAATACACAATCATACCGTGAGGTCTACAATGATCCTCAATCCATAATTTATACAAGACTACTATGCTAGTCTAATAACACCCACGAATTGAGACATAATACTTAGTCTTCACAAAATCATATCACACTCTATTTCATACCCAACTTGTCGTACACAATCGACATCCTCAAAACCACTCTCAAAGCTCATAAAGACTACTCCATACTCACAACCTCACAAGTGCCTTCACGTGCACTCGGCCTAATTCCATAGGATGGAAACCCATCTAATAATCATCTCTTAACAATGCCCAAGACCATTGAATGGTTACTAATATTCCGTGCTCTATCGAGCACACTCTAAATCAAATCCCAAGAGTCGCAACCGACTAATTGATTCTCGAGCTTCTAGTAGCTTGTTAACACGACTTTCTAATTTAGTAAAATGTCGCCTAATAAATGCCATTAAGGTCTCTAAAATGTCGGTGTCACAATTGGACACAAATCGAGGTACTTGGGTCCTCACAAACATAGCCAAACGAAACCCAAACATTGTAGGATTTCAACTCAAAGTTCATTAACATATTATTGAACTTATAGTGACTCCGTTGAGTCTTAATTCTACATTTCATACTTTACACATTTCATAAATCCTGAAATTATCACCCCATTCGAATCTATAACAAAATCCCAAATCATTCGGGCTTGATTCCCAATCCTTAAACACAATAGAACTCATCATAATCATAAACCCACATCATACAACACATAAACTACATATATATCTCATAATATACATGTATAGACTTCCTATCACCAATATCCATATATAGCATGTCAATCTAGTCATTTAACTTAGATTGGAAGCATGAACATACTCACAACCCTATAGGACATGCAAAGAGGGGAAGAGGGGTATAGTAGCTTACCTCTTGAAGCCACAAACCTTAACCAAAGACAAAGATTAGTCGGTGGAAGACGTTCTACTCGTCGAGGGCTACACGAATCCGAAGTCGAATCGAAGATCGAATGGTTGAATCTTCTTGGGTTGAAGGAATGAGCTCTAGGGCTCCAAAGTCTCCCTCTTCTCTCTCTCTCTCTAAGATACATATTGTTGGAGGAAGAATGATAGGAATGGCTGAGAAATCAAATGGATTTGTGGATATAACATCCACAAAGAGGGGGGGTATGACAGACATTTCATGGGTACATTTAGTGGAGGTTTAGGAGTAATCACAACTTAATTAGGCTTAATGATTATCAATAAGGTTAACCCAACATGCTAGGGCTCAATTAGGACTAAGTTGGGTGGATTAGGGAGGGTTTAGAGTAATCTCATTAAGGGTAAAATGGCCAAAACATTGCAAATCAGAAAAGAAGTTGTCATCAGGACTAGGTGGTTGCCTGGTCCATCCACTAGGCTAGCACTTGGAAAATGGGCGGTCGCCTGTCCATCTGCTAGGCGAGCGCCTTGTCTGGGAGGGAGAAAATGACTTGAAATCAAGTCCAAAGGGTCCCCAACTTAACCCCAAACAACCTAGGATGAATTCTCACTCAAAACACAACCAAAACACACGTGAACAACGCCGAAACAACCCGGAACGAAACCGGAACAAAGCACCATGGCTAACAATCAAAGTAACGAATGAAACAACGATTTGACGAGTAAGAACATAAGATTCTAAGCAAGTCAAGGGACTCACGAATAAGATTGAACACTTCTACGAAGTTAAACAACGGTTAAGAGTATCTAAACTCCAAAAGACAAGTTGTTAACACAACTCGAACTCAAACGAACAAACGAAGACAAAAGCTATGCAATGATTGCCCTAAACACATAATCATCTGAAGAACACTTCTAACATGAATTAGATATCATGTCTAGACAAGTGAATAACAACCAAGCGGAGCCCTAGGGTTCAGCCGAGGTTACAGACACAACCTAAGCTTGTCAATTCTCAACCGAGTCAAGTTACGAACAACGTTGAGTCACTACTTGTAACTCTAACTAGTAAACGACTAAAAAACATATATCAACAAGGTTTTGGTCTCTATGTGGTTATACACGCGCATCCAGACTCTCTCACAAACCATTTACACAAGATAAAAGGAAGAAATGTGAGCATAGCACGCAAGTCAAGTACACGAGGGATCGGGGTCTTACAACATAGATGTGTTAGTGTATCAGTTAGAAAGTGCGAATAAATCAATGTCAACCGGACTAGAAGTGAGGGAAGGGGAAGACCTAAGCTAACATGGACGTCCGTGATAAAGAAAAGTATGAACCTGTGGTGTGTGATGATCTTGCCTAGGACCAAATTGGATGGTGGAAAAGGAATCATGTAGCCGGTGATTGAGACTAAGGCTGAGTTGAGTCGTATATTCAACGTTGTATTTTTTTACGTCTTTGAAGTAAGTTATATCTGACATACAAGTTGTTAGTCAGTATTGGAGATTGTCAAAAAGTGTGAGCTACATATCCAGTCTTAGGAATTTGATTTACAGGAACATTGTAGAAGGGTCATTTACCTGTGTGGCTATGTATACTGTCTGTGACTGTTCTTTAATGCTCATTCTATTTCTCTCAAAGAGTCCATATGGAAAAGTCAAACATTTCAAGGACTGAACTACTATTTCGTAAATATCTTTGACAATTCGACTATTTTTGAGTTTTTATGCCTAACTAGGAAATTTGTAATATCTAGTAGCTTTATTTTACAAAGAGGACTCTTTCAGTGGAAGTTGCCACATTTATTTCTAAATGACATCTGAAAACTTGGGGGGAGGGCTGTATCATCATCTTTTCATTGCCCATTGTAGTCTAGAAGTATCTGCAGTTCAGTATTATTATGTGCCACTTGTTCTATTGTAGGTTACTGTCACGAGCGGTGTTTAATGAGTAAGCCAGTTCGCATGAATGAAGAGGTGGAGCTCTCCGGCACTTGCAAGGAGTGTTACCTTGCCACATCTAGCATTCAAATTGAGAAAATCAGTGAATCTCCTACTAGCCCATTACTCTTGCAAGGACAAGAACTTCAGCATGAACGGACGGTCCCTAAAAGTAAAAAGCGAAATGGTAATAAACGGCCATTAGCATCCATTGTTACTTTGCAGCAATCATCTCAGAAGAAAGCAACTTCTTACGATTCCAGCTCAGCAACAAATAAGAAGCGGAAGTTGTCTTTAGGTCTGATATGGAAGAAGAATAAGAAGGATACTCCAGATGTTGGTATCGATTTCAGATTAAAGAACATACTTCTGAAGGACAATCCAGATAGACATACATTGGCACCAGAATGCAACCTCTGTGGGAAGCCTTATAATTCTAATCTGATGTACATTTGCTGCGAAACATGCAAGAGTAAGCTTTCCTTACAGTCATTCTCTCTGTTGATTGTTTGATCTCATCATTGATCATCATTAATCTGTCAATTGCAGAATGGTATCATGCCGATGCTGTAGAGCTTGAGGAGTCCAGTATTTTTCAATTGGCAGGGTTCAAATGTTGTCGCTGTCGTAGGATAAGATCACCTGTGTGCCCTTACACAGATCCAGAAACCAGGGCGGCATTAGAGGCAAAGAGGCCACGAATAAGGGCTCCTAAGCAAGCTAATCAAGGAGGGTATCCAGACTCTGAAATCATCTATGAACAAGTCAAGGGTGGGAATAGTGGTTTAACTTCAATTAAACCGGTGAATGATGAGGTTGTAAATGTCTTAGAGGAGGACCCTCTTGTTTTTTCTCACCCGGCAACGCAAGTTAACGAGCAAAAACGAGAACTTGATTTTGAATGGAATGCTGCCACTGTTTCTGGGGGTGTGCCTCAGAAGCTACAGGTTAGGAGGAATGTAAAGTCTGAGAAGGAAATAGGTCCTTCAGAAAATATTCCTCCTCCCTTTGTATCATCAACACCTAATGTGGGAAATATCTTGAACCCCACCAATGAATCATCGACTCATGTAGAATGGGATGCTTCTATGGATGGCTTTGAAGGTGATCTGATGTTTGACTATGAAGGTCTTAACTACGAGGATATGGAATTTGAACCACAGACATATTTCTCCTTCACAGAGTTACTGGCACCCGAGGATGGTATCCAGTCAGATGGAGTAGACCCCTCTGGGGATGTAATGGGTAACTTTGAAGCGGGATCTACATCTTTACAGGATTGTAATCCTGAGCAGTATCAAATGGACATTACTTACAACCAACAAGAACCTACATTTTCAATAGAAGGTGCTGCTGTTAATATCATACCTTGTAGTGTGTGCTCTCTAACAGACCCATACCCTGACCGTTCCTGTCAGATATGTGGGTTGTGCATGCACTGCTATTGCTCACCATGGAATGAGGAATCATCTTGGGAAGGTGGCTGGAAGTGTGGCAACTGCCGGGAGTGGCGCTAGTGATAAGAAGTCAGCAATTGAAGGTATCTCCTTGAGGAGTTCTCCCATGTGAATCAATCATGACACAAGATTCCCTCAATCCTTTTGAATGGCGATTTGGCTTGGCAACTTGAGGCCATCTGTGCTTTTCAGGTAGAAAGTCTGCCAGGGATGGATAGGGCGGCTCATGCTGAAGTTTTTATAGCCGAAAGGTCTTTGTACAGGTACTGCTGCATTTGGGGTTGTGTGGTTGCAGTTTTTGGCATGGTTATAGGCAACAAGAAGATAGATGTGGTGCAGCTTTTCGGCTAGGTCTGAGTCAAATAGATATGGGTTTTGTTTAGTCCGATATTAGGATGAACAAAAAAGTTAGTTTATATCTGCTCATTAATCCCCTATCCCATTGCGGGGAAGTTATAATCATATTGAAACCAGCAACAATACATACGGCTGATCGGGATGGATACGCTAGTTTTTTTGTTGCCTATCTGATCGATTGGCTTTTTCATGTAAATTGGATTGCTTGATATTATTCTTCTGGAGCAGTTAAAACCCAAAAAATTGATTGTTTTGAAGGTTCTCTTCTCATTATGCATCATCAATACTATTGTCCTCACTAAATTTTGCCCCTTGGGTACTTGCAACCTGCCCTACTCACCCCCACCTAGGTCTGTCAATACAAACCGGAACCCGCTAACCCACTTAAAGTTATTCAACCCAACTCGTTAATATTTTTGGGTGAAAATGAGTAATCCATTTTGATCTAAAAATATTAATGGGTTGGATTGCATGTCAAACACGTTACTAATTTTGATCCGATTTGGGTTAAAATAGGTTGAACAGGTTTAAACAGTTATTTGTTATAACACGATCCGTTTCAATCTGTTTAATATTTAGATTTTAATGAGTTTTAACCCGTTACTCGTCCCAATCGAGCTATACTCAATTTTGACCCACCCAATGACCAGGCCTACCCCCACCCCCACCCCCACATGCCTTGGGAGTCAGACCGAGTCTACATCTAGCCGGATTTTTTTCTTTCCGGTGGTGGGGTGTAAAAAGGTAGAGGCAACATGGAAGAAAGCCAAACGGCCTTTTATGCTGAATATCAAACTTTTTGTATTTTTTGAAGACGCTTTTAACTCATAGTACCTGGGAATATTCCGTCTAAATAAATAAATAATGTTCTTTTTCAACTTTTAAAGTTAACAAATAATTTTCAAATGAAATTTTGACATGTATTTTTTAATCTGTTTCAAATTCATATAATACGTAAATTATAATACACAATAAATATTATGAATGACATGTTTTATACTTTTGCAAGAAATAAAAGAATATAAGGTAAATTTGTATTTAAAAAACAATCAATTTATGAAAGAAAGCGCAATTCTCACTTGCCTTGGGTGTTTTATCAAAATCAGCAGATTCCAACAAATATATTACCAAACGAGTTGTAGGTATTGAGTAATGAACTAATGATCCAAGAGAATCATGAATAAGAAAGCATTCAAACTTGTCAATACACAATGTATAAATTGTTGGTTGATACATTTTCTCAAGTTTTTTTAATCTCTTGCAATCACTTTTTTTTTTCAACCGATAAATGACACTTTTCAAAAATTGTTCATACAGTCTGTCCAAAGCTCCAACTCCAACATATTCTTTCTAAATTGTTCGAAAATCACAATTAACAAAACGAAGATCAACTTGCCTTGGTCAGGTCGCGGGGGAAACGCCTCGAAAGGTTATCGATTTTTCCGATTCATTTGGTATGATATTGGAATGGAGATTTCTATTTCTGGGTTGGGTTGGAAGATTATGTATTGACAGAGAAGGAAGAAGAATGCGAAAGAGATGTTGATTAAACTAGTTTGAATCGTGATTCATTAAATTTTACTCGCGATGCATCGCTATGAAATATAAATGACACATTGAATTTGCAATGCATAAAATCTGAATGCAGAAATAGGATTCACGATGCACATAATGGATCCGCGTTGCACAAATTGGGTTTGCGATGTAGAAAATCCCGATGCCCAAATTGGATTCGCGATGCTCAAATGTTCGTGATGCTTAGTGCGCCTCCAGTTCATTAATGACATAGTTGTCTTTTTGTCCCAAAAAGTGTCTTTTTCTTGTTAAAAAACATATGATACTGTAGTGGTTAAAATCAGAAAAATTGCTGGCCGGTCTCCTTTTCCAAGTTTATAACCCCTCTAATCTCGTTTTTTTTTTTACAATTGCTTAAATCCATTTTCGTGAAATTGTTTATAAAATGTCATAAGAAAAATTATGGCTGGAATTCACACAGATGAAGAGAAGGAGGGTGTGGAGGTCGGGCGGTGAAGAACATTTGTGTGCCTCACCTTCATTTCGATTAATCGACCACCCTAACTTCCCACTCTTTTTCCTCTTCATCTATCGATCTTCGGTTTCATATGTGTATTCTTCTACTACTACTATTGATCTTAATTGTGTGTTTTGATTTTAAAAAATTCAGTTTGTGTCTTTGCGTTGCTTTGCATGTAAATTGTTAGATGAAATGTCTTAATAGAATTTTGTTCTTTGTTGTACAATCTTATTTTAATATGGATGAATCGATTTTGAATCACGTTGCATTATTTTATCAATCGTGATGCATCGATTTGGATATAGGATGCATGAAAGATGCATCAATTTGAAATCATTTTTTGAATGCGTTTTGGAAAAAAAAAACGAACATGAAGGTCTGGTTCATTATATTTGCAGTGCGATGCATCAATTGGTTGCTTGCCTTGTTGCTGTGCGATGCATAAATTGGATTATGTTATTAAAATTGATGTAGCGCGATGCATAAATTGAATTACATAATTTTAATGGATGCATCGCCGCATAAATTGGATTATGTAATTTTAATTGATGAATCACGATGTATAAGTAGATGCAACGCAATTCATAAATTGAATTAGGTAATTTTAATTTGATGCACCACGATGCATAAATTGATGTAGCACGACGCATACTGAGTAAGTGAACGGTAATGCACCTTAGGTTTATTAAGGGTTTGTAGTCTTTTCGTCCCAAAAGTGACTTTTTAAGGTTAAAAAAAGTTTCGCACATACACAAAGTTGTACATATTGGCCCAAGAAAACCATGGAGAGAAATTCAACACCTCTTATCTAAACAAAATGGATGATAATCGGCCCGGTCTCTTCTAGACAAATTCCAACCGCTACAGTACCCTCTTTTTTTATTAACCGAAAAAATGCACTTTTGGTGCAAAATGACGAGTATACCCTTAATGAATAAAGGCACGCGCACAAAGCTTCTGTTCATGCATCGCAATGCACAAAATCGTGCATCGCAATGCACAAATTGAATTGCAATGCATCGAATTTCCAATTGGAAATATGAATCAAACCTCATGTCCCTTGACGATGCATGAATTTAAAATTGCAATGCGTGATTTTGATGCATCGGAATTACAATTGGATGCATCGCAAAATGAACCAGACCTCATGTTCCTTGACGATGCGTGAATTTGAAATTGTGATGCATCGCAAAATGAACTAGACCTCATGTCCTTTGGCGATGCATGAATTTGAAATTGCAATGCATGATTTTCATGCATCCATTATCTAATTGGGCACATCACAAAATGAACCAGAGCCTCATGTCTCTTCTTTCCTGTACACAATCAAACAAATGATTCATTGATGTATCTTTCCTATACGTATATGTATGTATCGATCTACCAACATAAATAGAAATTAGAAACATAAACGTTGTCGTGATCAAACGAAAACCATCCATGAGGATTAATCAGTCTTGGACTAATTATATATCAAGTGCCTAAGAAGTGATCCACCCTATTATTGTATGCAGCTGAAAGAAACTTCATGCAAATAGGAGCCTTGACACCGCCAAAGACAATATAGAACAAAATGCTCAGTATAGATGAAGGTTGCAGGGAATATAAAGATTAATTTCAAGGCGTTTGACGGTTTGAGTAAATAGTAAAGACAAAGCTGCTAATTCCAATTGGATGCATCACAAAATGAACCAAACCTCATTTCCCTTGACAATGCATGAATTTGAAATTGCGATGCATGATTTTGATGCATCAAAATTTTGATTGGATTCATCCCAAAATGAGGAGGAGGTGGAGGATGACAGGACTTATGCGGTTAAAAAATTAAAAAGAGGTACTTAACAAGTTAATTTAATAAAGTGGATCCACCTGTAATTTATCCAACAAACATCCGCGATCCGTACGCCAGTCGTCATTGTTCGAGTGGTATACTCGTGGGGCGGGCGCATGAAACTTTTTCCTATCCAATCTAGCTAGGAGCATGTGATTGGTTCTCCGTCACTAATCAATCACATGCTTGCCACTTAGATCGGGATACAAAATTGGGATAACATATTTGATTCCCTATCACTTCTCTTTTATCAAATCACCAAACATGTTATGACCCAGAGAGGATCACGAACCAAAAATTTAGACACTAACTCTAACTGAGATCTATATATACGCAAGTTATACATACTGACCAATAGAACCATGAAAAATACTTAATTGATAGCAAATAAGGACTATGAAGGATAAGTTACTAAGGTGGTTATCGACTTGCATGTTGTAGTTCTAATATTTATTTACAGGAAAGATTTAATCCATTACCATCCACAACATGGTTACTAGATACAACGATGGTCTATAGGCACGAAAGATAAAGACTCACTGTTTTTCACAGCAAGCATAGAAGTTGTATATTGAACTGGGAAGTTTCTTGGCCATAGTCTCACAGAATGCAAGTGTAAGTGGCATATATGTATCATCTTCATAAATAATACTAGTATATATATCATTGTTTATAGTGCCTTTTGATGTATTGTCCTTTTGTTCTTGGATAGGAAAAAAGTTAAAATGTTATTGTTAGAGAACGAGGTGTATTATGAAGGGTGTTAATTGTAACATTACTGTCTAATATGCACGTATATATAAATACCATTGCCTAAGCATTTTAGGGTTACGGCTTCCAAACCATACTATATTCTTCTTTTCCTCTCTGTTAGTTTACATGTCATTAGAGCTAGAATCTACGTAACAAACTTGTTCTGATTGACTCCAAACCTTTTTTTTCTATTTTCTTTTTAATTTTTCATTTCTCCATGATATAGTAGAGTTTACGTCCTCTTATTGCGTCACCAGGGTGTCGATGTATTGAGTCGCTAGAGGGTGCGACCTTGATTGAGAGGCAAGCCAACCCAGGCTGTGGTGTGGCTGTTGTGTTCTGTGCGTGAGAAAGGGTTTGGGTTGAACAACAACATATCGTATGCAGGTCGTCACTCCCAGTTTGAGTTCGTCGTGTTATTTAGCCCTGCTTTTGTTGCCTTTGCGACCCACACGCTACAGAGGGAGGGTCACCTTGTAAAGGCAACATCGGAGGAACATCGTCAGCTGGACTTTCACCGGAATTCGAGGCTCATCAAAGACGCCCTGGCCACGGTATTCTGCCTGTGTGGTTCTTTTTCTGATTTGGAAGTATTTTGAGGCTCTGCTGTTGGTTTTGTTCCCTGGTATCTATCTCTTGTGTTGGGACTCTTTGTTGGGGTTGCGTTCTTCTTACTATGTTGACTTCCGAGACTGTTTCATCAGTGATTACCACTCCTAATAAGCTTATAAATAAAAAGCTTGATGGCTCCAACTATATGATATGGCGTAAGGTTGTTAGCAAAAGTCTTAAAGGTATGAAGAAGGATGATCATCTCGTAGACATTAAAACTGGGGAGGGTGCGAAGACTTGGATTCGTGATGATGCCTTGCATTGGCCATATGATGAATTCCATGACTGATAGTGTTGCAGAGTTGGTTTCACATGCTAACACAGTCAAAGATCTTTGGGAGTATTTGGAGGTATTGTATTCGGGTCGTGATAATCTGAATCGTCTTTATGACTTGTCCAATGATGTGTTTAGACATAATCAAAAGGATCGAACAGTGACTCAGTACTTTGCAGATTTTAAGAAATTGTCTTATGAATGGTGCACTTTACTTCTGATTATGTCTCATGTTAAGCAGATACAGGCACAACATGAGCAACTTCTTGTCATGGGTGGTTTTTAGCTGACTTGCGACCTGAGTTTGCTACTGCTCGATCACAAATTTTGTTAGGTACCAAAATTTGCTCTTTATCTGAGGCTTTCCCGCGGGTTTTACGTGCATCTCGTAAGCCTACTCCAATGGAGGGGAATGTGGGTGAATCTTATCCTCTTGTCACACAGAAATTTCATGGGCATAGAGGTTATGATCGTGGTGGTCGTGGTGGTGACGGTCGCAGATGTGGTAGAAGAGGTTGGGGTGGTCGTGGTGATGATTCACATGGACTAAAGGGAATCAGGATGTCAAAGTATGCTACCATTGTGGGGACACAGGGAAACTGCAACGCAATTGTTGGAAGTTACATGGGAAACCTACTGGTAACCGATTTGCAAATGTCGCTTCTCATCCCGACCCTGTTAGTCAGTCCTTTTCTCATAATGAAGGGAAGATGGTTATGATGTCAGATGACGAGTATGCTAGGTAGTAGGTATGCCCAGTTTTTGGTCTCTCAACCGTCTTCATCTTTCTCTTCTGCAGCTACTCTTGTTTATTCATGTAAACCCATTGCATGTCTTTCCTCCTCGAGTTGCAAATGGGTCATTGATTTTGGTGCTACCGATCATATGACTGGTGATACATGTATTTTATCCTTCTTTACCTCTTCCATATTGCCTAGTGTCACTTTAGCCAATGGCTTTGTTTCATGTGTTAAGGGGAGTGGTATCGCTCGTGTCACTCCATATCTATCCCTGTCTTCGGTCCTTTACCTTCCTAGTTTTCCGTTCAATTTACTATCCATCACTAAATTAACACGTGATTATAATTGTAGTGTCTCATTCTATTTCGATTCTTGTATATTTCAGTATCTTACGACGTAGAGGATTATTGGTCGAGGCTATGAATCAGGAGGGCTTTACTTGCTGGATGATGTTCTTTCGCCCGTTGCATGTTCCAGTGTCACTTCCCTTACTCCGCATCAACTCCATTGCCGTTTGGGTCATCCTTGTCTATTGAATTTGAAGAAATTATGTCATAGTCTAGAGTCTGTCTACATTAAATTGTGAAGCTTGTTAGTATGCTAAACACCATTATGTTTCATACTTTTCTAGGGTCAATAAAAGGGCACATGTCCCGTTTAAGTTAGTTCATTATGATGTTTGAGGTTTCTCTCCATTAGTGTCGAAACTTGGTTATCGTTATTTTGTTACATTTGTGGATGATTTTTTCTGTGTAACTTGAATTTATTTAATGAGAAATCGTTCTGAGTTATTCTCTATTTTTTTGTGGTTTTTGTGCTGAAATTAATACCCAGTTTGGTGTGCCTATTAAAAATCTTCGTAGTGACAATGTAAAGGAATATTTCTCCACCCTTTACTCCACTTTATGCATGATCATGGCATGACCCATGAATCCTCTTGCACTGATACACCTCAACAAAACAGGGTGACTGAGAGAAAGAATTTCCATTTAATGGAGAGTGCTAGGGCTCTTAGCTTTCAAATGCGCGTGCTTAAGCCATTCTGGACTGATGTAGTTTTTACTGCGTGCCATCTTATTAATAGAATGCCCTCTTCTGTTCTTGGGGGGGGGGGGAGATTCCCTACCAGGTCTTATAACCTTCCACATCGCTGTTCTCCGTGTCACCAAAGACCTTTGGCTTTTTGTTCGGGATCATCGTCTACATATAATTAAGTTGGATCCCAAGTCCCTCAAATATGTCTTCCTTGGCTACTCTCGGTCTCAAAAGGGATATTGTTGTTTTTCTCTTGAATTGAATCGATATCTCATTTTCCTTAATGTCACATTTTTTAAATCACAATTATTTTATCCTCTGCCATCTGTTGACTCGTTCTCTTCGGACTCAAATGATGATGTCTTTATCTATCACTTTGTACTGTCAGAAGCTACCCCTGTCCCACCTCTTGTACCTCCCTATTGTCCCCCCGTTCAACATGTTTACTCTCGCCGTCAACGAGAGGGACCTCCTTTTGTACCTTTGGTCACTACCAAGCCAGTCCCCTCTTCTGCAGATCCTGGCATTCTTGTAACTCCACCATCTAATTTAGATGTTTTCGGTTGCTCTTCGAAAAGGTAAGCGTAGTTGTGCAAAATATTCCATTGCTAACTATCTGGTTTGTCTACTTTTACTTCTTCATTTATTAGTTCTCCTGAGTATTATCCTATTCCTAATTCTGTGTCTGAGGCAGTGGCTCACCTTGGTTGGATAACTACTATGGAAGAGGAGATGAATGCTCTTGAGCACATCAGACTTCAGATTTGGTACCTTTGCCGAGTAATAAAAATGCAATTGGTTGTAGAGCTATCAAAATGGACCAACAGGGGCAGACCCACCGGTAAAATGGCAGACCCCGCCACTTGGTGGGGCAGGGCGGACCAACCCGTGTAATAGCGGACTGGATATACTTTAGCCCAACCCAACCCACCTTGGATTGTGGGGCGGGGCAGACCGACTGATGTAGACCAAGTGGCCGAGACATATTTGAGCAAATCGTTAGGGAAGAGTTCGAAGTTAAGGGGGGCCAGCGGCATTTTCTGAAAGTTGGACCGGTGGGTTGCTTCGCAGTTTTTCTGTTAGTTTCCGTTAAGCAATAGTAGACAGCACTTAACGGTCGGCAGATCTTTAACGGAGCGTAACTTTTGCCTCCGGTGAGACGTTGTTTTGAAGCCCAAAAAACGCTGTTTAAATGCTATTTTGGCCCTCAGAAGTTTTAGGGTTTTTCCGTCTTTTTTTATTTAATCTTTTCCTTTTAGGGTTTGGATTGTTAGGGGATATAAATAACCCCTTAAACATTATTTCGGCAGCTTTGAATAAAAATTTGAATTTTCTTGCTTATGCTTGAAACGCTAAAGCCGTCATAGGCTTTGTTAAGGAATTTCTCGTGGAAAGAGTTCCTTGTTGTTATTTCCGCTGCGTCACCGACTTGCCAAAAAAAGAAAGTCTTGACCCAAAAAAGAAATGACTGACCATGTACAAGCATAAGCAGTTAAGCACATATTTTAGTAACTAAGTCTTGGTAGAATCAAGCCACGAACAACAACCTTTCAATATGATATATAATAATATAACTAATACTTTGTAATGAAAACTAAAAACATATACAGTCTGTATTCTAGCAACCTTGCACTGCATAAACCAGATCTTTCCTCAAAACAACCCAGATCCTTCATTACATATGCAAACAACCCAGATCTTTCTTTAAAATGAAGATGGTATCCACGTTTGTAAGACCGATCGACTCTGAAAGAAATAGATTAACGATAGCGGACTGAGAAAACTGAGAAGACTAAGAGAGGTAGATTATGGCAGACTGAGAGAGAGAGTCAAACAGATAGATCGACGATGATGATCGATTCTAAGAGAAAGATCGACGATGATGTTAGGGGTTTTATTTTTTAAGAGAGAGAATTGTTTGAGAGGCTTTTTTAGAGAGAGAGAGAGAGAGAGAGAGAGAGCGAGTTGTCTAACTGGTTGGCTTTCTCAGTGAGATGAAATGATTTTCAACTTTTTACATTCTCCAAAAATCTCAATATTTTTCCAAATTAATAATTTGTGGTCAAAATTGCGGGTAACCCACCCTGCCTAAACCTGAGGCCTGAGCGGACCAAGCCCGTTAAGCCCGCCTCCTAACGGAGTTGTATTTTTAAAACCCACCCAACCTTTTTAAAGTAGCGGGGCGGACTAGCCCTGTGGGTTTGGCCCATTTTGACAGCTCTAATTGGTTGTAAGTGGGTATTCACAGTGAAAGTGAATCTCGTTGGTTCCCTTGCTCGGTTGAAAGTGGTTGCGAAAGGTTATGCCCAGACTTATGGTGTGGATTATTCGAAACCTTCTCTTATGTGGCGAAGGCTTTTTGTTCGATTGTTTTTTCTCTTGCTACATCATACCATTGGCCGTTTCACCAACTAGATGTGAAGAATGCATTTCTTCATGGTGATCTGCGAAGAGGTTTATCTCGAACAACCTCTTGTGTTTGTTGTTCGAGGAGGAATCATGGATGGTTTGCAAGTTGAAAAAGTCATTGTATGGTCTAAAAACAGTCTCCTAGAGCTTGGTTTGGCTGATTTAGTGAGGTGGTGTTAGAAGTTTGCTTTGGCCTTATGCGTTTCTTCATGGTGATCATTCGCCTTTTTATTGATGGTCGAATATAGTGGTGTAGATATTGTCATTCTTGGTGGAGACAAGGTGGGTATTTGTGCTCTAAAGTCTTTCCTTCAAGAAAGATTTCAAACAAAAGATCTTGGGAACTTGAAGTACTTAAAACCCAAGTTCCTACCCCACATCTCAAGCGTGGTCCATGTGCCGCTTTATGACGGACCAACGTGTTCGACAATTAAGGCCATTCTTTGGGTAGTAGTGGCCCTCTATTCGGGGTAAGTGAGGAACCACCACTAATACTCTTAAAAAGAAAAAAAAGTGGCCCTCTACTCGACAGTTACACACCTTGGCTATAAAAGCCTCATTTCCATGAGAAACAAGGTACACATTTTGATATAGCTTAAACTCGTCAATTTGCATTCATAAAAGAGAGTCGAACGAATTCATACGCCGAGTGTTCTTGCAGAACCTCCGGCATTCACCTAAGTGTTTCTCCCTTTGTTAACAAGTTCTTAGCTCAAGTGTGAACTTAAAGCCCATATATCCTACTTATTCGAAGCCCAACAGTCTGTTTGTTGATTTTTGGCCAGATGTTTTTATTAAGTATACCCTTACTTCTACATAAGAAAAAACTTATAAATTGGACAAATTTCAAGTGGATACAATTTAAGAAACATGTTTTCATCTAGGTCCATCAATTTTTTGGACATTTCATATAACTACAAATTGGTTGCCAAATGACAAAAATACTATTAATGAAGACAAATCTCATCCGGCCTAAAGAAATCAAAAATGTCGATGCTAATGCTAGGCATCATGAATGTTTTCACAGTTTATTTAAGCCAAAAATTCAAAAATGCTGATGCAAAGGCTTGACATTAGACTGCCACGTTTATTCAAGCCCAAAAAAAATTCAAAAATGCTGATGTCAAGGCTTAGCATTAGGATTATTTTTATAGTTTATTCAAGCAAAAAAATTTAAAAAATGCTGATGCCAAGCCTTGGCATCAGGATTGTTTTCTTAGTTTTTTGCAAGACCAAAAAAATTCAAAAATGCTGAATCCATGCATCATGTTGACAAATCCAGACATCAGGTTGACAAACCCAGGCATCAGGTTGTGCAACGTGAATTTTCACAAAGATCGTGATCGTTCCTCCATTCTCCGTCTCGCAATAAACTTGATCTGCAATTGTTTGGAAAGTTAAAAAGACAAAAAGTTCACCATCTCCATCTTCGGTCTTCTTTGATGCCGGAATCCCAACATCCACTTCGAGTCCCACCATCTCCAACTTCAGTATCATCTGTCTTGCTCCGTTGAAGTCCACCATTTGTCCTGCTCCAAGCTTTGACCAATCAAAGCACGAGCTTCGGTGAAGTCCACCAATTGCGCTTCAAGTGAAGGTACGTAAGATCGAGTTAGCAATTCAAGTGAAGGCACCGAAGGCATTGTTAGATGCTTTCGCCTCAAATCCCCCAAAACCAACAAAATAAAAATAAAAATCTAACCCTACCAAATGGATCGAGGCTGGGGATTGATTGGAGGAAGGCTTGGTCAACCATGCCCGTTGTGGTTTTTCCCACTCATACTTTCACGCAACAACACATACGCATCACAAAGTCATTATCCACTCGTAAGAATACATGCATAAAGGGGCAGTGACGTACTTTCGCCCCAAAATTGTACCTAAAAGATATGTCCAAAAAATGGCTGGATTTACTTGAAAACATGTTTTAAAAGATGTAATGACTTGTAATTATTTCTTATAAATTTTATTATTATAAACATTTTTTTTTGCTTTTGTGAGTAAAATGCTTGTTACAAATAATATTCTTTTTCATATTTTAAAGTTAACAAATAATTTCTAAATAAATTTTGAATTGTATATTTTATTTTATTTTCAAATTCATAAAATACGTTAATCATAATACACAATAAATATTATGAATGACATGTTTTATACTCTTGCAAGAAATAAAAGAATATATATTAAATTTGTATTTAAAAACAATCAATTTATTAAAGAAAAAGTAATTCTTACTTGCCTTGGATGCTTTATCTATATCAAATTCAGAAGATTCCAACATATATATTACCAAGCGAGTTGTAGGTATTGATTATTGACCCAAGAGAATCATGAACAAGAAAGCATTCAAACTTGTCTATACACTATGGAGAAATTATTGATCGATACATTTTTAAAAATGTTTTTAACCGCTGAATCTCATCTTTTTTTTTCAACCAATAAATGATACTTTTCAAAATTGTTCCTTAAATGCTCATATCATCTCCATCCACAGCTCCAGCTCCAGCGTATTCTTCTTAAATTGTTTAAAAATCACAATTAACAAAACAAAGATCAACCTCGCTCGTTAGATCGTGGGGAGCAGCGTCTCCCCGTTAACGATTTTTTCGATTCATTTGGTATGATGTGAAATGGAGATTCCTATTTTCGGGTTGAGTTGGACGATTATGTATTGACGAAGGAGGAAGAAGAAGGCGGAAGGGATGTGATTAAACTAATTCGAACCGTGTTTTATCAAATTTCAATCGCGATGCATCTCTATGAATGGAAATGACAAGTTTGAATGCTTTGTTGTAGTGAGATGCATGAATTGATGCAGTGCAATGCATAAATTGAATTAGGTAAATTTAATTGATGCATCGTGGTGCATAAATTGATAGTAGCGTGTCTGATCACGCTTATTTTCGTGGTGACCTTGTCTTGTCGTCCACGTGAGCAAGGATGAGGTGGAGTCCACTAGTTCGCCTTTTCTTGGTTAACCGAAAGTAAACAACAAACACCATTAGGAGCTTCCGGGGCGTTGATCAGAACCCTCCGTGTGAGAGTAAGATTTCCGTGGTAAAATGGGTAATAAATGTGCCGTGATATTCGCTTGATAAGGGGTTGTGATAAGAGAGTAGTGATATCTCGTAATTTACTTACCTTTACAATAAATGAGTGTCCCATATTTATACCGACCTTCTGCCGACGTGGCGGCTGGTCATTGGGGAACACATTGCGGCGTTTATTAAATGCGCTTGATGGTCTTTGTCGAAATAAAGAAACTGCGGCGCTTTGTCGTGAGTTGGTGCTATGTAGCGGTTTTTCTGCCTAGTGGAAGTCGTTGTCGTGCCGGTGATGATTGATCCCACGCCGAGGCCGAGCGGTCTGGCGATAAAGTGTTTATTACCGAGGCCGAGGTTACTAGGGGACCGATTCCGACGAGGCCGAGGGTGTGGAAACCACTCTAGTGCCCGGGGCCGACATCGAGGTCACCTGCCGCCCGAGGCCAAAGCTGTTTGGAGGCCGTGGGTTGTCTATTACTCGGCAATAATCAAAACTCGCGTTATCTCAGGGACCTATGTTCCTGACTTCATTACTAATGGCTTTTTAAGTAGGGTCCACTATCGTGTCGAGGATCATTTCTGCTTAACCTTTCTGGCCCCCTCATTTTGGCCGCCGACGCCGAGACGATCAAGAAGTATCCTTGGCGGAGAGGTCGGTGCCGAGCTTTTGCCGAGGTGAACCGCAGATTCAAGTCGAGGCCGATGCCGAGCTAATTTGCGTTGCGGAAGTTTATGGGACGTTTGGATATCCGCCCAATCGACGCATTTGTCTTTTCGGGCTGTCACATCATTAAATGTGTTTTCGCGCTTGTTTTGTTTAGCGGTTGAATTCTCGAAATGCTTTTAATGCCTCTTTCTTCTCGAATCCAGAAATTAGTCATGTGGTGTCGCTTTGGGATTGGCTCAGAAAAACACGCGGTCTACCCGGTGAATTCGTGGCTCCACCCTCAATGCGACGTGGGGTATAAGAGCTTTTTTCTTTTCTTTTTTACTTTTACCGCTTTCACTTTCTACTCACTACCTCTCTTCACTCAGGTTTCTTAGGCGATTTCCGCGATCTTTCCTACTGTTCTCTTGTTGCGTCCTACTTTACCTCCGGAGCCCGTAGTGAATTTCTTCTTTTTCCACGCTTTTTCGTTTTCTTATTTTTCGTGTTTTACGGTCATCGCTTTGTTTTTTCCTCGCCCGTTACTAAGTTCGTGGTCCGTTTCTCCTTCTGCTTTTAACTTTTCT
>CM028382.1:53412429-53691440 GCA_013146195.2 Codonopsis lanceolata | reverse complement strand
GGAAAAATCGATCCTTAATGGAGATGGTTAGTGCCATAATTATAAATTCAAAATTACCAATGAGCTATTGGGGAGAGGCACTATTAAGTTACTGTTTACATTTGTAACAATTGTGAATAAACATATGAAAACTCCATACGATTATTAAATGGGCGTAAGCCTAACATTTCACATTTAAAAGGTATGGGGTTGTGTTGCATATGTTTTAGATGCAACTTTGAAAAGAAATAAACTTGGGAGCAAAGGCAGTGAAATCTATATTTATTGGTTATTCTTCAATAAGCAAAGCATATAGATTTATGAGAATTAATGACAATCGTGTGTTTGAAGTTACGCGTGCTATTTTTTATGAACACTTGAACATAAAAAGTGTAGACAAGGTAGATATAAACCATGAATTGTCAAAAGAACTTGAAGTAGAAAATGCATCAAGTTCACATGATAATGTATGATGCCATTACTAATGATGAAAATTTAGACAACAATAAAAATGATGAAATAGTTGAGTTAAGGAGAAGCAAAAGACAAAGAATTGAAAAGAACCTTGGTCTGAATGTTTACATATATGTTAGAAGAGGATCCTAAAACTTTTCAAGAAGCTATGTCTATGTCGATTCAGACTTGTGGAAAAGAGCCATGGATGATGAAATCAAGTCTATACTTGACAATGAAACATGGACTCTAGTCAATCCTCCTCCTAACACTAAACCTATTGGCGCAAGTGGGTTTTGAAAAAGAAACTCAAAACCTGATGGTACTATTGATAAGTACAAGGCAAGATTAGTAGCCAAAGGTTATAGTCAAAAAAGAAGAAATTGACTATTTCGAAACATTTTCACCGGTCACTAAGTTTACATCAATTAGAACTATGTTTGCTATAAAGCATCCGTCTATGGACTAGAGGTTCATCAAATGGATGTTAAGACACATTCTTAAATGGAGATTTAGATGAAGAAATTTACATACAACAACCCGAGGGTTATATCTCTAAAGGAGAAGAACATAAAAGTATGTAAATTAAAGAAATCTTTATATGGACTTAAACAAGCACCAATCCAATGGTACAAGAAGTTTAAGCAAGAAATTCGAAAGTTTGGTTTTAAGAGTAGTAAAGTAGAAAGTTGTGTTTTTTTCTAAAATTACTCTTAATTATAAAGTTTTTATAACTTTATATGTTGATGACTTGCTAATATTTGGTTCGATATTAATTGTATTAATGAAACAAAGAACTATTTAAAGCAAGTGTTTGACATAAAGGACTTAGGTCCAAGTAGATGTCATTTTGGGGTTAAAGTGATCAAAAGGACAAAACTTACATATTAACTCAATCACATTACATTGAGGAAATATTAAAGAAGTTTAATTACTTTGATTGCAAAATAAGTAAAAGTCCTATTGACCCTCATGTGAAGTTAGTTCCAAATAAAGGCGATGCCGTAAATCAAGAAGAATATGCCAAGATAATTGGAAGCATAATGTATGTGGTTAATCATACAAGACCTGATCTTGCATGTGCAATTGGCATACTTAGTAGATTTACAAGTAATCCATGTGAAGAACATTGGACGGAACTAAAAAGAGTACTAAGGTACTTAAAATTCACAATAAACTATGGTTTACATTACAAGTGTAATTCACCTATACTTGAATGTTATAGTGATGCAAATTGGGCATCGATGTAACCAACTCCAAATCAACGAGTGGTTGGTTATTTACCATTGGAGGAGCCATAGTTGCTTGGTCTACAAAAAGACAAACATGTGTTGCTTTGTCTTCTATGGAATCTGAGTACATAGCCATGTCAATGGCTAGTAAAGATTTAATATGGTTTAGAAGATTTCTAAGAACCATACCATTTATTGATTCTAAGAAAGGAGCCACAACTTTGTATTGTGATAATCAAGCTGCCATATTCAATACAAAGAATGAGAGAATATCAAATCATAGCAAACACATTGCTATGAGATATAATCATATTAGAGATATGGTTAAAAAGGGAAAGATAACACTTGAGTATCTTCCTACAAATCAAATGTTAGCTGATCCACTAACAAAATCTTTATCAGGGGATAAAATTATAAAGGTCATGAGAGATATGGGACTATTACCGATCTAAACAATGTCTTAATTGAAACCAACTTTATCTTAAGGTACAAGTCATAGATTTGTCACCTTATGTTTTAAAGTTAAAAGGAAATTCAATATTAGATATTGGTGAAATGGAAACTTTGATACATTTCAAGTGCATAACTTAAAAATAGTGGGGGTGTCACTATTTGAAAGTTTCATATCTGACCTATGCACTTTCATTACCACAACAAGATTAGGATGGATTCAAAATCCTTAATAGACTTATAACTTTCGTAGAATGCGTTGTGGACATTCTCGATAAATCTACCTATACAAGTAAAGAAGTGAGAGGCCGCTTCTTATGGATTACTCCGGTAAAATTCCTAGAGTACTTGTGAAAACCAGGATTAAGCACAAGGCCCAAACTACAAGGTGCTTCCAAGATCAAAAAGGAACATGAAATCATACATGATGAGAATATGTCTCCCTAAAGAATTCACATTCAACCATAAAGTTTAAGGCTCGTCCACTTAATGGGTATTTGTTATGTAAAGTAGCTGAAATTGTTTAGTGTCATTATATGTAAATAAGTGGGGGATTGTTATATGTAGTAGTATTCACATATAATACTTGGTCATCTCTCATATTGAGTTTGTAAAGCAACCATTCATTCATAGTATAAAATCTTGTTCTTCCTTTCTTGTTTTCTTGTATCTTCTTTATCTCACATGGGATTACTAATGAAAACTTGTGGAGCTAAACTTGTTATATAATAGCTAAGTTTGAAGAGTTCCTATAAGCTTGCTTGAGCTTCCCTCTATTATGGGAAAATATCAAGTATGGCTTAAAAGTTTTGAGTATTATATTATATATATATATATATATATATAATATATAAGAAAGAAAGAGAAATAAATTAATTAATTATTAATACCTTTACTGGTATTTTGACCGAGGCAGTGGTTCGGTTATATCGTTTAGGGTTATGACTTTTCGGTTGATAGACCTATAAACGAGTATGGTGTTTCGGAGGGCACACCTTTGGTGATATGCCTATACGGCCGAGGCACAGTTTAGAAGGGTTGTGACTTTTCAAGACCACAACACGGACTCTATAAATAGATTTGCCTCCTCCAAAACCCGATAGTGAGTCTTTCTTCTTGACAGATCTATTCTTCGAGTCAAACAATTAAAGCTTTGATTATTGTTCCCGAGTTATTCAAAGGAGTGTAACTTTGAATAAGAGTGAGTAGGTTTTGTATCCTGGAGGTGAAATTCGTTGAGACCATTACACCATAGTGGGACGAATTAAATACCTTAAAGATAGCATCTTTTGGTGTGCCTAACCTACTGATTCCTTACCCACAATTAAATATTATACAACAACTTATTCACATGCTGGAGAGTCTGAATTGGGACAATCCCCTGCTACACTCTCTCCTGGATAAATTTCCTACTCTCTACCATTTTTCTTAATACTCCTGTATCCCATAATTTAATACTATCATTATTGTACATCCTAAAAAAAGAGAGAGAGTGAGTGTAATAGGTACATGATTAACTAGAGAGAGTGCCTGTAATGAGTACATATATTGTGACAACATATTTTAAAACGCATCATTAATTATATTTCTTAATCTTCATGCTTTATCTACGAGGAATATTTATCGGGGATGAAGGGAGTATAAAACTTACATTAAAGTTGGTCAAAATTACAATAATACTTGAACATAACTAATATGTTAATATTCCATCCGTCCCAAAATATATGACGTTTTGGGAGAGTGTTTTTGTTTCAAAATAGATAATACTTTGCAATTTTCAAGGAACTTTTCCCTTTTTTTTTTTTCAATTCTATCTAAATTTATTGACTCCGCAACTCGTGTTTGACTTTTTGGGCAAGCATATCAAGACATGTCATTAATGTTTGGATATGGGTAGTTTAGTCTTTATAATATGTTTTCTTAGTTTGTGTAAAAAACCTAAAACCGTTATATATTTTGAGACAAAGGGAATACCAAATATGAAAAGTAAAACTACATACTTTTTTAAAAATAAATTCTTAAAATAAAATATCTCAAAATAATATGAATGACTTTTTGACCCGGCTGAGTATTTGTAATACTAAAAGTGGATATGATTGTATCTTGTCCTCTACTTTTGTCTACAACAATTTTCCTTACAATGGTACGTTTTCATCCTCAGTGAGACCACCTTTTCACTTTTTCCACACAAATTTTCCACCTTGGGATTGACTATATTAAACTGAAATATGCTTTGTTTGCTTTCTTCATCTTTAACATTAACATGCAATTAAGCCACAAATGTTGGATTTCCGGTTCATTTTGTAGTGTATTACTATAATCCGATATCAGTAAGAATAATATTAAAATGTTTTTCTATCTTTTGATGTCATGATTCCTTGGCTACATCACCACTCAACCTCAGAATCAAGCCTCTTCCTATCCCTGCTCTCACATCATCAGTACCTCTACTTTTGGCATCAATCCTTAGCATAGGTTAAAAGCTTTAAAGCAAAAGACTTGGTCTCAGTTCTGACCAACAACTGAGTTTGCTTTCCACTCTAATTTCTCACAACATGTGACCCTTAATTTTCACAGGTATCCGGGAGCCTACACGTGTTCTTGTTATTTAACCAGCTCTCTTATTGCACTCTTTTGAACTCAATGTTTCATTGAATCTTAATCCTATATGTATCCTTTAGGACCGCGAGTACGACAATGAGTGGACTAGAAGATTTCAAACCGTAAATTTACGTGTCGGTACTGATCTTGTTCGTAAGAGACCCCTGTTTCCCTTAAACCATGAACCACAAAAACCCACAGAGAATTAAAATCTTATGCCCTGAAAACCTAACCATGTGCTTCCTGTGTGTGTGTGAGAGAGAGAGAGAGAGAGAGGTCTAGTAATTGGGATTTGGGAGTTGGGAGCTGGTATCCAGCCTAAAGAAAGAGTGGGCTCTCTTATTAAAACTACCCAGTGGGCATTCAACTTTAAAGTTTTTCCACCCAACGCCTTGCTTTACTTGATTCCCTCATAGATTTAGTACGCATTCTCACTGTCGGCAATTAATATGACCAAACCACATTTACAATACAGCTGCAGACCTTCAGTGCTGCCCCCATAAAATTAAACAGGGCTCAAGCCAACAAATGCCGAATACCCCAACATTTCAAAAGTAGCAAAAACTAATGCCTAATAGGAATTTAATTTCAAGGGGGAAAATAAGTCTCTGCCTCACCATACTTTTTCAAAATATTCGTATAGGTCACGAGATATGTTTTCGTTAATAAATTGTCCCATTTTTTAAGTTTTGACATATACTTCTACCGTTTCAAAATGATTGTCCCCCATTCGATTTTGGAAAGCTAACAAATACTCCATCCGTTTCAAACAAAAAACCTTAAATCATTTAAGAAAATGACATTTTTAGTAGTCCAGAAGCAATAAAATGACACTTTTATACCTTAATTTTTGAAAGCGGACTCTTTAAATGAAACATCACAAAATGAAATAGTGGCTATTTACCCGAAACAAAGGGAGTAAGTGTCTATTTTCTATTTTTAGAAATAATTTTTCTGCAAATTGTCTTTAGTATCGTTATTAATTGTCAGCTGAAAAAAAGAAGAAACCCATTTTTATTTCATACAATTAAGTAATACTTCTAGAATAATAAAGGAAAACTATATAAAATCAATTATCATGTCTTAAAACTTGTTTAAGTTCAATAAAAGACACTTATTTTGGAACGAAGAGTATAATGTAACCTGCTGCCATCACCTCAAAGTATTCAATTCATAGGGCAATCAAACAATTTAAATGATGATTTCAATAATTCTCCAACAGTGCATTTATAACATGAAATGTAGAACGAATGGGGATATGTTGAAGTGCAAATATAATATTCCTACAAGATTTTGTGTCATAAATATCAACTGTGCAACACTTGCAATACAACTTGCATCGTATGAAGATTGATAAGTGTACACAAGTGTAATATTTTTAGTTGATTTTGTGCTTAATTTGTAAGTAAGTATTACATATATGGCCGTTTTTTGTTTGTTTGATGATTATAGGTACATGAGTGACTTGAAAAAGAAAAATAGAGCAAAAGAGCTGTTTTGAAGGAATAATGACTTTGGTGGTTGTCCCGTGAGCATGTGCTAACTAAAGTAAGCAATGTTGTACCAGAGGAAATATGTTGTAGCTGAAGATAGTTCGAATGGGCACGTGCTAGCTCATCTGCGAGTGCAAGTCTAACTTCCAAGACTCAAAGGACTTTAAACGACATATATGTTGGGAAATTAAGTAATTATTTGTCCCTAAAGTAAAATATTTTATTTATTTATTATTTTCCCTCTTTTCTTGTAAAGAAAATCTTTAGAGTCGGTTATTAGAGATTGAGAGCAATTTTTTTTTATTGCTAAAATCCGCCAAGTAGTAGAAGAAGTGGAGGGAAAAGATATGAAATTAAAAAAAAAGCTGAGAATTGCTAGAGAATTACAGAAGCTAGTGAGTAAAAGTTTTACACGCATCCTAGTGAGAAAGAAAAGATTGAGTGTTAAGCGTTTGTCGACAGCTATAACCGGTTTATTTGTAGTTAAGTAAAACATATTTGCATTGATTATCGGTAGTAAAATGCGAGATGGAAATTAACATTGAGTGGACTTCTGTTACTAATTTTAGTAAACTAAATCACTGTTTTGTTACTTAAGTTTAAATCTTTTATTTCAGCTTTAATTAATTTTTTTGTTAGCTATTAGTTTAGATAAAAACCTCAAATCATATTTTTATTTGCTTGTAAAATTCTAAAAGAAGTAACTACAACGTTTCCTTTGGATACGATTCCGAATTACCCTATACTCTTTTATTGAAAGGTAGGAAAATTAAGTACAACAATTTGACACTCGTCAAATTTTGGCATCTACCGGGGAACAATTTCGCTAATTGTTTCTTTTTAAGAATTTGATTTTAGTGTGTTGTTTTCGTTTTATGCCTCGATCTTCTCGTACAAGAAAATTAATTTATGATCCAGAGATTGAGAAGATCGTAAGAAAATTAACAAAGCAAGCTATATAAGCTCAATAATCAAGTAAAGTCTCTTCAACGGGTTTAAAATCATCATTTAAACTGGCTAGTTCGAGTGATTCAAGCAAAGAGGAGCTGGAGGAAGTTGAGGTAGTGGGGGAAGACGTAACGATTGAAGCATATGAGGCAGAACAACAAGAAGTCATGGCAGCATCTCAACAAACTTTGAGGGAAATGACCACTCTAGATGTGTGAATCAGCCACCACTTGGCTGTACTTTTCCTGAAGTAAATGCACCATTCGAATTGAAGCATTTATTGATCCAGTTGCTTAAGTTTCATGATTTTCCAGTTTGAAGATCCTCATAAACATTTGATGGCATTCCATTTAGCACGTTCGAGCCAAAGAGTACAAAGAATGACTGAAGATAACATGAAGCTGAGAGCTTTTCCTTTCACATTGGCAGGCAAAGCTAAAGACGCTTTTTTATTAATATCCCACAGTAGTCGGGTACATGATCCGATATGAAGAAGAATTTTCTTGAAAGGTTTTTCTCTGCTTTAAGAGTAGCAAGTATTCAAAAGAAAATATGTTTTTTTTCTTAAGGGGGCATGAGAAGGGATCGAACTTGAGACCTCACACTTTGTGAAGCCCCATGTCTACCACTGGGCCACCCCCTTAGGGGCTCAAAAGAAAATATGTGGGATAAGGCAATTTCGGGGGAAATTAAACTTTGTATGAGTATTGGGAGAGGTTCAAACAATTGTGTGCAAGTTGTCTTTATCACCAAATATGAGATCAATTGCTAATCCATTACTATTATGAAGGATTGCTAATCCCACATAGGAACATGATTGACGCTGTGAGTGGGAGAACATTCATGAATAATACTTTGGAAGAAGCCAAGCGACTCATTATTAACATGGTTGAAAATGCCCAGCAATTTGAGACGAGGCGGGATGTTCCGGGTAAGGTGAATGAGGTTAATGTTTTTTCTATTAATCGTAGATTAGACACTTTAACCTCTGTTTTGGAAAAAGCTAGTCTAAGGGTAAGTACAAGTCAAAGCGTGTGGAATTTGCGCTACTATGGGTCATCCGACTAACATGTGTCCTACTTTACAAGATGCTCCTAATGAGCAAGTAAATGATGTGGGAGGATTCCAAGGGCATCAAAAAATGAAATATGATCCATACTCCAATAATTACAATTTGGGATGGCATTATCACCCAAAGTTGAGTTATGGGAATATAACTTGAATTTTTCGTAGCCACCAACTTGACTACCATTTCAACCACCTCCACCTCCACAGCCCACTGCTAGTTCAAGCACAACGTTGGAGGCTTCAATCAAGTGCTTAGCAGAAACGGTTCATCAAGATAGACAAGAAACCAAGGTTAGCATAAAGGTTCTTAAAAATCAGATTTCACAGCTAGACGTGTTTGTGAGTAAGATTGAAGTGAATCAAGGCAGATCACCCAAATTTGAGTCATGGGAATAGAACCTTGAATTTTCTGTAGCTACCAATTCGATCACCATTTTAACCACCTTCACACCACAGCCCACTACTAGTTCAAGCACATCATTGGAGGCTTTAATCAAAAGTTTAGTTGAAATGGTTCAGCAAGATAAACAATAAACCAAGGCTAGCATAAACGCTCTTGAAATAAGATTTTACAGCTAGCCATGTTCGTGAGCAAGATTGAAGCGAATCAATGAAGGTTACCTTTTCAAGTTAAGAAGGATCCACGAGAAAATGTATGTGCAATAAATCTTATGAATGGAAAAGGGTTGGAGGAAGTTGAGCGAAAAAAGAAGTCAGTTGATAGCAGCAATGTAGACAAAAGTGTGCTACGTGATGATAGTCAGGTGAGGAAATGGGTACACAAAATCAGAAAATTGTTATTCCTCCACCTTTCCAGGCAGATTGACACGACAAAATAAAGAAAAGGATGAGAAGGAAATCTTTGATACTTTCAGCAATGTTGAGATTAATATTCCTTTCGTGGATGACATTACGCACGTCTGTTGGTCCACAATGATTGCTCAAATAGGCTAGAGGGGGTGAATAGCCTATTATGCCAGTTTAAAACTTTTCTTTTTGTATTCATAAAGTGTAAGTTTTAAAGGCATGGGTAGTCAGTATATCGAGCATGTCTGCTGGTAACAAGGGACAACAGACTTACTCTCAGCAGAGTAATGAACTCTGCTGGTGGACTGCAAGTAAATCAAAAGCCTGTTTGAAAGAGTTTAAGCAGCGGAAATAGTAAGGCTTAGATTTAGATAGAAGTCTTAAGTGGATGTACACGAATATATGTTCAGAACAACAGCACACGTAATCCTTCTTTCAAATGCAGATTTAGGAAGTCATGAGAGATTAGCTTTTCAAATGATTAATCAATTTATAAAAGCTCATAGAGAAGTAAAGGCTGAATAAAGAAAGATAAATCATTTGAAAGAACTTCTGAATTTATTCAAGGATAAATGACAAAATATATCAACCTAGACTCTCTATGTAAAATTTATGTCCTCGTCATTCCAAGCCTTAATCTTTACTTAATTATTCATAGACAAAAATTTTAAGTAAAGAGAGCAATAGAAGACAAAAACGAGAAACATATATGAGAAGACAATTTTCAAGGTTGTTAAGATAAAGAATATCTGAACAACTGGGTGCAAAGCACTCGACTTCCTATGATGATCGAATATTTCACAATCAACAGCATTTGAATGGAAATACAAATTTGAAGATATGAATGCAATATTTACAGGCAGCTTTTCATCTTCCTTGGGCACCATCTGAAATCTATCTTCAAATCGATCCAAGAACTTGACCTCTAACTTTAGGAATAAAATCCTGAAGCTTTTGTCAGAGGCTGAATTCTTCGAAGAAGGATGAAGAACTCAAATCAAGAACTGGGTTCTTGGCTAAGACACCGGTCTCTGTCTATCAAAGTTTTCGATCTCTCTCTTCTTCTCCAATTCTGTTCTTCTTAGCAATCCACAGAGTGTGTTTTGTTAAGGTCTGGTTTTGCTCACTGCAACCTTCTGTGGAGATTTGAGATGCGTTGGTGAAGACGATCTCTTGTAGATCTCATAGCTTTGTCGAATTGGTTCTTGCTGCAGATGTCTTCGAATCACTTTGTTGATCCGATGTCCGATATATTTGAAGAAGAATGGGGATTTCTTTTATAGACCGGGGTTAATATGATCGTTGAGATATGAAGATGGATTTTCTATCCGTTTGAAATAATGTCGTTGTTGAAGACTATCGGATAGAGATGTTGTTCACTAGATCTTTGACTGTTGGGTAAAAGCTTCGTCCTGCAGATCCTGGAACTATTGCCCGTCAGACTGTATTGATAAGTCTCTGAAAATTGAGACTGAATCATAATGCACTGTCAGGTGGTCTGTCCAATAAAGTAGATTCTTTTGACTTTTCCAAACCACGTGAGTGAGAGAGAAGATCTTGCAGCATTAGAGATGTCAGGCTTCATAAAGATTTGAGTGACTTTTGAGGCTTGAACATTTTTGTCTTTTCTTGATCTACTGCAGTCTTCTCTCTTTGTAACACGTGCAGATCCAAGTCTAATGGTGAGATGTTCAATCTCAAGAAGTAAGTCTTCTGCAAGAGAGGACTGCTGGTATGAACAATCAAACCATAGCATGTCTGCTGGTGGCGAGTCTTCAAGATGTTCTTTTGCGCATGTGACAAGTCTACTGGTGATGAGTTTTTTGAAGACCTTTAACGCTACAGCAAGTCTGCTGGTGCTGGTGCATATGAATTGTTAGTTTGTTAATCATCATTAAGAAGGTAGGACTAGATCAGGACATTCCTAATCTAAGACCAATGTGATATCAAACAAGTTGCCACACTAACCGGTACACAGACCTTTTAGCCACTTGTTATGAAACACGACAATGGGAACAAGCAAATCAAAATATTCGGAATATACACGAAGATAAGTTACTTATCAACAAGCATATTCCAACAAAGTCTCTCGTTATGCAAAGTTTCTTAAGGAATTATGCACCAAGAAAATGAAGCTGCAATCAGATGAATTTTTTTGGTGAGTGAGAATGTCTATGCAATGATTCAAACTAATATACCTCAAAACTTCAAGGACCCACGCATGTATACTATTCCTTGTGCTATCGATAATAAAAAAAAGTTTTAAAAAAAATCATGCTTGATCTTGAAGCATCCATAAATGTTATTCCTATATTTATTTATAAAGAATTGAAGTTAGGCCCAAAGCAATAGACCCAAGTGATCATGCAACTAGAAAATAAGTCTAATTCTAACCCCAAAGGTGTGGTAGAGGATGTTTTAGCAAAGGTTAATGATATGGATGATTCATATTGTAAGTAATGGCGTGGCCCATATAATTTGGGCAGCCTGCTTATAATAAACAAAAGCCCACCAACCTGAAACCCAACCCAACCCAATCCATATACTCACCTCACACTTCGACTTATTATATTCTTTAATTAAGGGTTTTATTGTTTGAGCCCTAATTTAGTTCCCCCCCTCCCTCTTTTAGCGATGCCCTGACTTCTTCTCTCCCACTTCTCTATGAACGGCATTGCCGTAGTTGTGCGCTCAAATTATGAGACTTTAATCCTTATATGTTATGGGCTATTTAAACCCCCACTCACTCCCACTTGAGATACACAAACGAAAGCTAATGATCTATCTCTCTCGAACTCTCTTCTTCTTCTCTTGCTGCCAACTAGTTGTGAGCTGAATTCCTGTGAAGGGATACACTTTGTGTGTGTGCGTATAAAGGGATACACTTTGTGTATGTGTGTGTGTGAAGGGATACACTTTGTATGAGCCATTATCGTAATTGAGTGTTCTGTGAGGGGATTATTCTAGGTTGGGTTCTCGATTGGAAGGCTGGGCAATCCCATTGCTTTAATTCGTTGTAATTTTGACGTTGCTCATTCGGGTTGTGAACTCACTGGTAGGACTTAGCTACACTCTGTGTATAGCATTGGGTGGGGATCTGAGCCTAGGCTACCAACTTAGCTATACTCTATGTATAGAGTTGTAATGCCCCGACCCCCTGTGACGACCCGACCCGGATCTCAATACGAGATCCCAAGGTCGTGCCGTCAGGACAAACTAAGAGACAAACAAGCACCTGCTAAGCATAATGGTGCGAGTCAAAAGACGAGCCAACAAGCTCAAAACAGGAAGGTAAAGCCATAACGGCAATACAGGAAAATCAAAACCTAAAACCTGCGGAAGCAAAACCATAATGGGACCCGAGCTATCAAGCTCCTGACTGAAAACAACCAAAGAGATAGTAAATCTCTCGGCCCAAAAATTCGACGCACGTGACGCAACATTAGACACGCGCAACAAACCATCGGCAACCAAGGCCGGCAACTATCAAAATCCCAACCTGATAAACAACACTCAACGGCTATAACTTGCCGGAGGAACAATTCAACTATAACAATATAATATCACTGCTAGACCACCAACCAAGATCTCACGACTAAAACTGTCGGAGATAGGAGCAACAATAATACCAAAACTAGAATAAACGAGCCACACATGCTCGAAACGACAAAGGAAATAAATACTAAGGGTACAAATGCTCGGCAATACAACCGGCTCCCAAATACACAACCATAATAAAACACTACAATCTACCCAAGTAAAGTCTACATAACTTTACATTCGAGCCTCACAATAAATACAACATAATAATAAATAACTCCAAGCTTTGACTTGGAAGACCACCTGCTAAAAGTCGTTATCCGAAGCCGCTGCGCGTACTAACGGGATCACTGCACACACTAGGGAAAACAATCACACGGAGTGAGTCATAATGACCCAGTAAGTTTCTAAATGCAACATGTGGCATATTATGACATGGCATGGCATAAATGCACAATCATATAAAATCATGGTATCATGCTAGTATACCAACAAGAAACATGTACTTAATTTTTAAAGCACATAAACTCTCATAAATCATGTAGCATATTATTTTTCATATAAATGCTCATAAATAAACATGTGTAACAGTAAACGTAAATCGAACCGTTACAATCAAATTCGGGTTCAAAACCCACCCAACTTACCATGAGATCAAATCTCAAACCAAGATCCGGGCTCAATACCCAATCAATCATACCCTGGGGTTCCGTCCCCAATGATCACAACTCATCAGATTTCCTTTAATGAGTACTCGTTACATTCATCCAGTCTCCGGATGAGAAATGAGAGCTCGATGTCTAGCTAGATGGCATAACTCGAGATCACATCCCACTATTGGCCAAATAGTGAGGAGAAAGGGAACCAATGCAACGGTTCATAGCGATTGTTCCCAAAGGCTATGAATCGTCCCATTGCCGACACAACAACCAAAACCCGCCAGCTGGACTTTAAACCAAACGTTCAAGTAGATATTTACTTGTCTAAACCAATGAGACCAAATTCACTATTATCGGGCTCATTAAATCATGTAGGACATAATGCTCTACAACAACTCATAAACCATGCACATAATTGCACATAAACAAATAGGGCATAATGCTCCACAAAATCCCATAATCCATGCACATGTTTGCATATAACTACGTAGGACATAATGCTCTACGAAATCTCATAAACCATGCATATAATTGCATAAAAATCAAGTAGGACATAATGCTCTACCAAACATCATGAACAATGCATATATTTGCATATAACCATTATGTTCAACTAACATACAAGTTTAGTTCAAGAACTACTTTATTGGGGTATTCATTATTCCTCAAGTCATTAACCCATTCAAGCATAGCTTACAAGCTTAATAAAATATAATGTGAGGTCTTCCATAATCCTCAACTCAAACCAAACCAAGACCACTACGCTAGTCTCAAAATATCCACCAATCAAGACTTATTATTTTAGTCTTTATTTTAAGTACACCGGACTCAATCATAGTCCTAATCGTCATACATGATCGATAACACTAACACCATACTTAAAACATTATGACTACTCCGTAGTCACTTCGCACAAGTGTTTTCATATGTACGCAACAAAAATCCTTGAGAAGAGGATTCTCTCTTAATCTTCTCTTAAATATTCTCGTGACCTTATGTGGGTCTCTATTGTCCCATGCTCTAACAAGCATGCTTAAAATGTATTCTAGTCAGTCTCCAAAACATAAGTGTCGCCATAGGACACAATCAAAAACCCGGTGTGCACAAACACAACCCAAGCAAACCCAAACATTGTAGGGTTTCAACTCAAGGCTCTTTATCATTTTATTGGCCTTATTACGACTCCGTTGAGTCTTACTAACACATTTCATTCTTTATGTGTTCTATAAATTCACACCGTAATAATTTCTTAAGGTTTATAACCAAATCTCAATAGTCACTCGGGCTTAATTCCCAAGACTAAAAATCCACAAAACACATCTCAATCACTAATCATTAAAGTTTGGAAGTTATGTTCTTCATTCCCTTAACCAAACAAAATCCAATTATCGTAGGATTTCAACCCAAGTTCAATTAGCACTTAATCGAATTTACAATGACTCCGTCGAGTCCAATCTACCCTTTTCTAAAATTTAAGGGCATAGAGGCCATGGGTCTCAATTCCCCCAATATTCATAACTATCAACAATAGCCATCATCCCGGGTTCGTTTAACTCACATAAACCCAACAAAACCTTCACTAATTCAACATAGAATAAATTCATCATTTTGAGCACAATTTCATTTAGCTCACTTTACCAATCATAATTCCCAATTCATGATTAAATCATACAACATGGTTTAATATACTCTAATAAGCATATAAAACATAGTAATCAAGCCCACATCAATAATTTTGCAAGCTAAACCAAATTTGGGCAAAACACCCTCCAAGTATCTCAACCAAACCAACATCAAAACTCATGGATAATCAACATAATCAAGTTCAATAGACTAGTTAGAACATGAATTTCACATATATCATGGTCTCACATAGGTCAATCAAGCTCTATCATCAATTTGTAAACCTAGGGTTCATGCTTCTTCTACAAACCCTAACAATGGCTTCCATTGACCTCACATAGCACAAATGATTGTTTCCATAGGGTCAATGGAGCCCAAAAGAAGAGGAAGAGAGGTAGAAACTTACCTCAAATCAGCCCCTACAAGCTGCCATTCCCGAAATTCCAAGAGGGGAGGTTGTTCTTCTCACCTTCACTTCAAATCCATGGTGTAGATTGGGGAAGGAAGAACCCTAGCCATGGCCTCCCAAGATAGAACCCTTCAAGCCCTAGAAATCACTTCTTTATCAGCTCTCTCACGTTTTTGAGGAGTGCTTGCAGAAGATGGGAGGGAGATGTCGATCTGTTGGCTGAACAAATGAGAGAGAGCAATCTGTTTTGGGTTTAAATAGGGGGGATTAACTCTCTTAATCAACTCACTAATCCACCTCTAAAACCTCTAATAATGTTTAGGACAAGTTTTAGGTTAAGTAGGAGGGTTTAGGTTAGGTTTAGAATGGGTTTAATTGGGTAGAAATTGGTCAACAATTCAATTTTCCAAAAATCCCGTAACAGGCTGCCCAGGACCCCTTGCGGTTGCATGGGCCTTGTATGAAGCGACCGCTTCACACTATTCACAGCAAAAACTCCTTTGTTGAATCCTTGCTCGGTTTCGGTCGTTCCCGCATGCATCCTCGAGCCTTAAAGCTTCGAAATGGCTCACAATTGAATCCTTAAAGTCCTTAAACATTAAACTAATCCATCCAAGTCTCAAACCAATTTTAAAGTAGGTCTAGACTCCCAAAAACAACACCCGAAACAACCCGGGGCAAAACCGACGCAAGACGTAACAACTTGCTATCTAAACGTCGAATGAAACCGCAAACCGACGGGTAATAACCCATGATTGTAAACACCTATTAGGGCTACAAAATAGGCCTGAATGCCTTCCAGATGATGCTCAACAGATAGGGGAAATAGGCTCCCGAAAGACGAGACGTTCGCTCGGCTCAATCTCAAACTACGCGATAAGGAGAATTGCTAATCTCGAGGCGTCAAAACTTCACGAGACTTATGGAATACATCCAATTAGAAGTCTAACACATCTAAACATGTTATTTAATCATCATGTAAAGATCTAGGACCAAATCGAGGTCAGAAACACAAAACCCGCATAAACTCTCAATCGCGTCGCATTTCGACTATCGTCGGATTACGACTTTTGACTTTAACAAGTTAACCACTATATGACATCTCTCAAAAGTGTTTTAGTCTTAATGTGATCTCTCATACACATTTAGACCCTCTCACAACCAAACGAGCAATCAACCAAAGAAGAAATGCGAGCATTGCACGCAATTCAAGCTAACCGGGAATCGGGATCTTACACCCCCAATCCTAAAGGTCCCTTAGTCATCCATGGCTGAATATAAGGTCAACTTAGGCAAAAATAAATATTTTCTAACTTAACGTGTCATTTTATGTTCCATGGTAGTTATAAATCATAACCAACATAATCAAAGTCTCAATATAGACTTTAAATACATACACATATAGATAAGGTGATCAGAGATTCACCAAAACAAACGTCTATTCACATATGGTGATGTTCATGCATATTCACGTTCACAATAATGGATAAACACAGAAGGAGCACAATGTTACTCACATATTATCATTCATTTTACTGTTCCATTCCATTTGGTAATAGGATTAGTCAATTTCTATTCTGCATACTACCAGCTTAGTTCTTCGGCGAGTATAGCTTGGCAACCAATTCAGGACGCCTACTGAAGTGGCTTCAAAAGTTTCAGTCGCAAGGGCACCATGTATTTGTCATCAATAATCGTACCCTTATATACAGTCTCATATACATTTATATCATACGAGCAGATAAGTATGGCAGGAAACTTATGTCGACATATTAGTTTTACAGCAAGAAACATATACTTAAAGTAATGTTTACTATCAACATAAAAGTTATGTTCATCGTATACACACTCGTGCTTATCATAATTGCAATCCATGCAACAAAAATTACTCAAGGATTTCCCTTTAATTCACAATTCACACACAAGGGTGGACATCAATTCTTAATAACTAGTCCATACTATACTGCCTTAAAACATCACCACTGTAGTCCTCCACTCGAGGGCTCTACATACACCCACGAGAGTATCACCTTAGTTACTAAGGTAATCCAAACAAACTTGCACACACCGATCTCTTTTGGTTCACACAAACACTAGCTTTACACAAGCCTCCTCTTATAATCAAACATGACTATTACTATGGCCTAACCACAACCACTCATCGATAATATCCAACAACAAGACAACAAACACACCTAGGCCGAGGAGCATATCCTAGCTACGAGATACCATAGCTCTAATACCAACTGTAATGCCCCGGCCCCCAATCTCTATATGAGCCTCGGGTCGAGCGCCTAATAAATACATAAAACACCTGCAAAGCCCTTACTGATTACGAGCTAAACAAATCACACCTGATAAAACATAATCACTCTTGTGAAATATATGAACACCACAGCTTCTGAAAAGCTGTGAAAACAAAAAACCACAAGCTATTAATCCTGAACTACACATAATGGCTCCAGACCAACCAACTAGTGAAATATGATACACTAGTAATAATCAAAACCCAAAATAAAGTATATATAAATATATACATCCCCGTCCTCACAACTATACAAAACAAGCCTTTTAGGAGCTACAACCCAACAACATGCTAGGTCTCGCTTGTCTCATCAATCACAAAGGAACTTTCGATCTCGCTGGATCAAATTCCTGGATAGCTACACACTAAAGTAAACAAACACGAGGTGTAGAAGAAATTATTATGGAGCACACTATTATTTTTTAGGGCAGAAAATTATATATATCTCTCTCTTGTTATAAAATATCAATAACACACATATTTATAGTACCTAAATAAATCATTTATCTAATTGGATTCGGGCTAGGTTAAAAACAAATACATAAATAAATCCTTTATCTTATTGGACTTGGTTTAGGATCCAACATTGCCTCCCTTAAACCAAGTCTTCTAACTTGATCATGCCCAACATAGTCTTCAACTTCCAAAATAGCTCGGTTCAATGGCTTCGTAAAAATATCTGCAACTTGATCTTTAGTCAGACAATACTCAACCACGATCTTTTTATCTCGAACCAAATCGCGAATGAAGTGAAACTTGATGTCGATATGCTTGCTTCGACCATGAAAAACCGGATTCTTCGATAATGCAATCGCCGACTTGTTATCACATAAAATCTTCGTTGGACCATCTTGCTTAAATTGTAGAACATTGAGCAATCTACGCAGCCACACTGCTTGAGTAACACTACCTGTTGCTGCCATGTATACTGCTTCAGCGGTAGAGAGAGCGACAACTTGTTGTTTCTTTGAAGACCACGAAAACACGCCCGAACCAAGATAAAATGCATAACCCGAAGTACTTTTCATATTCACATTATCACCAGCCCAATCGCTATATGTATAACCAACTAACTTCCCATCACTAGAACTCGAATAAAAAATGTCATCACTACACGTACCTCGGATATAACGCAAAATTCGCTTTGTAGCTTGCAAATGAGATAGCCGTGGAGACTCCATAAACCTGCTAATCAATCCAACACCATAAACAATATCTGGCCTTGTTGAAGTTAAATATCTCAAACTCTCAACCAATTTTCTAAAATAAGTAGGATCAACAAAACCACCATTGCCATCGCTCACTAACTTCAACTTCGCCTCTAGTGGAGTCAAAATTGGTTTAGCCTCATCCATCTTAAACTTCTTTAAAATATCACTAGCATAATTTTTCTGCGAAATAAAAATTTCACCATCTACTTGAGCAACTTCAATTCCAAGAAAGTAAGACATAAGCCCCAAATATGTCATCTCAAATTGATTTATCATAGCCTTCCTAAATTGTGCCACCAACCTCGAATTATTGCCAGTGAAAATCAGATCATCAACGTACAAGCAAACAATAAGAATATCACCATGCAACGATTTGACATATAAAGTATGCTCATACGGACATCTTTGAAAACCATTCTCCACGAAATAAGAATCGATGCGAGTGTACCAAGCTCTAGGAGCTTGCTTCAAACCATACAAAACCCTTTTCAACCTGTAAACTTTATCTTCATTGCCTCTTTGAACATACCCTGCAGGTTGTTCAACATATACCTCCTCTTCAAGGACGCCTTTCAAGAAAGCCGATTTAACATCTATTTTATAAATTTTCCAACTATTTTGTGCAACTAGAGAAATAATCATACGGACAGTATCAAGTCTAGCAACTGGTGCAAATACTTCAAAATAATCAATACATGGCTTTTGCTTGTAGCCTTTTGCAACTAACCTTGCCTTGTAACGATCAACTTCACCACTTGGTTTGTACTTAGTCTTGTAAACCCACTTCACACCAATTGCCTTCTTACTACTTGGCGAGGTAGTAAGCTCCCATGTATTATTCTTCTCAATCGCATGAATCTCATCATTCATTGCTTGAATCCAATGATCTTCACAAGATGCCTCATCAAAATTAACAGGATCACAATCTGCAAATAAAGCGAAGTTCACCATATCTTCATCGGATATCTCATTATCATTGCCCACAACATAATCTTGCAACCTAGCTGGTAAGTTACGTTGTCTATGCGGACGCCCAGAACTTTCTCCCTGTGCAGCTGTAGGAGTTGGAACATCACCTTGAACATTAAAATCTTTATCTTGAGCAAAAACATTTGGTGAATCAAAACTTGAATTTTCCTTTTCTTTAGAAGACCAATCCCAAACAGCAACCTCATCGAAAGTCACATCTCTACTAATAATTATCTTATTTGTTACTGGGTTGAACAATTTATAAGCATTTGACACATCACTATACCCAATAAAAATACACTTTTCACTTTTGTCATCAAGTTTCTTTCTCAAATGATTAGGCACACGTAAATAAGCAATACAACCAAACACCCTAAGATGTCCAATAAAAGGTCTTCGGCCACTCCAAGCCTCTTCTGGAGTTCTATCACGCACACTTCTTGTTGAGTACCTATTCAAAACATAAATTGCACACGTAACTGCTTCGGCCCAAAAACTCTTGGGCAATTTCTTGAAACTCAACGTGCACCTAACCATATCCATAATTGTTCTATTTTTTCTCTCTGCTACACCATTTTGTTGCGGAGTATATCTAGCCATCAACCGATGTTCAATGTCATGCTTCTCAAGAAATTCATCACAAACAAGATACTCGGTGCCCCTATCGGTTCTCAAAGCTTTAATTTTATTCTCACTTTGTTTCTCCACAAAATACTTAAACTTCTTAAACATATCACAAGCATCAGATTTTTCTTTCAAAAAATACACCCATGCTTTTCTACTAAAATCATCAATAAACATGATAAAATACCTGCAACCTCCATTAGAAGCAACTTCAACTGAACATAAATCTGAATGAATCAACTCCAACATTCTCTTTGCCCTCCAAGATTTACCTGTAGGAAAAGCATCTCTATGATTCTTGCTCAAAACACATGTTTCATAAACTCCATTAGGAACATTAATCGCATGCAATCCATTAACCATTCGTTTACGAGCAAGATAATTAAGACTTCCAAAATTAACGTGTCAAAACGCATGTGCCACAACCAATTATCATCATGAATTACAGAACTAAAGCATGATAAATTTCCACAATCTAACGTCAAACAAAATAAGCGATTCGGAGACATATTTACCTTTGCTATTAGTCTTCTCTGCCTATCACCAATACTATAAACTCCATTAAAAATTCTCATATCATAGCCTTTTTCTGAAAGTTGACCCATACTCAATAAATTTTTTTGAAGACTTGGAACATAGTAAACATCGGAGATAAAATTTTTAGAACCATCTTTCAATGAAATTGAGATCCTTCATTTTCCCATCACCTGTACTTTCGCATTATTACCAAATTTTACATTGAATCTAACAGACTCATCCAAATCTAAAAATAATTCTTTGCTCCCACACATACGATTGCTACAGCCCGAATCCAAATACCATGTATTTTTATTACTTGAATTCTTACTACTACTAACCAACAACAAAGTTTCCAAATTTTAAACATTATTTTCAGCATAATTATTGACATGATAATTTCCATTATTTTCCCTTCTATATCTGCAATCAGCGATTTTATGACCCGATTTTCCACAGTTATAACAGCAATTAGTATTGTTACCTCCGTAATTATTACCTCCACCTGATCTGTCATGCCAATAATTATTTCCTCCTTGTCCGCCACCATAATTGTAATTGCCTCTGCCTCGATTGTTGTAACCACGACCACCACCATTGTTGTAACCATGATTACCATTATTGTTGTAACTTCGTCCACCGCCATTATTGTAGCCACGACCACCACTGTTGTAGTAGCCACGACCACCTCCATTATTGTTACCGGGACCACCTCTATTGTTGTAACCGCGAACTCTGTTGTTGTACCCATGACCTCTACCACCATGGTTTTGGTTTCCTTGAGTTGATCCATCATTCACGTTTTTCAAATTAACTTGACTTTGGAATGCAGCTTCTTCTATTTTCTCCGATCTTTCACCAAATAGTAACCCATGACTAACAAGGGCGGATTCTAATTCTGCTACCGTCAATGTCTTCAAATCTTTAGTCGCCATATTTATTTTTGCAGCACCTTGAAAAGCTTTCGTCATCGAACGAAGAATTTTCGAACAAATTCTTTCATTCAAAACATCATCTCCGTTTGTCTTCATATCTAAAGCCAGATCGCTCACACGAAAGATATACTCTGAAACTTTCTCCGATTTCTCCATATTTATATTTTCAAATTTCTTCGTCAAAACTTGTAAATAATTTCTCTTAACTTTATCATCACCTACATACGTCTTTGTCAAAACATCGAATGCTTCCTGTGCTGATTTAGAACCAATAATCTTCTTCCGAACACCACCTTCAACTCCATTAAAAATATAATCAAGTGCTTCAGCAGACTTGATTTTCTCCCCTTTAGCCGCATTCTCCGCAAGTTTCTCATCAACGTATTTTTCTAAATCACAGACCACCAAAAAATTATTCATCTGACATCTCCGATCAGGAAAATTAATTTTTTCATCAAACTTGGGACCCATATAAACCTTGCTACAAACCATCTTGACTACGAACTAGGTCCGGTAGATCACTAGAGGACGAAGCACTATTGAAGGGAAGAAAGTACAAAGCAGTTACAGCGATTGGTATTGCAATGAGGCCTTTTGTATAACAATTGACAAAGACAGAACCTTCAAATCCTTGCCACTTTTGTTTTGGAAGATGAAAAGAGAGAAAAATTAAAGGAGGAAAGCCTCCGTTTGAGAGAACAGAACTATTACACTTGCAGAGGAGGCTGATCGCTTGCGTGGGAAACTAAGGAATGCTTGGAAAACTATCAAGTGCTGAAGCTGCAATCTTGCCGCAACTATTGTCGATCGTTACTCCCGTTTGGCTCTGATACCAAATGTAGAAGAAATTATTATGGAGCACACTATTATTTTTTAGGGCAGAAAATTATATCTCTCTCTCTTTTATAAAATCTCAATAACACACATATTTATAGTACCTAAATTAATCCTTTATCTAATTGGATTCGGGCTAGGTTAAAAACAAATACAGAAATAAATCCTTTATCTATTAGACTTGGTTTAGGATCCAACACGGGGTGAGTGACAACTAAGTAAGTTACTACATGCAACTACATAGCATGTTGTTATGCACATGTAAACATCATATCAGTTAACCAAGTATATATATATATATATATATATATGTATACACTTGTACACATCACGTTGCTCATGTTATAATGCACATTGACCCAATGTAATTAAACAAATAACCATGATATAAATCATTATCTCAATTTGATATGTATCTGAGTTGAAACTGCAGGAGAGCTTTCCAACTTGTCCTGTAACAAACCCAGTAGCTGTGCTGCTGCCGCAATACATAAATTGAACTATGTCTGAACTCAATAGTATCCAGAAATCCAAATCCATGTCTGAACCCAATAGTATACAGAACCAACAACCTTGGGGTTTAACTGGGTCAATACTACCCAACGTTTACCCAATAATCTAACATCTAATTGGTTATGCGAATTGCTCTAACACAGGCTACTTCCAAGCTATGGCCCATAACGAGGGACATAGTGTAGACACCTTAAATTCGTACCCGTAATTTATATATGTACTAAAAAATATATATTTTTTATAAATTTTAAAATGGACTAACAAGTGTTAAGTTTTCCTTAAAGAGGGGTTTAAATTGTCAAAGGACGAAACAATAGTCGAGGAAGGAACAGCAGGGGGTAGGATGAAAAGTTCCCTAGGCCAAAGACAAATAGGCGCTGCCTATTACACAATGGGACGCAGTGCCCATTTATGTAATAAGGGGCGCCCATTTGTGTTTTATGTATTCAGTAATTCCTTCTTTGGTATAATTCCTTCAACGCAGGGTGCAGCCACTTCAAGCATAAATGCAAAATATCTTTTCTTCCTTCGAGGTTAAGTTTTCTCATCCACCTATAAATAGAGGCCTCCGCTCAATGCAAACAGAGAGTGTTCACAACGAAAGAACAGAGAGCGGAGAACGTTGAAGGAAATTACGGAGAGAGTTTCTATACGAAACTTACAAAACGCTGTTAAGCTGCTGAAATAATTTCCCCCTTTACCCTGAGAGATCCTCCCTAAACACTTATACCCACCGTCCAAAATATAAACTTAGTTAACCTATTATGTTCCCGCACTATGTAACGAGTTCCAGCAAGCAAAAACAAGCAGTTGCTCTGTCCGATTTCAGATGTGATATCAAGAAAAAGTAAGTAGTTGCTCTACCCGATTTCAGACACAACATCAAGAAAACACAAGCAGTTGTGCCGCCTGGATCCCGAGGCAAAAAGCAACGAAAACAAGCAGTCACGCTGCCCGAATTCTGACAAAACATAAGTAAACAAAAAAGACTCCCTCTCCCTGAAGGACAGAGCGAAGACATCTAAAATCCTGCCTAAGCGAAGTTGGTCCGGGTTATAACCCTCACACTTCAAGAGGTAGGTACTAAAGTTATTTTCATCTCTGTTTAAGTTCTATAAAAATATAATAATGACATAAAATAATTAAGTCGTTAAGATGATAAAATTTCTATCAAAAAAGGGCTATAAAATAAGTCATTATTATAGTCTAAAATATATATACTTTAATTATATCTCTAAAATGTAACTGTTATAAGTTTTCATTTACTTGTCATGTCCTTACTTTAATATAGAAATAGTTATATTTTCTTCTTATTTCAATTAGTTTCCTTTCCGTTCCTACTTTAATATAATAATAGTTACATTTTCTTTCCGCTTAATTAGTTTCCTTTCCGTTCCTACTTTAATGTAATAATAATTACATTTTCTTTCCGTTTAATTAGTGTCTTTTCCGTTTCTACTTTATTATAATAATAGTTACATTTTCTTCATGTTTAAATTAGTTTCCCTTCCGTTCTTTCTTTAATGTAATGATATTTACATTTTCGTCCTATTTAAATTAGTTTCTTTTATGTTCTTACTTTAAATGTAATAAAAGTTATATTTTACTTCTATTTTAATAGTTTGTTTTATGTATTTACTTTAATGTAAAGTAGTTATAATCTCTTGCAGTTTAATTAGTTTCTTTTATGCATATACTTTAAATATAAAAATAGTTATGTTTTTTAATTATTTAATAAGTTTCTTTCCAGCTTGTGCATGTAAATATAAATAAAGTTTGTACTAGCATAACTATTTTATTCTTAAAATAGCTTATAAAAATATTGTAATAATTCTATAAGTTGTATTATTTCAGTTGTAATTTTGTTTTGTTTTCTTTAATAAATGTAAAGTAATTTCTCTTTATTATGGTATTTTTTTGTTTTCCTCTGTTTAACCATAAAATAGAGGTGGCGACTCTGTAACATATTTTTGAGTCCACAAATTGAGACCGAGCGTATTCCACGCGCTCGAAGTTTTGAAACCACCCCGCTTTTTAGTAGCAGGAAAAGATGCAGAACGGGGCACTCACAGTGGCGACTATGCTGGGGATTGTTATTGTTTTCTTTAAAACAAAAGGATGGCTAAACTCATGTTTTGGGGGGGGGTTATCAATATGCTTGTTTTTTCTCTGTTATATTTCTTTGGCTTCCTTTATGTATATAATTTTTTAATCTTGTAAAATATATATGCTCCATGTCATATTATTTGTACATCCATACATGTTTGCATTTTTTTTTACAAAACAACAAAAATAAAATAAAAAATGAGAGAGATAGAACACATAAAAATATAGCATAATTCACTTATTATGTCATTCCATTAATTATGTCATATTATGTCATACATCCATGCATGTTTTGCATTTTACGAAAAAAAGAAGCATGTGATTTATTTCTTTTGTTCATGCATCTCCCATGTAATTATCTATCATTCTATAAATCATTATGTGCATTTGTCATGGAAAAAATAAATAAATAAATATATATATATATATATATATATATATATATATATATATATATATATATATATATATATATATATTTATATTTATATACACGCATTTTAATTCAGGCTTAAAGTCATTCCCTTGGCACTAAGTAAATAAAGAGATCATGAAAAATATTTTTCCCAAAAAGAAAGTTGTATTTTGTCATGATTAGTATTCATTGGGTCATTTATTTAGTATACATGCTATTCACCCAATTGATATATGAATTATGTGATATGTGCTAAACTAACATGTGCATATATTCGAAAATATAGTCAAAATACGCATGCGTCACAAAATTGAATAACATCAATTTCATATTTTTTGCATGCATATACTTTCATATTAATTTAAGTGCATCATTTTAGTATACATCATTTATGCATATAGATTAAAAAATAAATAAAAACACACAAAAAATAATAATAAAAAACACTAGACGACTCACACACTCACACTCATGTAGAAATATTCTGAACTGTTACCCTTCAACCCTGATAAACACGCCCGGGTATCCATGTTCTTGAAAAACTGAAAAGGAACTAGGAGACCTAGGCCGAAATTATCACGCCTTGCGTCCCTTAATGAGGGGCCAACTGGGTGTAAGCCAGCATAACCCTGCATCAGCCACGTTAATATCACATATATCCTTTTTAGAACACTTCATTGACCGGTCGGTTCTTATACCTCGAAGTTAGTGACCAATCCCATGCAAAACAAAAATGCACTGAAATTGATTAAAAACTTTGAAGGTATCCTCTAGATTCGTTTGAATGGTGGATCACCGAAAGAGTATAGACTCTTTGCCTGATATCTGTCCAATCTTGGAAGGTCAAAATATAGGTGAAATACGAAGGTCCTATACTTTGGAGAATGAATTCAACTATTCTAGGATTTAACCCAGACTGTCAAAGCAAGCTACACTTGTCCAGCCAAAAACAATAGGGTATTTTTATGTGTGTTGGCTATTGACCCAAAAAAATAAAAATATGTGAAGATATGACGAAATCCGCTCACTGTTATCCTAAATCGTCGTCCCTCTTAAACTTGCGTAATTTGTCGATTAGTGCATTGTTCGCTCTCGATTTCAAATAAAAGGTCAGTAAATCCTACTTTAAGATGTCAAGGTTTACCACTTCTAAAAAATATAGAAAAGAAAAAAAAAACCGATTAGGGAGCCAGGAAAGCCGGGAAAGACAGGAAAACCTGGAAATCCAGAAAGCGTAGGACGTCTAAAAGGTTGTATTATTTAGCTTACTCCTTCACACCTCTACAAATCAGTCGGCCTGCACCCTTTTGAAAAACCAGGCGACAGAAAGATCATAAGCAGCAAATCAAGACTGGGGGGTTTCAAACCCTAGAGGTGTCCCTATTACCCATTCTGTGTCTACATCTCATATAGAGTATGCTCGCTAAATCCTTTTTTTACTCTCAATTCTGTCAAAAATCCAACCAAGTCCATAAATTAGGGGTTCCAAAAGTCTCTGTATATATATTTAAGTCAAATAAATTCTCACCTCTTCTAGCTTATCAAAATCTTCTTCCTGATCTTTGAGTACCACCTATCGCCGAAGTATCCGTTAATTGTAAAAAATGACGAGTCGACTCATGTAAAAACATGATAAAACTACGCAAGTTGATAATGAGTCATTTCGAGGATATGGACCCATAAACCATTAAAAATATAAGTTCGATAAAGCAACTTTCTGTCTTGATGAAAGGTCATCTTCGATCCATTGCGACCGAGCTATTAAATGGCACACTAGGGGCTACCACTATATACCAAAGCCTAAACCTCTAGGATCCATCTTCTCAGAAAACCGGGGTTGTTTTACCCAAAACCGGGGCTGTTTCAGCCTTATATAGATCCTCCAAAAGTGACCATGCCTTTGACACAAAGGGAGACATGACATTCCTTCAACTAGATACAAATACAGGGATCAATCCAGAAAATAAATATTAGAGTAGAAAGGCTGCCAAAAATGAACAAACTTTTATGGGTACAAATACAAGGGCTCCGAGATGCGTTCTTACTCCGGCTACGCAACAATGGTTAGACCGCAATTTGGGCGCACAAGCCAATCATCTAATGGGTCGAACAACAAATCTTAGGCAAAGTCTGAGGTCAAATATTGAAAATATGATCCCACCTCTATCAAAAGTAGAAACAAATGTTGAGAACCTCAACAAATTAAGGAGAGTTCTCTACACGGCCATTGAGATTACAACTCTAAGTCATTCTGCCACTGAAATTCAAAATACCCAACATGGAGGAATTTGATGGGACTAGTTGACCTATCTCCCACTTAAAGTCAAACTCCACCACAGTGAAATTAAGGAGAACTAGTTTCAAGGTCATGGCTTCTAATTTCCATCCAATATTAATGGAAGCAACAAAACAATGGCTAATGTAAACAAATAGTAGCCATGGGTACTTAGGATCAGATTACTGAAAGAATTCTGGAAAAGATACAAGAATAACAATAAATCTGAGAAAGATCGAGACAAATGTTCAAAGGGCAAAGGAAACCTACACAGACTTTACAGCTAGGTGGAAAATGGAAATTGCCACCCGATCTAGCCAAGTCAACTAGGATGGTCATCAACAACAAAAAAATATGGCCTCCGAGTTCATTCCGCTCTGCTAAAGAGAAGACAACGTCATCATAGCAACAATTAACATTGATTGAGAAATTCCAATGGTAGTGTCGCTAGTCAAATTTTCTAGCCAAACCTAGGACAATATACCATGGCCCTACGAAACAGAAAATGTTATCTAAAGATCTCATCGATGACAAAGTCATCAAGAAACCACGCCCTGCGTCAAGCGTGATAAACAACCCATTGCTTCAAATCAACATGATCGAGGCTGATAGAGAAAATGGAACTCAATTACATCATGCTCTTCTGTAATGTTCTTTTAAATAGTGGTCAAGCTTCTTCCCAGGGAAAAAGAAACAGCATTGAAAAGACCACCGACAAGAATGTCAAGTTACCTACTAGATCTGGTCGCACCCGCCAACCAAGCCAAGAAATTGGCAATCGCTCTGGTAAGGAAAAAAAGGTCGATATTGGGGCTAAAGACATGGAATATGCTTTGTTAGCCCAAATGAAGAAAAAGATAGCATGTCCATCTAGGGTTTGTTATGTGCCTCCAAAACCATCGGGATACACTCACCAAAAGCCAAAGGCCATCCCAACACTATACCCTAACCTAGTTGCCACCTATAGCTTTGTTTCAAATTTTCAATCGATTATAACATGATCTGGGTCCAGGACAGAACCACTTGCTAAAAACATATAAAATCATCAAAAGATAAACATTAAATAGGGTCCATAAATCTTATGATACTCGGCGATAAACTCTAGATCATGACTCTCTTTTTTTCCATTAGAGTCATCCTTTTTTTTAGCATACTCATTTTTTTCTCCCTCAAAGGTCTCTCCAAGTCGAATCTTTTTAGGGCTTTCCCTAGTTAATTTCTTCAAGAATGTTCACAGAATATTGGTTGATCAAAGTCATCATGGGGCTTCTCCCGCCGAACTCATTGGATACATGAAGGCTCACATTATTTCCTAGAAACAGTTGTCTTTTCCATCTCGCTTGAAGAAACGAAGAAGCTGCAAGGGTGTGATCCCTCAAGAATAAGTGATTTATCTTCACATACATTGAAAGACTTGCTCCCTATGGGGTAAAGGCTCGCTAGGTTGAAAACCTGAAAGGCGGCCTAGGCAAAAGTTAGAGCACGAAAAAATAAGAAGAGAGAGATGAAGAAGTGGTCATCCAAGGTATAAATTAGTAGGATTTGTTGATATTGTCATTGAATTCCTTACTTGAATGATGCACTGATCAAAGAGACTAAAAAGAGAACCCAAATCTTCACTCGCCATTAGATCCCATAAACTTTCAAAGTCAACCGAAAGCTAGATCCCAATCTTGTCATATTTTTGTCTCAACATGTTTAAGAAATAGATAGTGCATATGTACCTTCAAGAGTCCTAAAAACTTCATCATATGTATACTTGCATCCTTTTACTGCATCTTATCAGGTCTTCTGCCGCACCGGCCCTTGGAAAAGTACAAATGTTCTGCCAGCATATCGCCAAGGACCTCTTCTCAAAGATCCTCAGCAGCATCATCAAAAGCTACACAAGCCGATCATCGACAACATTCCACCACAGGGCTTCATAACCATTGTTTCTCCTATGCTAGAATAAACACATTTTAGAATTGCATCACTTTCCCTATTCTGGGGGAATATACATTTAAGAGTTGCATCACTTTCCCTATTATGGGGGAAGGGCATTTAAGAATCGCATCACTTTCCCTATTATGGGGGAAGGGCATTTTAGAAGTTGCATCACTTTCCCTATTCTAGGGGAAGGGCATTTAAGAATTGCATCACTTTCCCTATTCTGGAGGAAGGGCAGTTTAGAAGTTACATCACTTTCCCTATTCTGGGGGAAGATGCATTTAAGAGTTGCATCACTTTCCCTATTCTGGGGAAGGGCATTAAAGAATTGCATCACTTTCCCTATTATGGGGGAAGGACATTTAAGAATTGCATCAATTTCCCTATTCTGGGGAAAGTACATTTAGAGATTGCATCGTTTTTCCTATGCTGGGTTAAGCACATTTTAGAAATCGCACCGAAGTCTCGCCTGTTTTGCTTATGATGGGCGAAGTGCATCCAAATCCCACTTGTTTTGCCTATGTTGGGCGAAGCGCATACAAATCCCACCTGTTTTGCCTATGCTAGGCGAAGTGCATTCGAATCCCACCTGTTTTACCTATGCGGGGCGAAGCACATCTAAGTGTCACCTGCTTTGCCTATGCTAGGCGAAGCACATCTGAATCCCACCTGTTTTGCCTATGCTGGGCGAAGCGCATCTGAATCCCATTTGCTTTGCCTATGCTGGACGAAGCGCATCTGAATCCCACCTGTTTTCCCTATGCTGGGTGAAACACGTTTGAGTCCTACCTGCATTACCTATGCTGGGCGAAGTGCATTTGAAAGTGCCTCCGGCTTTGCCTATTCTGGGCGAAGCGATACCTCGGTTTGGCTTGAGACGGGCTACGATCGGTCTGATTCTCAAAAGGGATACGTAGGCAACCTATTTCGGTAGGTCCGACCATCACCTAAAAAAAAAGATTTGCATCGCTGATCTGTTAAAACTAAAAAATCATCCCCAGCATTGCTTATCTCGAATTTGGGAATCTAACATATCAACGACGTTTGCTTACTAATAAACTCTCATTTATTCATAAACTCCGTCGTTGAAAGGTTCTATAGACACCCCAAATTCATACCTCTAATTTATATATGTACTAATATATATATATATATATATATATATATATATATATATATATATATATATATTATATAAAACAGATCGATCGGTTATGAAAAGCTAATTACCGGACATGATTAAATCTTTTGAAAAAACTATTTACCGGCCATGATTTGTTTTTACGAAACACAATCAATGACCAGGATTCCATTTTACTGATAACCGTTTTTAACACGATCCTTATCTCTCCCACTATCTCTTTCTCTCTCATTCTCTAATCTCTCATCCACTATCTCTTTCTCTCTCATTCTCTAATCTCTCATCCACTATCTCTTTCTCTCTCATCCTTTAATCTCTCATCCGTTTCTATGCACTAATAAGTTAAGAGTGGCTTAGATCCAACTGATTAATTTTGAGTCCAGATCTTTTGATTTTTGTTTATTCATTCTTTTTGAAACTCTATATTATCAAACCCTCAAAGGGAAAAGAAGGAAAGTCAATTGCTTCGTCCATTTTACACCGACCTTTATCTCAATCAATTACTATTTAAATTAATTAGTTAAAACTTAATTACGGGTAAAAAATCATTATTACATTTTGTTAATTACAGGTAAAAGTTAATTATGCTCGATAGTTGGTAAAAGTTAATTACACCCGATAACATGTTTTGTTATTTAAATTACACCTGATAACATGTTTTGTTATTTAAATTAATCTCTATTTTTCACTGGTAAAAGTTAATTAGGAAACGCTACAGTATTACTAGGTCAGGATATACTTTTAAATTAATTGGTAAAAGTTAATTAAGGGTAAAAATTTATATTTACATTTTGTTACTTATCGGTAAAAGTTTTCGATATTCCAATGGATGTAGCTTGATTTTTTGAAATTAAAATATTACGTTAAGACAAATAAAAAAAAGTATGACAATTTTGTAAAGATGGATTGGAGGGAATGTGTACATAGTTATTGAAAAAAAAACAATATATTTCTACATCTTAATTTTCTTTTTGTCTTAAATAACAATATTTGATGATTAATCTTGCTTACAAAAGTAATTTTTACTTTTTATTTTACTGTTGGATGATCATGTTATTTTAATTGATTATCGAAATGTGTTAATTTTAAATTGGTTATTTTGTAAGTTTGAATTTTCTTTGTTGAACATATTCATAAACACTTTGGGCTGGAATACATGTATGTCACCATACAGAAAAATTTTAGACACTTTTTGAAACATAAGTAAAACATATTTTTATTTATTTAAATATTAACACCCTCCAATATTAACATCCTCCCCTACTCGCGCCGTACCATGGGCACGGGCACAAATACTAGTATATATATATATATATAATTTATAAATTTTAAAATAGACTAACAAGTGTTAAGTTTTCGTTAAAGAGTGTTTAAAGTGTCCAAGGACAAAACAACAGACAAGGAAGGAACAGCAGGGGGCAGGATGAAAAATTCCCTAGGCCAAAGACAAATAGGCGCTGTCTATAACACAATGGGGCGTAGCGCCCATTTATGTAATAGGGGGCGCCTATTTGTGTTTGATGCATTCAGTAATTCCTTCTTTGGTACAATTCATTTACCACAGGGTACAACCACTTCAAACACAAATGCAAAATATATTTTCTTCTTTTGAGGTTAAGTTTTCTCATCCGCCTATAAATAGAGGCCTTCGCTCAATGCAAACAGAGAGAGTTCACTACGGAAGAACAGAGAGCGGAGAACATTCAAGGAAATTACGGAGATAGTTTCTGTAAGAAACTTACAGAATGCTGTTAAGCTGCTGAAATCATTTCCCCCTTTAGGCTGAGAGATCCTCCCAAAACACTAATACCCACCGTCCAAAATATAAACTTAGTTAGCCAATTAGGTTCCCGCACTATGTAACCAGTTCCAACAACCCAAAACAAGCAGTTGCTCTGCCCGATTTCAAATGTGATATCAAGAAAAAGCAAGCAGTTGCTATGCCTGATTTCAGTACAACATCAAGAAAACGCAAGCAGTTTTGTCGCCTGGATCCCAAGACGAAAAACAACAAAAACAAGCAGTCACACTCTCTGAATTCCGACAAAACAAAAGCAAACAAAAAAAAATTCCTCTCCCCAAAGAATAGAGCGAGCACACCTAAAATCCTGCCTAAGCGAAGTTGGTCCGGGTTATAACCCTCACACTTCAAGAGGTAGGTACTAAACTTATTTTCATCTCTGTTTAAGTTATATAAAAATATAATAATGACATAAAATAATTAATTCGTTATGATGATAAAATTAATTTCTATTATAAAAGGGATATAAAATAAGTCATTATTATAGTCTATATATATATATATATATATAGTCTAAAATGTAACTGTTATAAGTTTTCCTTTACTTATCATGTCTTTACTTTAATATAGAAAGAGTTGTATTTTTTGCCTGTCTAAATTAGTTTCCTTGCCGTTCCTACTTTAATGTAATAATAGTTACATTTTCTTTCTGTTTAATTAGTTTCCTTTCCGTTCCTACTTTAATGTAATAACAGTTACATTTTCTTTCGGTTTAATTAATTTCCTTTCCATTCCTACTTTTAATATAATAATAGTTACATTTTCTTCATATATATTTAAGTTAGTTTTCCTTCCGTTCTTTCTTTACTGTAATAATATTTACATTTTTGTCATATTTAAATTAGTTTCTTTTCTGTTTTTACTTTAAATGTAATAATAGTTATATTTTACTTTTATTTTAAATAGTTTCTTTTCTGTCTTTACTTTAATCTAAAGTAGTTATAATCTCTTGCAGTTTAATTAGTTTCTTTTCTGCACATACTTTAAATATAGAAATAGTTATGTTTTTTTATTATTTAATAAGTTTCTTTCCAGCTTGTGCATGTAAATATAAATAAAGTTTGTACTAGCATAACTATTTTATTCTTAAAATAGCTTATAAAAATATTGTAATAATTCTATAAGTTGTATTATTTCAGTTGTAATTTTGTTTTGTTTTCTTTAATAAATGTAAAGTAATTTCTCTTTATTTCTTTCTGTCGTATATAAATGTATTTTTCTAAACCAAAGTTTATAAAATAAAATAAGCATATTGATAAACTCATTCTGAGACCGAAAGAGCGAATTGGGTGTCTAACTCATTCCTAACTCGTAACTTAGCCCCCAAACCCATATATTCTGGTATTTTTTGTTTTTCTTTATTTAACCATAAAATAAATGTGGCGACTTAGTAACATATTTTTGAGTCCACAAATTGAGACTGAGTGTATTCCACGCGCTCGAAGTTTCGAAACCACCCCGCTTTTCAGTAGCGGGAAAAGGTGTGGAACGGGGCACTCACACACAGTAATTACGACCCGAAGCATTTACAAGATTTGACTCTCGTAACTACTTTTGTCGTCCAGATGCCACGGAACCCACATATTCCAGCGGAACTTAATCCAATGCATAAGTAGTTGTTTACTTGTAATAAAACACAATCGTTGAGTTTCAAGTATAAGAGCTCAACACACATACCAAGCATGAATGTTTGCTCGTAAATAAATACAATTGTTGAGTTCCAAGTATGAGACTCAAATACCCTTCTTCTTCTTCTACCTTCATTTTTTTTCTTTTTTCCTTTTCTGTTCTCTCGAGTCTCGACAACCCCTTTCTTTCTCATCTTTTTTTCCAGTTCTCCTTCTTTATTCTTCCTATTTGGCAACAAGCACCCTTCCCGTCCACCACCATCTCCACAACCCATTCATTCTCTTCCTGTTCAGTTTTACATGTTCATAATTTCTTCAAATATTTTTCACTGCTCCAATTCATCAATATATATAATCTCCAAAATCCAGACAATTAGTAATGTTCCTGAAAGGTAGCAGTTTGGTGAAGCTTTGTCGATTGTTATTTGGAGTCGAATTCACCAACAAAATTAAATAGAAACACCCTGCCCTAGCTCCACCGCTCCACCATCACCAACATCCACGCCCGTTTACAAATCGAAGTCAAATAAAAATAAAATTAAGAAGAAAAATATAGCCCCTACATCTGCTTCCTACCTCAATTTACCTTCTCTTTCCTCCGTCTAACTAAGAACTCCAGTCTTTAACAATTGAATCTGCAACAACGGCGACGGCTACATTGTCTACTTACGAGCAAAAATTAAGATATAAAACTTATTTTGTTAGTAATAGGCTACTAAAAGTATCATTTAAAAAAAATTGACTTTCAAATTAGGACTATTTGCCTTAAATGGAGGGAGTAAATACCTAAATAAAACTAGGGAAAAACTATTGGCCGGTCCACTTTCCAAAGTTTTTATTCGCTACAGTACCATGTTTTTTTTTCAAACCAGAAAAAGGACACTTTTGGGGGCAAAAAGACTACGATGCCCTTAATGAGCATGAGGTGTGCTACGAAAATAAATCACGCTTTATTGATTATTGAACCGCAATGTATCAATTTTAGTGCATTAACTTTTGCACTGCGATTCATTAGTTTAATTGCCTAATTATAGACACCTCAATTTCGTACCCCTGGTATGCAACATGACATGAAATATCATGACCTGTTAAAAAGCTAACGAATGTCAAGTTACAGGGTCGAAAATTCAAAAAAGCAAAAGCAGGATGCGTAAACAGTAAAATGCACGGGGCCTAAGTGTCAAAAAGAGGAGGAAAATGAGGGCTGGGCGCCACCCATAGCCACTCCTGGCGCCGCCCTAGCTTCCACTATGGGTGGCGTCCAACGGTTCCAAAAGCACTATAGTAGTTTGCCTTTGGTGCAATCTCTCAAGCGCGCAGTACAAGTCGATGAAGCTCAAAAAGTAAAACTTAACTGCGAAGGAAAGCCTCACTCTCAGCTATAAATATAGGTGCCCGGCTTCAGAATTCACACTGTTAGTCCCAAACGGCACAATAATAAGCTAGAAGGGGGGGTTGAATAGCTTATTAAACACTTAAAACCTTTTGTAATAATTCCTAAAACAAGCGCTTGCAATCTAATGAATAGATTGAAGTAGCGGAAGACTTGTAAAGAAGACAGATCAAGTTTGCCGGTGAAACACTACCGGTAGACTTAGCTGATTACTTGAGTTTGCTGCTAAAGGAATAAGTTAAGGAAATAAATGACAGTATAAAAACAGTAATCAACAGAGGAAGATTAACACAGATGTTTTGAGATGGTTCACACTATAATGAGTGCTACGTCCACTACCAAGGCAGTCAACCTTGGATTTAAATGTGCACTATATTTTCCACTAGTTCTATTACAGAAATATCCAATGGATCGTGTAAAAAATATTTGACCTGTGTTTGGGGGTAGCGGAATTGAATATCTGGTAAAGCAGAATATTCAAGGTGCAGAAGAATAGTAAGATTACAACAATAAGAAGTAAATGAGTAAGAGTTGAAGCAGATCTTCTTGTTGTTGTTGAGGATTTCGATGATCAGTTAATGATCTCTTGAATGCACTGAGTATAAAGCTTGATGTTGTTGGATAGATTCAGAGCATTTATTTCTTCAGTCTTTAATGGCAGTATTTATAGCTGGGCATCCTTGAGACCGTTTGGAGAAGCAAAGTGAGTAACAGCTCTATTAGGTTAAATGCTTTAAATGCTTGGAGCTACCTTGTTGACTTCATCTTCAATCTGAGACTGATCAGGGTATGGAAAGGAGTAGGTGCAGCAACTGGCAGAAGGGAGATAAACTGAGTTGCAGACCTGCAGTAGTTGGTACAGTTTGGTTGTGTCAGATTGTGCACCTGATCTGTCACATTCAGGAGGCGAAAGTCTTCATGCTTTTTCGGAAAAACTGGAGGGACGTGTCTAAGAAGTCAAGTACTGATTTGAAGATGGATTTAATTCAAATTCAAACTAATTAAAGTTGAACTTAAATAATCCACTTAAGCTTGATATCTGGAAGAGCTGGACACGTCATGCTGTCCTAGTGCAGACAACGTCTGCCGCTAGAGGCTGCTTGAAGTCTGCTGGTGAAGCCTTGAGCCGAAGTCTTCCGCTGAAACCTGTGAAATCTAGAAAACTATTCTAAGGTAAAGTTCTATACACAGATGCCACGCTAACTGGTACGCAGCCCATTTAGCCACTAAGTATTGAACTTAATGTAATGAATGAACAAATGCAAATCAAGATACAATGAGAAACAATACACAAACCGTTCACACACAACTTTCACCACGCAGTTTGTGAGTTCTCCCGAGAGCGTTGAGAAATTTATTCCTCTAGCCCCGAAGCTCCGTCAAATCTCCCCCAAACACTAAAACCAGCCTGCCAAAGTGAAACCTTGTTACCCTGCTAAGATTCCGCCCTATTCCACCGGTCCAAAAATCCCAAAAAGAGTTGTTGCCCTGCCCAAATCCAGACGCCAAATCAGTCAAAAGCAAGCAGTTGCTCTGCCTGATTTCCGTCATCAGCAAGCAAACAACAGCAAAAAAGCAAGCAATTGCTCCGCCCGGATCCCGAGGCCGAAAAACAACTTTCGGAAGCAGTTACTCTGCCCGAATCCCCGAAACAGCAAAGCAACAAAAAAAGACTCCCTCTCCCTGAAGGACAGAGTGAGCGCACCCTACAATCTACTAAAAAGAGCTTGGTACAGGATAAAACCCCATGCTTCAAGAGGTAGGCTATTTAAAGTTTTTATCTATAAAAGCGCTATTTAGATTAGCCCGATGTAAGAAAAATAAACAGTTATGCTGCCTGAATTTTTATAGGAAAATAGCACTAAACGAGCCATTATTATGGCCAAAATTTTATAAATGTATTTGTAACTCCAGGAAGGAGGCTGTTGCAAGTTTGTAATAATATATGTACAGATATATATATATGTTTAAATGTTTTATTTCATCTGTTAAATAAATATAAAAAAGCATATTTTAGCCAAAAACTATTTTGAGACCGAAAGGGCGAGTTGGGTGTCTAACCCCTTCCCACCTCGTAACTTAGCCTCCGAACCCTTTTGCAAATCTGGTTACATTTGGTTTTTCTTTGTTTTTCCTTAAAATAAAGATGGCGACTCTGTTTATCACATTTAGAGTCCATAATTGAGGTCAGGCGTATTCCACGCGCCTTAAAGGTATTGAAACCGCCCGCTTCTCGGTAGCGGGGGGAATCGGTTATAAACCGGGGCACTCACACTAATTTATTTCTACACCACGATTCATCAGTTTAATTAGGTGCATTGATTATTGAACCACGATGCATTAATTTTTCACAATGATTCATGAGTTTAATTGCTTATTCTATTTTTGCACCGCGATACATCAATGTTTGCTACGCGATACATTAATCCGATATTTTTTCATCGCGATATAAAATCATAAAGAACCAGACCACGTCCTCCACATTCTTCTTCCATCTCCTCTGTCGCAAGTCTTCTTCTTCCTCCTCATTCTCCGCCTTCGTCTCTACTGAAAAATCTCAACCTAGCACAAATTCATTACAGTTTCGTATTTCATAAATAAAAAAAATTGACCGAGCAGGTCGATCCCCGCTTCATTGCGCAACAATGGTGATTTTCGAATCCAATGTGTTTGTCGGAGCTATTGAAGTAGACTATGACATTTTCGGAACAATATTTCGAAAAATGATCTTTTGCGGTTGGAACCTTGAAAAATGGACCAGCCAGAAATTTACCCTAAAACTAACTACTCATCTATAAAATTAGGGATCAATTGCGGGCTGGTACACTTTCTACAAATTGTAACCGCTCAACTATCCTCTTTTATTAAACCACTTAAGTTCACTTTTATATAAAAAAAATCTAATATTGTACGTCTTCTTCACATCCGGCTGAGCCTCTTTCCTCAATTGTTGTCCTCTTTTCATATTCCCAAACTATTTTCTCTATAACTTTTGATCTCAGATGAACCACAGGACCCACCACATATCAAATCAAAGCTCTCGACGAGATTTACAAACTTATTGGGTTTCACAAGGTGTTGTCTTCGATTTGAGACCAAAAAACATGTTTAAGCACTGTTTTGAGCTTCAAAAGTTTTCTAATGCTCAATTTTTTCACACAGATTTAGGGGCAGTGTTCAATTTATTCATTCTGACGTTAAATTTGTCCATTTAGATGTCCACCTTTGTTGATATTTGGTGACAGTGTTTAATTATTCATTCTGAAGTCAATTTTGTCCATTTCGATGCCGAAGAAATCACTTTAAGACAAATCTATTATCAATGTGCACAACCCTATGATTCTTAGTTTGGAGTCAAACAAAATGTCGATTGTGTGTGCAAAATTCGAACAGGGGAGTACATTACATCAATGACTCCGATGTAGGCGTCGTTTCCTATGATATGGCGTCATTGCTTTTGAAGTGGGCATCATTGCTTTTGATGTGAGCGTCGTTTCCTATGAAGTGGGCGTCTATGATGTGGGTATCATTGCCTATGTTGTGGGCGTCGTTTCCTATATTGTTGGCGTCGTTTTGGCTATGGCTAGGACTGTCAAATAGGGCAAAAGCCCGCGGGCATGCTTGCCCCGCCACCTATTAGGGGCGGGTTGGGCTAATATATTAAATGCCTGTTTGGAAAACGGGCTTTTCGGGCTTTGCCCGCACGGGCTACGGGTTTTGCGGGGCGAGAGCGGGTAACCCGCACTTTTTAGACTCTGGGCTTATAATTCTAACAAGATTTAAAACATTGCACACAAACTGATTGCCCAAGGGCCAAGCCCATTTTGTCTAATAAATAAGAGTTAGACTTAGCCAATTAGGGACCGGATGAACTCTCATAAAATACTCTCCCTCTCTCACGCACAACAGTACACCAGCACTCTCTCTATCTCTCTCATCGCACGCCGGCACTCTCTTTCTCTCAGGCTCTCACGCACACCGGCACGGTACGGGCTTCGCGACTTTCTAGTGGCGGGTGAAGGAGAATTGTGGAGGAGATTGCAAGCTGGAAACGAAGAAGACGATAGACTGGGTTTGATTGATGAATGGGAAGGCTTCGACTAGTTGGGGTTTAAGAGAAGCCGAAATTGGCGCCGCTTCCTGGCCTCCGCTCACAGTTCGTCCCAAACAACGGCTCTCTCTCATCTCACGCTCTCTCTCTCATTGCTTCGATGCTTCCATTTCCAGAATCCGGCACCCAACTGAGATCTGACAGTGGCAAACTGGCAAAGTGGTAATGTTTGTTTCCTGTCCATTTTGTGATATTTTGTTTCTATTTGTTATATTTTTTTAACATATTCGAAAATCGAAATCCATATTTTGTTAACAGAGTCATGAAATCCATATTCGAAACTGTTTCTATTTGTGATATTCATTATTTTGTTTCAGTGTACTATTTGCGATACTTTGCTGGATATTTGGTAAGAAAGATGAAATATCATGTTATTAAAAAAATATTAAGTAAATGCATTTTTTTTGCGGGCAAAGCCCGTTTTGCCCGCGGCCCTACGCGGGGCGGTTTGGGCCAAGGTATTCAAGGACCGCTAAGCTTGCGGGCTTTCCCGCCCCGGCCCGTTTAGTTGCGGGCTTTTTAGGCCCGTTGGCAAACCCGCCCCGTTTGCCCGTTTTGACAGCTCTAGCTGTGGCCAATGTTTGATGTGGGCGACGTTTGGGTAGTTGTCTATGATGTTAACGCCGTTGCCTATGATGTGGAAGTCGTTTGGGCAGTGCCCAATGTTTTTCCTTGGGCTATGAAGCTTAGTTTCCTTGGGCTATAATGTGGGCCTCGTTTGGGCAGTTACCTATGATGTGAGCGTTGTATGGGCAGTAGCCAATGTTCAAATTTTGAGCGATGTTTAATGTTTTGAGCGATGCCCAATGTTTTGCCTATGATGTGGACGTTGTTACGTATGATGTGGGTGTCGTTTGGGTAGTGATCAATGTTCAAATTTTGAGCGATGCCTAATGTTTTAAGCGATGTCCAACGTTTTTCATTGCGAGGCCCAAATTTGGGTAGTGTCTTTGTCCGTCCGCTTTTCCTTCATTAAGGGTATCATCATCATTTTTCCCTCAAAAGTGTATTGTAGCGGTTTAAAACAAATAAATGGGTTTTCTCTAATTAATATTTAGAAAAAATTGTGGGTCGGTCCACTTTTTAAAGTTTTTAATTGTTACAGTACCCTCTCTCTTTTTCCAACCAAAAAATTCACTTTTGGTGGTAAATTGACTACGATTCCCTTAATAAATTGTATGCATGCTACGAGGATCATTATTTTTGCACCGCGTTACAATTAAACTACTAAATCGTAGTACAAAAATTAATGCAATGAAATTTATGAATCGCGATTCAAAAATAGACTAGGAAATTAAACTTTGAACTAGGGATGTCAATGACTGACACGACACGATAGCACGAACCAGCACAACACGACAAGACACAAAACACACGAAATTGTTAATATATTCAAAATAATAGTTATTGTTATATTTATGATCAAATTAGATATATAACATGAAAATACGATAGTGAAGCACGGACACGACGCGGTAGCACGAATTACAACTCTTATTTTGAACCGTGATGCAAATATTAATACAATGAAATTTATGAATCGTGGTGCAAAAATAGAATCGGAAATTAAACTTTGAATCACGGTGCAAAATTAGTGTAATAAAATTTATGAATTGCGGTGTAAAAATAGACTAGAAAATTAAATTTTGAACCACGGTGCAAAAATAATACAGTGAAATTTATGAATCGCTGTGCAAAAATAGACTAGGAAATTAAACCTTGAACTGCGGTGTACAAATAATGCAATGAAATTTATGAATCACGGTGCAAAAATATACTAGGAAATTAAACTTTGAACCGCGATGAACAAATATTATCTCATTCATTTTTACACCGCGATACAATAGCATAAAAACTGGTTTACATCGTTCTCTTCCGTCGTAAGCCATCTTCTTCCTCATCATTCTCTTCCTTCGTCCCAACTGAAAAATCTTTCAACCCAACACAGATCTATTATACTTTCGTATTTCATAAATCAAAAATCCTTCGTCGATCCTCGTTTCAATGCGCACAATCGTGATTTTTAAATTCGAAGTGTTTTACCGGAGCTGTTGAAAAAGATGATGACATTTTTAAAACAATATTTAAAAAGTAATTTTTTATGATTAAAAAAAATGATAGACTTTTAGGATTAAAAACTTCCCAAAAAAAAAAACCGACCAAAATTTCCCTTAATATTTATCCAAATGGGACCAGCCCAATCATCACCCTAAAATTAGTTCCCCTTGAAATTGGGGACACTGTACGAAAGCCCATGTAACCCGACACTGATTTTAGCCGCAACATTTCGAAATCCGAACAAAAGCCCATCAGCCATTCAGCCTCCACCAATTCCTCCGCAGATACCACCGTAACCTCATTATCTTTCCTCGGCACCTTCATTTCTTCTAAAACACCGGCAACAAAGTTTCCGGAACTTGAAATAGAGCTCCTACAACACCATCAATATTCAATACTATCAACCCCTTTCTTAATTCTTCTTGCAAGCCCCTCTATATGTCTATACATTAAGTAAAACACAATAAAGATCCACAATTCTCTTGTTATTTCTTGAATTGGGGCTGTTGAATAATCAATTAAGGCGCCGCCATCAAAACAGTTCAAAACTCAAATGTCAATAGCGAATTTGTTTTATTTGTTTCTCCAATTTTTAGGGTCTTTGGGTTTTGCATCATAATCATGTTTATTCAACAAAGCCTCAGAGCTGTGAGCTGAAGACTGCTACTATTAGTTCGAAAATCATTTTCTATGTGAGTAACGAGAGGAGAGATTTGGGAAAGGAGAAAAAAAATAAAGGGTGTTTGATCGGTAAGACATTCACCAGCTGTTCTGGTTTAATCGGAAAGCTTAGTTGCGGCGGCGACGATCGTGGTCTCGACCAAGTTTCGGGGAGGTTGGTACCAAATGGGGCGAGCAGGCTTGCCTGTTTGTATACCGAGCAATTAAAACTTAAAAGTGACGTTCTATTTCCACCCTCACTTCCTATCGGTTGATCCCATCGATTATCCATTTTACCCTTTTAATTTTGAGTAATGCTAGATTCACTCAATGAGCACTTAATTTTGGTTACCAAATGATGTGGTTTTCAATGTGTCATCTTATTTGGCTTTTTATGGGCTCCACTATAAATTAAAAAGTTATGTTAACAATATGACACATAAGATGTCACATCATTTGGTACCTAAAATTGAGTGCTATTAAAGTGACTCTAGCATTACCCTTTAATTTTTCTAACTATTTATACAAATCCTACTCCCTAATCCATCCTATCTACACTAACCCCCTCTATACATGTACCCCCACCAAAGCCATGACCCTCCCCCTTTTCCCCAACTCACGCACACACACAAAGGCAGATAGAAAAAAAAAAAAAAAAAACAGGAAAAGACATTTTAAAAATCAACCCAGTCAAACTCATCTTGTTGAAGAAAGATTGAAGATGAGAAGAGATTAAATTCATCAACTTCATCTTCTTCCTATCGATTTTTTTTTTTTAATTTTAAGTTGTGTTTTGTTGCAAAGTATATGTTTATGGTTGATATATCAATCACGATAATTTATTTTGTTTGATTGTAAGTTGTTTTAGAACCATAGTTTTGCAAAATAAAGATTTTTTTGAGCAATTTTCGATAAGCGTTTTTTAGACCTGGATGACTGAAAAAATTGGCCTTGTTCGGACCTATGGGACCGAAATTCATCTTGTCGTTCAGCCCCCTCCAATTGAAAATAGTAATTTTGTTCGATTGTCGAAAAAAATTATTATTTTCAGTTGGAGAGGGCCGAACAACAAAATGAATTTTGGCCCCATATATCTGAACAAGTCCAATTTTTTTAGACATCCAGGTTTGAAAAATTCACGACAAGGAATTATTTTTTCAAGAAAAAAAAAACAATCTCTAAAACAATATTTAAAGCCAAAAAATGATTTTAAAACTTACCATTGTGTGACATTGACGTTTTTTGGTTCCATGCTTGATTTCTTCAAGCCTAATGTTGAATCCTTAGGTTTTTTTAAGATTGAGAGGTTTTTTGGAAGGTTTTTTTTTTTTTTTTTAAAAGGGGGGGAGATGAAAGAGATGAACATATCTTGGTATAATAGAGTATATTTATTGGAGGAAGAAAAATATGCTTAACAATGGAGAATATGAAGAAGATGAAGAGATGAAGAAGAAAATAGTTGAGAAGAAAAGGGGTTTGTTTATTGGGAAGAAGAGTTGGGAATAAGGGATATATTTGTTTGAGGTGGTGGGTATATTATATGGTTTTAGGTTTATGAAAAGAGAAATAGGGTATACTTGTCGAGTAGAAGAGTATACAAGTCTTTATAATTGAGAGTATTTTTATCGTTAAGGAAAAAGGAAAATAGGGGGTCAACTTGGAGAAAAGGGTGGAGGGCTGAATAGCGCGACCCCAATAAAAATTAAAAGAGTGAGATAAGCCCCCCTATTTTTCATAAATATCATTTTGGACCCTTTATTGTTAACGCATAGCACCTAAAAATGAAAAATGGACATGTTATTAGAAATAGAGGCTAAATCATTTCTTTCAAGAAAAATATCTTGCTTAAGTATTTCTATAGACTATAGTAACAAAGTAGCATTTGTTTGACATGAGGATTTATAGATTAAATCTTTGGATTTTAGATTTTGAATTTTGAATTTTATTTTGTTAACGATGGAAGAAAAATTAAACGACATATAGAAAAGCTTATGAGGACGAAGATAGAAATAGTCAAAAACAAGATGTCAAAACCCCTAGGACCTCTTCTCCAAGCAAGGTTTATGACTTTAGTTTTTGGTTTTTTACTTTTTTCTTTCTTTGCCTTCATGTGTTTTCTCTTTATATACATCTTACTTTTTATTCAATTATTACAAAATGTAGCACTTAAATACTAAGTGAACAGTGAACAGGGCACCGATCATAAATTTCTCGATTCCATTGGTTTGGATTGAAATGGTTGATAGATAGTGAAGAGCAAAGTGGATCAGACGTGGGTTTGTGACATCTAAGTGTTTGAGCAATTCGCTAAAGAGTTAAAAAGGGGTTTTAATCAACATGAACCCTAATTTGAAAGTTGAGAGATGAAAGTGTAAATAAAAATCGGAGAAGGAAGAAAGAAGTACCTGGTAGTTTCAGGGGATCTTGATCTCGATTTCGGAGGCGTCACTAGAGATTGAATCTGGAAGTTTGATTTTGACTGGAGTTTGCAGATTGCTCAATCGATTTGTTCTCTATTAAGTTTCTTCAGGAGTTTGTGAGTGGTAAAGCTTTGAAAGGAGGTGAATTTTGTCTTTTATACTCAACAAAACCGCCGGTTGGAGAGTACGGATCATTGGGCTCGAATAACGCGGCGCTGTGAACGAGGCGGCATTTAATGTAGCATGGAAAATTGGGCATGTCTTTTCAGGGCTGGCGGCTGACGGCTGACGGTTTAAACTTTCAGGAAACGCTTCTTTAAAGTGTCTTTTGGGTAACCGTCCATTCAGATTTTTAGCTCCAGGATTATTTGAATCATGTATTTGAAAGATTTGATTATTCTGGGAAGTGCTCTTTGAAATTTTTTGAGCTCCTCCTCGTCACGAGCATGAATACTCGGCGAAACAAGGAGTAGGGGGCTACTGAACTGCCCGGCCCAATAGGCCCGAACCATAAGTCACATGCCAAGCATTTGGATTTTAACCGAGCAAGCGAGCAAAGCCCTTATCCGAGCAAGCGAGTCATCGCCTTGGCCTTTAGCGAGATGAATTGCTGCTGGGGGCTTAACCAATGAGCGGGACTTCTGATGCTCGCAAGCCCGATGCAAACATTGAGGGCGATTATGTCGGGCAAGATTAAGTTGTAGTTCTGGACAGTTATGTCCGGAAAACTCTCCATTTAAACCGTTATCATTAATGGGCCAATTAATGTGCCCGTCATTGAAGGCCACGATCATTCATGGGTAGTTATTAACCATTATGGGCGGTTATTAACAGTTGCTAGCAGTAACGTCCTCCGGCAGGTATAAAAACCTAGGGAAATGAAGGAGAATGGTACGCGCAATCATATTCTCTAGCTGAAACTCTGCTAAATTGTTTCCTCATTTGGTGAATCTTGTGCGATTCTTATCTTGGGAGGGCGCTGCAGGAGTGCCCTGCCTAGTTCATGGTTGTTCATTCTTATTGCAGAGTTGGGCTTTGAGGATTTAGGGACACGTTGAAAGCCAGGTGTTCAGATTGGGCTTCTGCAGTGCATCCGAAATATTTTGGACGCATCATAGTCAATTTCACTTATGTCGTCGTTTCCCACCCGGTCAATGTTTAACCTGTACTTCCTGATTCCTCTTCCTGTAGGATGTCTAGCGAGGAAACTGTATCGGAAATTGAAGGCCAGAGTTACGACCACGGAGCTTCAGTAGAAGACCCACCATCCTCGAGTTCAAGCTATGAAGAAAGCGAGCAAGAGGAAGCTACATTGATTCCTCGCCGATGAAGAGTTGCGCAATCGGGCGAGCAAACTATAGACGGTGGTTCCCATAACCCTTCTGAACCAGTGCGAACAAAAATTCCTCCCTGTTTAAACAGTCAACCACCTGGGCCAAGCCAAAATTTGTTTGTTCCTGTCACCCCATATTCCCCCCCTTCAATCAGGTGGGAGGATTTGAATTCTGAGGAAGAGGTCAGCACTTAGTTCTATTCTCTAGGAATTGACCCCAAGCTTTACCGAGTTCATGCTTTCGACTTGGACATCGACACCAACGGCCACAACTTCCAAGGAGATAACATGGTATTCTATTTTGACTTCTTTCTGGTCGGACTTCGTCTCCCGCTTGATCCGTTTATCGTAGAATTACCGAATGCCTCAATACTCTCCTCGCGACTTGACCCTAACCAGTTAGATTTCTAGTATCCTTCACCGTTGCTTGTGCAGGTCGCTCGGGTTTGAACCCGACATGACCTTGTTTCGAAAATTCTTCCTTCTCTCCCTTGACAAGAAGTCTGGTCGCATCAGTAGTCGGTCGAACCACAACTACTTCAAACTCCTCAATGAAGGACCCAACAAAGTCGATGGTTGGGATTCAAAAGCTTTACTCGTTGAATCGAGCATCGGCTGGCCCTTTGCCCCTTACCTCTCCGACTATGGACTCCCCGAGCACGATAAAAACGCTTACCGAGCTGGCGAACCTCGAATAGCTAAAGCTTTCAGGGCTCTACTTGGAGCGAAAGAAGGGCGAGATGGACAGGACTTCGTGCTTGACTGGCGAACTCTTACCTCTGACCTCACTCTTCTTCGACTGGCTGGAATCTCCTACCTGCCCATAGAAGAAATTGAACCTCGAGTTGTCCTTGATCCTGAAACTCCTCATCCATACTGGGGCTCTTGTCACGGGAAAAAATTTCCTAATGAGTGCGAGCAATGTGCTCGCACTGGAACTCTCTGCCGACCTTCTTTCTCGCTGACCGGTTAACACTTCGATTGCATCTTTTCTTCTTTTTAATAGACTTGCAAATCTATGTTTTCTTCTCTTCAACGCTCTTTTTATCTTGTGCAGATATGAGGCAATTAACTGACGTTAGCAAGTTTATGCAAGCCGCCAAGAAGAGCTCAAACAAACGAGCCAAGCACCTCTCAACCCAACCTGTCAATCTTAGTGCGTCGGCTAACACCAGTAGCCGGGGAACTAAGCGCCAACAACCGAAACTAGCCAGCCTTCCACAACAGCAGCACCAACTCCCACTACTCAAAGGGTTTATCCAACCCCCTCACCTGTCATTGTCATAGAACCAAGTGAAAGCCCAAGAAGATCAAGGCGCCGAGCAGAGAAGGCTGCAATCGAGGAAGTCATCCCATCCTGGCAGAAGGAAAATTTTGTCATGCCCGACGACCAACCAAAAGCTGCTGCACTCATTAGAGAGCTTGCCAATGTGCCCGACCTCAACAATGTCAACATCAACAAACGGAGTGGTTTTCAAGCCACTATCGGCCTTGGTCTGATGAAACGACTCCATCACAGTGGAGTCCAAAAGAAGTATACCGATCAAGCGAGCTCTGTCTTGATCGGCGAAATGGGAATGTGCATGACTGAGGTAATGCTTTCTTCCTACAGTCTTATTTTCCTTGCATTCCCTCTCTCTTGAACAACATCTTTTCTTGCAGATTGCCAACAAATCGATCTTGATGTATGAACGCCTGATAACCAACCTCAACGCCAACAATGCTCTGACCAGCGAAAAGAACCAGCTCGAAGAAAAAGTTAACAACATTCGAGCTGAACTAAAAGCAACCGAAGAAAACCTCACCAGCAAGGTGACTGAACTCTCCCAGCTTGAGGCCGAGAAGAAAACTTTGGAGTCCCAGCTGAGCTTATCCAAAAAAATCCGAGGAAACAGCCTTAAATAATATAACAGGAGTGCGCAAAGAGCTTCGTTCTAGCCAAAGTGATTTGGAGGCAGCCAACGCCATGGTCGCCGATCTCAAGAAGAAGTTGATGGAGACCAGCTCTTTGACGAGCGAAGAACAAAAGCAAAAAATCATCGAGGATTACAAGAACTCTGACGACTTTGCGAGTTGCGTGGAAGGTGAAGCATATCCGTTCTTCCTGCAAGGTATGAACCATATTTTAAGACAGATTTCTTGCAGCGGACTGGAGATCCGACCCGAGCAACTCGCTGAGTGGGGTGCCAATCCATTATTCAGCCCATCTGCCCGCCCTGGTCATGCCCTCGTGCTCTTCAACGAAGATGAATTGGAATCACTGGCCGAAGCAGATATCGAGAAGGGCCTGTCTCCATGGAATGCGCCTCCTGTCACCAACCCCACCGTTATCGAGTTAATGACCCAAATCTGGGGGTCTCAAGCTCCCCCATCAACAGATGAAAATGCTCCTGACCCAGCTGAGGACGAAGTTACAATCCTGGAAGCAACAACCGAAGGAACCGACGAACCAACACCAACAACACATAATAACAATGCTGCTCCGAGTGCTTAAAAATACTGTTATGGCCTGTGTGCCTTTCTGGCCTCCGTGCCTTGATCTCAAACACAATTTATCTTTAATGTTTGTAATATTCTATTACTTGCTTCACTTGTTGATTGAATGCTTCCATTTCCTTGCTTTAACTTTGACCTGTTTAACCCCTCTTTCGAGCAAAACTTCATTTACCAACAAAAACCACTACACCATCCCTATTTGAACATCAACCCTTTTCATGCGCATAAAGCCCTTTATGCCCAAAAAAAGAGAATAATCGAATACACAGGGAAACTCATTATCTCGAACACCAACTCTTTTCGCGAGCATAGACAATTTATGCTCGCTAAAGAGAGTAATCGAGATAAAAATCCAACTCGAACATCAACCCTTTGGGCGAGCAAGAACAATCCCATGCTCGTCAAAGGGAATAATCGAGAAAGCAATAAAAACAACTCGAAGACCAACTTCCAAATATAAAATTGAAAGGCTAATCGAGTTTCACCATTATTATTTACCATACGAAAGGATCAAAGAATTACATATTGCAAGTCGATTACCAATAGTATTTCTTCAAATGATCCGCATGTCATGGATGTTTCAGCTCGTCACCATCCTCTGTTCGCAACATGTAAGTGCCTTTCTTAATTATCCTAGAAATCTGAAAAGACCCTTCCCAATTTGGTGAAAGCTTTCCCCACTCAGCTCGATGACCCGTTGCCTCAATCTTACGGAGGACCCAGTCCCCCGCAGCAAACGACCTACCACGAACCCTTTTATCGTGGTGGGCCTTTGCTCGCTGCTTATAATTAGCCATCCTCATCTTAGCTTCCAACCGTTTTTCCTCCAACAAATCCAAATCAGCTGCCCGGGCTGTGTTATTGGACTCAACGTCATAATTTAAAACCCTATGAGTAGGCAGATACATCTCCACCGGAGCCATAGCATCGGCCCCATAAGCCAAAGAAAAAGTTGTTTCTCCTGTTGGACCCCGGACTGTCGTTCTAACCGCCCACAAGGCTGAAGGCAACTCGTCTACCCATCTGCCTGACTTATGCTCCAAATTTCGCTTCAAAACATGTAGAATTTGTTTATTTGCAGCCTCAGTCTGCCCATTGCCTTGAGGATATGCCACCGATGATTGCCAATGCTTCACCCTCATCTGCTCGCATGCCTTAGTGAACTTGTTAGAGAATTGAGTCCCATGATCAGACACAATTGCTCGCGGGACCCCAAACCGGCACCATATGTGTTCATGAACAAAATCGATGACATTAACTTCACTTATGGTCGCCAGGGGCTTTGCCTCCACCCACTTAGTGAAGTAATCAACAGCCACCACTGCATACTTGAATTTTGATCGGGCAACAGGAAATGGACCAATTAAGTCTATCCCCCACATATCAAATGGCCACGAAGCTATAACTGGAGTCTGCTCGGTAGATGGCAAGCGTGGTATATCCGCGTAACTGACGAGTGTCAATTCGTCAAAATTAATTCACCTACTTCCCTAATAATGAGTATAAGGTAAGTCGGGATCGTATCCACAGGGAACGTTGTACTTATTCCTTTTTAGAATTTTACTAAGTAAATAATGCATATGAAATTATATTTTTTAATTAACTAAAAAAAATAAACTAATTAACTAATTAACTAAAAATTAATGCTTTTAATTAAACTAACAGATTAATGCTTGACTTAATTCAATAAAATTCCAGCCAATGATTCAATTTCGTCTAGCATTTTATTTCTGATCATCGATGCAAAAATATCTTGTTGGATTTCAAATAAACCAGTTAAAAGTGTCGACGAACGCCTAACACTCAATCTCTCCTTACCGTATTGATAATTAAGAGACGCTCGTTAATTACCGTCTAACCGAGTTACAACCTCCGAGACGCTCGTAAGATTTAATAACTCGGTTGCATTAAGAAGCGAGAGACCCGATTCAGAGCCATGTGTATTGAAGCAATATCATGTAACAATGATCATCCGTACCCGTAATACGGTCCGATTATGCTTGTGATGCCTAAAAGGTGTATTACTTGCCACTTTGTTAAGACCGAGGACAATTACGGATCAACGACGTTAACTAGCTTTAGATTATTATGTTAATTAATATTCTGGCCACAAACATTAATTAGACATAACAATCTTCCAACGTGTTAAACGGAGAACGAACAAATATTTGTAAATAAAACAAGAATTAAATCTATTAGATCTCACAAAAGTAAAATGCTTGAGACTTAATCTCTCATTGACTGGAAGAAGTAACTTAGCTAGTAAACATAATTAATTAAAACAACTTACAAAAATAACAAGAGTTTTGTTCCCAGCAAGTTATGAACTTACAAGAAGAATTCAAGTTCCCTACACTTCTCTCCTAGCCTTTGTTAGTGACTTTTCTCTACCTCCAAGCTACTGCTTGATGCCTCCCATGTTACTGCCTAAAAAATCTCTTTTCCTTCTGGCCGAATTCTCCTCTTCCTTTCAGAAAATCCATACATAAATATGACTCTTGTCTCCCACTTACACCACTACTTGGTAGTTTTAAAACTACCAATAACTTCTCAAAACCCCACTACTTGCAAATTAGCATGTTCATTCAATATATAAACTGAATTTAGGCGAAAAAATAAGCGTATTGTCTAAGCTGTCTAAAAGGTCTGCTTGAAACTTCAGTGACTAGCCCCAGCTCAGCTCCGAAACTGTGGATATCACATGCCCATGTGACATCCCAAGTTTTCCCTCTTTGCCTGAATCCAGCACTTTCCTCTTTTGCAGCCTCCTGTGTACCTACATCATAATCAGCACAAAAACCAACCAAAAGTGTAATATTTTGCTCTAAAATAAATCATAAAACCGGCTAATTTTATCGCACTTTTGGGTTCCCATCAGTAACGCTGACATTTGTCGCATCGGCGAACATACATCTCGGCATCTCGCCTCAGTGTTATCCAATAGAACCCCGCTGCCAAGACTTTTTCGGCCAATGACCTCTGACTAGGATGACCTCCACATTTGCCTTCATGCACCTCTCCCAAGATTTCTTCTGTCATTTCTGGTCGCACACATCTCAACAAAGGTCGGGTGTGAGATCTCCGATAAAGAATGTTATCCAAAATGACATAGCGGCATGATCGCTTCTGGATGGTTCTAGCCTCCTTTTTGTCCTCAGGTAACACCCCTTGCTCGATGTAAGCCTGAAGATCATCAATCCAACATTTTGGAGCCGGCTCAATATCCATGATCGCCTCCTTTTCAATAACAGGAACGTCCAGATGCTCGATTATGACTCCAGGATGCAAGGACTGAATTTCATCCTCAGCCATCTTCGACAAATAATCAGCCCACATGTTATCTTCCCGAGCAATCCTCACCAGCTCCCAGTAATCAAAATCTTTTAAAATTTCTTTCACCATCGCACAATAACGAACCAAGATCGGATGGTGGACCGCATAATCGCCCCTAACTTGATTCACCACCAACTAGGAATCACAATACACAACCAGTGCTCGCACTCCTATATCCTGCGCGAGCTCAAGCCCGGCAATCAATGCCTCATACTCGGATTGATTGTTAGAGGCTGGAAATTTGAAGCGCAATGCTTTCTCAAATTCTACATCTTGCTCGGGTGGGACTAACACCAACCCGGCACCACTTCCAAATCTGCTAGCTGAGCCATCAACATGAAGCTCCCAACAATACTCTGGTCGTGGTTTTGGGTCTGGAACACGCGCCGATGTCGCTTTAGATGGTGTTTTTTCCTCGCCAAAATCCTTAAAACTTGTTTCAGCCACAAAATCTGCTAAAGCCTGTGCCTTGATTGCTCGCCGAGGTTGATAATCAATATCAAACTCAGTCAACTCGATCGACCAGTGAGTAGGCGACCGAAGTGTCGGCTTGTGCAAAATCTTTCTCAAAGGCAAATCAGTATACACAACAATCGAATGCGCAGAAAAATAAGCTCGAAGTTTCCGAGCAGCAACAACAAGCGAATAAGCCAATTTTTCTGCATTAAAATATCTTCCCTCTACATCAGTGAGGGCTTTTGAGACATAATAAACAGGCTTTTGGACATTGCTCTCTTCCCTAACCAGGACAGCGGCTACTGCCTGCTCGGTAACTGCTAGATAAATAAACAACTTTTCCCCGAAGACCGGGCTGCTCAACAGAGGAGGACTTCCTAAATATTTCACCAAGTCTTCGAAAGCCTTTTGACACTCAGGCGTCCATTCAAACCCCTTATTTCCACGAAGAACTTTGAAGAAAGGCAAGCACCTTTCTGCTGATCTAAAAATAAAACGACCAAGGGCTATCACCCTGCCATTGAGCCTTTGTACATCCTTTACACAGCGAGGAAGCTTCATGGTGATCGACGCCTTGATTTTCTCAGGATTAGCCTCGATGCCCCTTTCAGTCACCATAAAACCGAGGAACTTGCCTGCCTTTACCCCAAACACACATTTGCTCGGGTTTAACTTCATACTATTTTTCCTGAGATTGGCAAAGGTCTCGCCCAGATCCACTGTATGCTCACGCCCTGTAGTTTTGACCACCATATCATCTATATAAGCTTCAACATTCCTCCCGAGCTGCGAACTAAAGACCCTGTTTACCATTCTCTAGTATGTAGCTCCTGCATTCTTCAAACCGAATGGCATCATCTTGTAACAGTAGAGCCCCCCTGCTGCTCGGAAAGCTGTCAAAGCCTTATCCTGCTCATTCATCTTTACTTGGTGATACCCGAAGTAGGCATCAATGAAACTGAGAAGCTCGAACCCCGCAATAGCATCCACCAACTTGTCAATCCTGGGCAAAGGGTAACAGTCCTTCGGGCAGGCCTTATTCAAATCTGTGAAATCCACACACATTCGCCACTTACCGTTGGACTTCTTTACCATAACTACATTAGCCAACCAAGTTGGGTAATGTATCTCCTCAATTATGTCAGCCTTAAGCAGCTTTTCGACCTCTTCCCTGATCGCTTGATCCTTTTCCACCGAGTAAACCCTAGGTCGCTGCTGGATTGGTCGGAAGGATGGGTCCACATTGAGTCGGTGCAAGGCCACCATTTCACTGACCCCCTGCATGTCTTCTGGCCGCCAAGCGAAAACATCCAAGCTGTCCTGGAGTTGCTTGATTAAACTCGCTCGAGCCTCTGCTGATAAAGCTTTACCAATCTTTATTTTCTGCTCGGGGTAGGCAGAATTGATAATCACCTCCTCGAGCTCGTCTTGAGCCGTGAACTCTGGCTCATCTCGCATTTGGAGCGTGTCACACTCCACCTTCTCATCTTCTTCTGCTCGATCCTCAACGTTATCGAGCTGGTCTACTTCCATGACCTCGGTTTGTTCTTCAAATTCCCCCAACGTCAATGTCGGCAAAGGATTGTCAATGCCTTTCGCAGCAATTTCATCTCGTTGTTCAGCTTGTTCCCCCGACTTCAGTGTCGGCAAGGATGAACTGTTCTCAACGTCAATCTGGCTCACGGTCGTACCCATAACCATTTCATTCCCACTCTGCTCCCCCGACTTCAATGTTGGCATGGTGCTCGCATCTACTTCTGGATCTTCATACATCGTAGCGATCACAGACGGCCCTACAGTCACTTGAGTCGTCTCCTTAGTACTGACAGTTATCTTCTGATCGCCATCTTCCAATGTCAACTTCTGTTTCTTCCTCTGGCTATCCCGCACATATTCAAGCACGGATCTGGGCTGGCTCCTCAACACTCCTATTCCCCCATCTGTATAAAACTTTGCTCGCTGATGTGGAATGGACGCTACCATTTGAAACTTTGCCATGCTCGGCACACCCAGGATTATATTGTAAGGGGACTTCAAATCGATCACAATAAAAGTGATCTTTTCTGCTCGCGTTCGGTTCCCCTCACCGATGAACACCTCTAGCTCGACTGTACCTTTGACGGGGACCTTATGATTGGTAAATCCTTCCAATGCCCCTGCATACGGCTTCAACCGATCATCACTCAACTCAAGCCCCTGGAAGCAAGAATAGTACATCACATCTCGGCATGCCCCTGTGTCCACCAAAATCATGTGCACGACCCAGCCATCCACTAATGCTGAAACTATCAAGGACTGCTCGCCTGCAACACTACTCGCCAGCTCGCTGCGAGTAAACTGAATGGCTTGTTCTCCATCTTGCAAAGTAGCAGGTCGATCCACCGCTTTGGACAAAGAATATATTTGTTTTCCGAGCTGAGTCGGTGTAGGCTCTTCATCCATTATAACATTAATCACCCCCCTGATCGGCGGGGCTTCTCGCCTGGGAGCATTCCCTCTGTTGCCTCCATCTCGCTTAAAGCGATCTAACCGCCCCTCATTGATCAACTTCTGAATGGCCTTCTTCAACGGCCAGCATTCTTCCGTAGTGTGCCCATAATCATCGTGATAGGCACACCGCTTCGTCTGATCCCTTACGCCTGCAGTCGCCGGATTCATGCGAGGTGGATTAGGAAGCTCATTCCTTATCTCATACATGATGTCTTCGCGCAACGTGTTGAGTGGAGTCAAATCTGATTCACGAAGAAATTCCTTTGGTCGATCATATCTGGACTTGCTTTTGTTGTAGCCTCCACTTCCTGCCTGACCATTCCCCTTAGAATTTCCCACAGCTTCACCACTCTACTTCTTCTTCTCTTTTTTTGCCGTCTCCCCGGCATACCACTTCTGTGCTAGCATGAGCATTTCCGCTTGCGTCTTTGGCTCACGCATGCTCAACTCTGATCGCAAACCACCCTCACCTTTAAGCAAACCAGTCTCAAAGCATAAGGTTACCTCTTGCTCGGTCAACCCTGGAACTTGCTCTAGCACCTTAGTGAAGCGTTCGAGATAGCTCGCTGTAGACTCATGTGCCCCTTGCTTCACCTTGGACAAGTCGGCCCTTGTCTTTGCCAGTGTGCCCGCCGTTCCAAAATCTGCCAAGAACTTTGCTCGCAGATCAGCCCAATTATTAATTGAGCGCCGTGGCAATGCCCCCATCCAAGCTAGAGCTTTCCCCTGCAAGGCGCCAACGAAAGCCCTAATCTTCAGAGCCTCATCTGAAGTCACCAGGCCGATTTGCGATTCAAAAGACATCAACCAGTCTCTCGCCTTAGTTTTGCCCGTATACTCCTTAATATTTGGAAATATAAGCCCCTGTGCTGGTGGAGCATTCTCAATCCAAGGGCTAACTGCCAGCGTACGTACCCAAGAAATTACCATCTAGAGCCTTGCCTTGCTCCCAAGCTTCCATTCGACGTTTCAATTCCTCGAAATCCTGCATATTTATGGCTGCAGGCAAACCACCCCCGGGCTGAGGCTGTACCGTAGGCATAAGAGGGGCCTGTGGGGGTCCCATAGCCGCAGCGGCTTGAAGAGCCCCCACGGCCTACGCCACCTGAACCTGAGGCGCCCCAGCAAGCTGCGCAGCTGGTATAGCTGGTTGATGCAGGTCCTTTCTTCCTTGAGAATAATGAGAATTTTGAGATCGCCTAGAAGAGGGAGTTCTACGTCGATGAACATAAGATCCCCTCGGTGACCGCGAACGACGACTACGAGCATGAGATCGTCGTAGAGAAGGTGAACGGAGCCTGCGAGCATGTGACCTTGGCGGTGAAGGCGAACGTCGTCGACGTCGTCGAGATTGGGCTGAATCCTCTCCAACTCGTGGTCCCAACCTGGAATGAACACTAGGTACAATTATGTGGCTAGCTTTACTACCCTCCGGTTGCTCGCGCCCCCTAGTTCCCTGTGCTCGTGGCTGAGAGTGAACAACCAGAGGATTCATCTGATTACCGCCAGTGCGAGAAACACCCGCCGCCTGACTCGGAGCTGACAAGGCTGGTAAGGGATCCAGCTCGATAGGCAATGGTGGCTTACCCATTGCGATCAATTGTAAGTTAAGCTGGTGCATCTGACCCAAATAAATGGCTCGTTGACGCAGAGCCTCCTCTCGAAATTCATGGGCTAATCCGACTGCTGCTTCAGCACTCCGAGCCAATGAATCAACCCCGCGCCTCTTATTGAGTTGGTGGCGTGCATCATGAGGTGGAGGAACATTATTCCCAGCTACTTGATTAAGGCTAGGATTCGGATGCACCTCCTCCCTATGACTGCCACTGCCGCCATTAATTCCATTTTCCGCCATTGACAAAGCTTCAAAGAGAACAACTATCAAATTCACCAAACCTATTACCGTAAAACTTTCGTTTCCCGGCAATGGAACCAACTGATGCGTCTAAAATATTTCGGATGCACTGCAGAAGCCCAATCTGAACACCTGGCTTTCAACGTGTCCCTAAATCCTCAAAGCCCAACTCTGCAATAAGAATGAACAACCATGAACTAGGCAGGGGCACTCCCTGCAAAGGCCCTCTGGCGTAAGAATCAGTACAAGATTCACCAAATGAGGAAACAATTTAGTAGAGTTTCAGCTAGAGAATATGATTGCGCGTACCATTCTCCTTCATTTCCCTAGGTTTTTATACCTGCCGGAGGACGTTACTGCTAGCAACTGTTAATAACCGCCCATAATGGTTAATAACTACCCATGAATGATCGTGACCTTCAATGACGGGCACATTAATTGGCCCATTAATGATAACGGTTTAAATGGAGAGTTTTCCGGACATAACTGTCCAAAACTGCAACTTAATCTTGCTCGGACATAACTGTCCTCAACTGTTTGCATCTGGGGCTTGCGAGCATTGTAAGTCCCGCTCATTGGTTAAGCCCCCAGCTCGCAGGCAATTCATCTGCTAAAGGCCAAGGCGATGACTCGCTTGCTCGGATAAGGGTTTTGCTCGCTTGCTCGGTTAAAATCCAAATGCTTGGCATGTGACTTATGGTTCGGGCCTATTGGGCCGGGCAGTTCAGTTTATGACTTTAGTTTTTGGTTTTTTACTTTTTTCTTTCTTTGCCTTCATCCGTTTTCTCTTTATATACATCTTACTTTTTATTCAATTATTACAAAATGTAGCACTTATAATATGCTAAATGTAGCAACTTTTAAAGAGTTTTGACTATATTGCCCTTTGCACAATTTCAAAAAAAATGAGAAATGACAATTTTATGGTGGGAAAATTAAAGTTTGTTGAGGAATGGATGACCTCTGTTAGCCCTCCGTCAAAGTTTACAAAGGAATGATCGAATCGCAAGAAAAAAAGGCTAGCAGCTTAACAGGACACAATGTGAAAATGAAAAAAAATAAAATTTTGGTGGGTGGCCAAGGCAATTGTCTAGCCATGGTAGTGGCAGGCCAAGTAAACCAGTTGGTTAAGAAGAGAGTTCACCTATTGTGGTCGACCACTCCTTCAAAAAATCAACAGACTTGATACCCCTTTGTCAGACTTTACAATGGCAAAAGCTAAATCGCAAGATAAAAGACTTCACAATGGCTAAAACTGAATCGCAAGATAAAATCACTACCAAACTTAATGGAACTAAAACTAAAGAAATTAACAGAACCTAACGGAAAATTGAAAAATTAAAAATAAAACTAAGAGCTTGTTTGGTGATCGGATAAGAATAAGCAGTATTATTAATCCAAGTATTATTAGTGTCCTCGCTATTAACCCTCACTTGTATATCGGGGGTAGTTTTGAGATTACAAATGTTAATCCCAATTTTTTTTAGTGAGGGTGCTAATAATACCACCCTCCCCCATGGTATTAATAGTGAGGGGATAATGACTTTATCTGGATAACTCGTGATATTAGTCCCGACCACCTATTGCGTACCAAACATCATACAACTCGACTTATTAATCCTATCTGACCTTAATCGCAGCTATCAAACGGCACCTAAAAGTTTTACATCTCTATGGGGCCGGCTGCCTAGGCAGGCATCCCTTTCATGTGTCAATTTTTTTTGTTTTTAGCATTTTTGAGATTCAGTCTTGGCATTTGTGAAGTCTGACATAACTTAACGAAGATGTTAATTTTTTTTAGGATGAACCGGACAAATCAATTGGAGCCATCTTTTTTTAACCGGCTATGGCTAACTCCTAGGCCATCCACCATAATTTATTTGTTTTTAAATTTGTTTTTCACGAAGCAAAACAGATTGTTATACACTTATACTAGGTCAAGTACAGAAAAATGGATAAATTGCAGGTCAGTCTACTTTCTCAAATATTTAACTCCTTAATTACCTTTTTTTTAACCGTATAAATCCACTTTATTAAAATTCTTCCTTAAATACCCCCGTTCGTTGAAGACACGGTAGATTCCAATTCACACCAGACCCAGAACTCTAAAGGTGCCCATAATAAAAGAAGCGGATTCATCCTCTTAGAGTTCTTCTGAAAAATGAAAGGCTTTGAAGTGCTTTGAAGAGGGGGACTGTGCAGGAAGTCAAAGCCTCCCTTTTTAGATTCAAGTCGATAGAATTCAAGGATGGAAAAATTGATCTTAGTCAAGACGATTCCAATAGTTTCGTAGGCCAGATCCTTCCTTTGCCTAGGCCTCCGGCTTTAAAAGGAGTTTAAAGAAGACGTAGAATATAGAAGTATATAGGGGGCGCGAGGTTGAAGAAGACTGAAGGAGGAGAAGGTGGAAAAGATAGGTTTATCCTTAAAAAATTATCATTAACGGAGTAGCCTTAACGACATCCAACGGTGGGACTACCGATGTGCAAAATTTGCCTAATTTGGTCAGTGGCTTGCATTTGCTTTGTACATGGACTGCTAGTCACTGTTGCTAGGCGATGCATCGATTTGATTCGCGATGTAGCTACTAGTAAATCTCGATGCAAATTTCTGAATTTGTTATGCACCAACTGGACCCCCTATACAGAAATCTCGATACATAATTTTGGATTTACGATGCACAATTTGAAATTAGTAAATCTCTATGCAAATTTTTGGATTTGTGATACACCAACTTGACACCCTATAAAGAGATCCCGATGCACAATTTTGGATTTACGATGCACGTTTTGGAATCAGTAAATCCTATGCAAAAATTAGACTTTCGATGCATAAATTAGAATTGCGATACATCTACTTGAAATTGCGAAGTAGCGTGCCTAATCCAATTTTATTAAAGTTATACTCGTCTTTTAGCCTCAAAAATGTATTTTACAAGTTGGATTAAAATATGAAGGACTTTAAAGGTTAGAAATTGTGAAAAGTAGGCCGGCTCGGTTATCTCCCAATTTTTTTTTACATTACTGTTATAGCTTCAAAAATATTACTATAACACTATATGGACCCAAACCCAATAGATGAATTTCAATCAATCATTTGCCCAGACCCCGGGATGGGTATTATGTGGCAAGTCAAACTTGGCCGTAGTATAATATCCGTGGGGTCAAAAAAAGTTGCCCACTCCCTCCTTAAGGAAGTCCAACTGAACATATTAGTCATCATCTTCTTCTTCTCCTCTTTCCAAGAGAGAGGGATCGGATGGGTAGCCTTGGAGGAGGGAGCTCCATTAAAGCTCATGAAGGAAATGAAGAAAAGGATCCTCAGCTAAACCAACATCTTGAACTTGATGCTGGTGCACTCTTTGTTCTTAAATCCAAAGGTAAACTCTCTCTCTCTCTCTCTATTATTTATCTTTTGAGTTAAAACATAACTAGGGGAGGTGTCAAAAAAGAATAATATTAATTTTTTATCAAACAAAGATTCATCTTCAGTTCATTCTTCAGATATCTGTTTATGGAGGAACATGTTTGAATGCATAAAAGGAAACTATAGTGAGAGAAAGTGTTAAGAGCATGTCTTTTTCGTGCATCAACAACCACACAATCAAACCCCAAGGATGATTATGATTGTGTGTTGTGACTACAATTCTATTTCAATGATTAACAATTAAGTACAGAATTTTATTTTCCTAGCTGTTTGCTCTTATATTTCCTAAATTGCCTGAGCATTAAGTTAAAGAGTTTTGGAAGACTGTTTTCGGATTTTAATTCGTAAAATGGAACCTCGATATCGCACAACTCAATTCACCAACATATGGTGAATTTGGTTAATGAGTCCGTCTTACAAAAAAAATACGTAACACCGTCTTTCCTATGTTTTTGCCTTAAAGATAATTAGTTCGATTAGGACTAGTTTTACTGTACAAGCTTAAGTCGATATTTGTCATCATGTGTAGGATCATGGTGGCATTGTGGATTCCACTTGACAACATCAATAGTAGCGCCACCACTATTGAGTCTTCCTTTTGCTTTTGCATCGCTCGGATGGGTCGCCGGAATATTGTTTCTGGTAATCGGAGCACTTGTCACATTCTACTCGTATAACCTCCTCTCACTTGTCCTTGAACGCCATGCCAAGTTGGGTCGTCGTCATCTCCGGTACCGCGACATGGCCAATGACATCTTGGGTAAGTCTTATATATCAATGCTCTTTTGTTATTCTAATTGTTTTGTTAAAATAACTCGTATTCTAATTGTTTTGTTATAATAGCTGGGAAAATATTAATCCCAAATTTTTTTAGTGATGATACTAATAATACCATCCATTGATATTAATAGTGAGAGGTAATTACTTTATTTGGATAACTCGTACTATTAGTCCAAATCATCTATTGCATACCGTACCAAAGCAACTCGACCTATTAATCTTATCTAGCATTAATCCTAACTACTAAATGACACAGTAATACAATAATGCTTGAGTTACCACTAATGTTACCACTTTGGTAATAATTTTGCCTTGAAAACAAAGTACATATGAGGTGTATGTGCCACTTTAAAATATAGTTGTCACCATAGTGATAACTCCAGTGATAATCCTAGCAATATTGACAGTGTAATAATATCACAAACTTCATCTGATAACATTATTTGTTTTTTGGTTAATAAATGGTTATTAAATTAATGATTTGAGTATCTTTTTCCGTGATTTAGGGAGAGATAAAAAAAATTTTGAGGTTTCAATATGAAAAAGATATTATGTCCTCAGTCTAGTGGCATCCCTTCGATTCAAATTATTTACTTAGTTTCGCGATTTTAATGATTTTAAATGATTTTTGTAATGATTGAAAAAAATAAAATAAGAAAAGATAGACAGAAAGGCTTATAAAATTATAAAAAAGAAAGTACGAACTCATACAATCAAGTCACGATTATCGAAAAGAAATAATTTCATCAATCATCTAGGAAATCTCAGAAATCCTCGTGGTCGTGGTCGTGTTCTCGTACAAATACTAATGATTAAATTGTTAAACATAACTATATTTGGGAAAATGGTTAATTTTGTGATTATATTTTGATCGATCATTACATTTTGTCATTGTACTTGAAAAAAAAAACATAATTTAGTTATTATCAATAACTATCATCTAATTTTTAATAAAATTAATTTCAATTGCCTTTCTTAAGGTTTTTTAAAATGTAAGAAAATACTTAATGATAGTTAAAATTAAAAATTAAATGATTTTATGATTCTTAAATTATCATTTCAATTTTTCATTTAGAGGTTAAAAATATATTTTATGAAAAAAAAGAGAGAGGAAAGAATGAATGACATATAAAAATGCAAATACGAAGGAAACATATATTTCCAAAATAAAAAATTAAGAGATGAATACCAATAATACAAAAGTGTTCAATAACTCACTTAGAACTGAGAAAAGCTATTTACCTACTAATATTAAATCTTTTTAATATATATAACAGTTGGGGTTCATCACATGTGTGGAAGTAGTTATACTTTTTATTAATAAATTATTTACTAAAATATTACTTAATTACTTAATAAATATTAAATAAATTATTTAATTCATTTTAATAAATTATTAAAAAATATTAATTTTTTAAATAAATTTGTAGAAAAAAAATTGTTCTTATAAAAAAGTATTATTCATAAAAAAATATCACAATTTTCATAGTGGCCATTATAGGTTGAATTAAATGTTTTATTTACTTTTATAATCATATATTTATAACTCTTAATCATAACGGATTTTGAAAAACGTTAATAGAAAAATATATTATACTTTTAGTCTAGTCTCTTTACGTATTAAATTGCATTTAATGAAAAAGTGTTATCAACTAGATTTAATGAATTAAATTTTTCATAATTTATTAATGATTAGATTTTTTTTAATTATTATGTTTAATTATTATATTTTTATTATATTATTTATTAAGATAAAATGTATATATTAATTAAATTAACTATTTTTGCTTATTTTTTATTCAAGCAATACATCTTTTCTTCTTATTTGTATTTTTATATTATATTGATTCCATCAATTTTTTGCTTATAAAATCGTATAGTTTAACCCTTAGAAGCCAAAATAAAAATGACCCCCTTATAATTTAAGAACGAAAAAGCCATTTACGTTTAACGTCAACAATCATTAAGTATTTTTCAACATTTTAAAAACTTTTCGGGGAGGCAACTGAAATTAATTATGTTAAAATTAGATGATAGTTAGGAATAGTAGAGAAATTGCATTTATCTTTAAAATAACAATGATAATTTCGCTCAAAAAATAGTATAATGGCAAAATGTAAGGATTTGTTAAAGTATAGTAAGAAAATTAACCACATTTCCTTATACTCCCCCCGTTCCTAAATAATCGTCATGTTTGATCCGACGCACAGTTTAAGAAAAAATAATTGACTTGATTATTTATATTGGTTTAATGTGTAGTTTCATTTAATGCCCGTGTATATGTGGCCCATAATTAAAGTAGAGTGAAAAAGTAAGGGTAAAGTGGTAAAAATGATGTTCTAAAAAGGAAAGTTTCAAAGTGGACAATTATTTTGGGACGGACGAAAAAGGAAAGGAGGACGATAATTTAGAGACGGAGGGAGTATTTGTTTATTAGTGCATTGAGTTTTAAATTAATAGGTTTCAAATCTGATAAAAGTATATATTTTTAAGAAAACCAATCTTCTTCTTTTTTAAAATAAATTAAGTTGTACTCCATCCGTTTTCAAATAATCGTCCTCTTTGACGCAACACATTTTTAAGAAAAAATATTATATTATAAATATTAGTGTAATGTGTGTTTTCCTTTAATGTCCTATGACATGTGACTTTAATTAAAATAAATTGAAAAAATAAGGGTAAGTTATAAAAGTACATTCTTAAAAAGGATACTTACGGATAAATTTAATGGTAAGGGTTAAAATCAAATTTTGATATTTATATAGTAGTATTAAGTCCTCTAATGGTTAAAATAAAAGGTATCAAAATTAAGTGTGGTATTAGGAAATGTATCAAATTTGATACCTTTCTTAGTACTTTATTTAATTTTAATATCCTTTATTTTGATATATATAGTTAGAGATGATCATTTAATATACATAAATAATAATTAATAGGTATCAAAATTTGATTTTAATACCTATAAGCGAATACGACCGTTGAACTTGCTCTAAGTGGTTTAACTTTTTTTCAAAAGGTTTAAAAATAAAGATAGCCGCAATTATTTCTATTTTTAAACTGATAAAATAATAGGTTGACGTGCCACTTTGCCAGAGACATGATTTTCTTCATTGCACATGGCGTAAATTAAAGGGAAAAATACCAAAAAGTCTTACTAAAAAAATCTTATATTCAAAAAAATCTCAAAAATATTTTTTTTTATCTAAAAAATCTCAAAGTTGGACTTTAAATACCAAACTTAATGTTTATGCTAACGTCATTAGAATAAAAGCTTGGAATTGTATTTCTTTTCCATGAAAGTAATGGATGATAAAATTATATTTTATATAATAATAATAATGATAATAATTACAATTATTGAAAAGAATAATAATAATAATAATAATAATAATAGTAATTATTATTGTCATTTACTATTATATTATATTATATACAATACAATTTTATCATCATTAACATTATTGAAAAGAAAATATCGATTTCATCCAAAATAAAATCTTTTATTCTAACGAAGTTACTAGACGCGTTAACTTTTAAACTATTTGGTATTAAAATTTTAATTTTGGAACTTTTTCGTTAGAATAATTGTTTTTGGTACTTTTTGAATACGGGAACTTTTTAGTAGGATGTTATGTATTTTTTCCAAAATTAAAAACCTCAATGATGAGTGTTATAGAATCAAGGCACAAATTGGAGATAATAGACGGTGACCAGCGATGGTCTCAGAAAATTTGTGGTTGGGACTAGGGACACAAATTTTAGCAATATTTTATTATAAATATCAAACTTAAAATTCATAATTGTGTTGGAAAATGTAATAAATGTGAGGGTTTGTTTGGATACATCTTTTTTTTAATTCTATAAATATTGGAATTTCATAGAATTGAAATAATATGGAATTTGTTTTTAAAATCATAACAATTTTATAGTTTAGATAATGTAAAATTCAATAGTAATTTGAGATTATATTTAAAATAATATTGTAATAATTTTTCAAATATCTAATCTAGTCTAGTAATAGTAGTGGTTAGTGATTTCAAATAGTAAAATTCAAACTTTACTAAGAACAAATATTCAAACTTTTTATAGTTTTAAAATAATAAATAGCATATATAATGGTGGTGGCTAACAACGGCGTTGGATGCTGGAGTTGACGGTGGAGGGTGGCGCTACCCGGAGGAGGTGGTCGGGGTGGTGGTGGTCGGTGGAAAGCTCTATAAACTCCTCATAATGACCAAGAATCAGTCCTTGCCCATCCAATCCATTCACCCTTTGAAAAGGGATCTGGGTTTGCCTCACGATTTCAATAAAACCATTGTTTGAACCACCCATATCTTTTTTTCGGATCCAGATTCCAGACCAGGTCGAACGGGTCAAGGGTTTTGGAGCTGGTTAAACGGGTTGATGAGTTCGCAGTTTCTGAGCTCCAAAAGGGTGGAAATGGTAATGGTAATGGTAATGATGGTACAAATATTAGGAGAGGGAAAAATGAGTTGATGTTTGTGATGACTGATGAGTTCCCTGCTTTTATGACATCCCTTCTCTCTCTGTGATATCCCCCCTGTCTCTTCTGTGAGCTCAAATTTAACTTGATCCATTTGCAATTACTATTAAATAATTTCTACACAGATGATACACTTATGGTCCATGCCGACGGCTCCGTTCACTTCACCTGGAATTATCTTCGCCAGCCACCATGGTCTCCTTCACATCTGCCCCAAACCCACCTCTCATATTGCTTGGCATATAATTGCTTCTCATTCTGCTTTTGAAGATAAGACCCAATTGTGTTCGGTTGGGCATTTTCTGGTTTTAAATTTTTTACAAAAGTTTTTATTCAAAAAATTACATGAAGCGATGAATATAAAAATAAAATCAAGTATAGTTACTCTATTGAAAAAAAACAAAAGTACCGTGAACCTAACGAAAAAAAAAAAAAAAGTAAAAGTAACGTGACAAAATTAAGATTAAAACTCATTAAAAAATTAACTAAACTTTGTCTAGTAAGTATACAATATTTTTTCATTAAAGAGTAAGGTTGTATAATATAGAAACTTTTTCCATGCACAATTTCACAGAGGATCATAAATGCATGGAGTTTTTACTTATTTGACGTCAAAACGACATTGTTAAAGTGATATTTTAGTAGGGTCACGTGACCCCACTCAGGACAAGATGGATCCACTTGTGATAGTGATTATAAGAGCATCTCTATTATATAGAAATTTTATCTTCTTAGTTCTCTTCTTATTAAAAAGATAAAAAACAACAATGTGGAGCTTCTTATTTCTTTTTTCTAAATGGTCACATAGAAGAGAGATTGAGAGTTTCCTAAACATGAAGAAAAAAAGAAGGGAAGAAGAATGGGGAGTGGAAGCACGGTGTGGTGCATTGCTTGCTTAAATGTGGCGCGTGCACCACACTCTCGGGGGACACGGGCGTGAGAGGCTGGTCATGGTGGGTCTCAGTGTCTGTTTTTTTTATTACTTTGTTGAAATATTTTTTTTTACTAAAAGTAACTGTTGGTGCATTTTTTTATATAAATTAATTAAGTTTTTTTTCTTTTTTTCCTTCTTTCCTATAAATATTATTTATAAATTAATTAATGTCTTTATTTATAAATTAATTAATGTCTTTATTTATAAATTAATTAATGTCTTTATTTATGGATAATTATGGATTAGTTTATTATTCATAGATAACCATGAATAATAGATTAATCTATGATTATCCATAATACTCATTTTGTCATCCCTAATTCTGATCACTTTTACCGCGGGAACTTGCGGCACAAATTTAGTTTACTAATACCAATAGCCATCTTTTTGTGTTATTTTCTACTTTCAAGTTATTTGTACTTGTCATGTCGAATTGTCAAAACATCAAAAAGATCATATATCTTTTAAATTGGAATTCTCATGTGTTAAAATCATGCCTCATAATTTCAAAAAAGACATGAGGTTTGATTCATTTTGTGATGCATTCAATTGAAATTCTGATGCATCTAAATCATACTTCGCAAAATTGCAATTCAAGCATCGTCTTTAACTTGAGCTCGGAAGCGTGTGTTCGACTTTAATCATTAAGGGTATTTTTGTCATTTTGTATCTAAAGTATCTTTTAATGTTTATATATAAAAAAGCGTGGACTATATCAGTTAAAAATCCATTGTAGGTGACTGACCTAATTATCACCATATTTTTTTTCTAATTTAAACGATTCGACCATGCGATTCTTGACCCTATTAATATCATTGCATGTACATGGGAACAAGGGAGATCATAATGATGTCCGGTTTATTATATATATATATATATATATATATATATATATATATATATATATATATATATATATATATATATATATATATATATATATATATATATATATATATATATCTTGATTTGATTAGTATTTAAAAATAAATATTTATTTTTGGTAGCAAAAACTTTAAAATAAAAATTCTAACAGCTAACACAACATATTGGAATTGTCAGGACCAGGGTGGGGCCGATACTTTGTGGGGCCAATTCAGTTCATAGTATGCTATGGTGCAGTTGTTGCTTGTATTCTTTTGGGAGGACAATGCCTCAAGGTGTGCAAATAATTTCTACTTTTTTTTTTTATGTCACAAGTCACAACCATTTAATTAAAATTTCTACTCGTACATAATTTTTTTGATACATATACATACATATATATATACATATATATGTGTATGTGTGTGTGTGTGTATAACAGCCTATATCAGTTAAAAATCCACTTGAATGGTAATACTTACAATTGAAATCATTATTCTCAATAAAAACATACGTAATTTCCAGCTTTTGTGGAGTACGATGTCGTTAATAAAAACTTAACGGATCAAGCGTTTTGGTGTTGGAAATAATTTATCAAGAACTTCAACTATTTAAACAACGAGGTTAAAAATCGATATTCTTGTTATTGTTATTGTTGTTATCGTTGCAGGCAATTTACGTGCTATCAAATCCAAATGGAACGATGAAGCTTTACGAATTTGTGATTATATTTGGAGGTCTAATGTTAATCTTAGCACAAATTCCATCCTTTCATTCACTAAGGCACATCAACATGGTTTCCTTAATCCTATGTTTAGCATATAGCGCCTGCGCCACTGCCGGTTCTATTTATATAGGTAAAATAAAAATAAATCACTACTTTTATTAATTACCATCAATCTATTCATGGAAACTTGTAAACAAAATGGATGATTTTCTTCCATCAGGTAGTTCTTCGAAAGGGCCGAGAAAGGACTATTCGTTGAGTAGCGATGATCAAACTCGTATATTTGGGATGTTCACTGCAATGGCCATCATCGCAACGACATTTGGAAATGGAATTATTCCAGAAATTCAGGTCGGTTATGTCGTCACACATTGCCATGCACATATTTTTAAGAATATTAATTAGTCATGAACTTAATTAAATTTTTTTTAATTTTGTTTAGGCGACTTTAGCGCCACCGGTGAAGGGGAAGATGTTCAAGGGGTTGTGTGTTTGCTACGCAGTGGTTACGTCGACTTTCTTCAGTGTTTCCATTTCTGGGTATTGGGCATTTGGCAAGGAAACTGCTGGTCTTGTTCTTAGTAACTTCTTGGACAATGGCAAGCCCTTGGTCCCAAAATGGTTCCTTACTATGACAAATGTATTCACTATTCTTCAACTATCTGCTGTTGCCGTTGTGAGTCTCTCTCTCTCTCTCTCTCTCTCTCTCCTGCCGTGAGGGCATTTTGAAGATTGATCAGTGATCAGCTAGCCACGCTGAGAGTTCTTCCTCTTAGCTTCTTGCATTTATGCAAATATGTTACGATTATGTGCAGAATTAACAACGAAGAAAGAAAAAACTTAAAAATCAAACACACACACACATTTATCAAGGTTTGGTCAGCTTATGTCCTCACTGGATGATCGAGTTTCTGATTTCAATATCATTTTAAGATCACAATTGATATCTATTTAATTTTCTCTCACTAATTTTCTGCAACACATAGAAATAGTAGTTTATAGACTGAAACTTTTGGTTTACAATGAATGCCATGAAAGATAGAAAATATCATTGAAAAAAGAGATCTATTTTAAGCAATCCATTATTCTATTTACTTGCAGAATATTGAAAGAAGAGATCTATTTGTAGCAATCTTGTGAATTCTCAATGGCATTCTAGGACTCAACTTGTTAGTTGCAAAACTATATTGATCATAAATACAATTTGGTAGGTTTCGTTGTATCCTGTAAGACATTTCGCGTAAAACCGATTTGCATACCTAAAATTATAGGGTAAGTCTCCGTCTTACGGATCCTTATTTATAAAACAGAGTTCCACTCTTTCACAGCTCAACTCATATCAACATGCGGTTGATCCGTCTAATAAAATATATTTATAAGACCGTCTTGTTCAAAATTTTATCTAAATTATATAGTGGTCGGGGAATACAATTGTAAAGGAAAGGAACTATTCCCACGCCATGAAGCTTCCAAATATTTTATATTTCCATTTTCAGAATTTACCCAACGTTTACTACTAATGAATGAGTTGATGCTTAATTACTTAAAAACTCGTACACTATGACTGGAACAGGTTTATTTGCAGCCTACAAATGAAGTGCTTGAACGAAAATTTGCTGACCCAAAGAGCGCCGAATTCTCTACTCGAAACGTTATTCCCAGGCTGATATTCCGGTCACTATCCGTCGGGATAGCAATTACTATCGCGGCAATGCTTCCTTTCTTCGGAGACATCAGCGCCTTGATCGGAGCTTTTGGTTTCATGCCACTCGATTTCGTGCTACCTTTTATTTTCTACAACTTGACTTTCAAGCCATCAAAGCGAAGCTTCATTTTTTGGTTGAATTCTTCAATGGCTGTGGTTTTTTCTGTGTTATGTGTCATTGCAGCAATTGCAGCTGTTAGACAAATAGGTCTCGATGCCAACACTTACAAATTGTTCGCTAATATATGATTCCAAGCTATTTTCTGTATTTATATTCAGTAATCGTCAATAAATAAGACACGATTTCAAAAAAACTAGCTGTCTTTATGTGACTGTTCTTTAATATCCACATAGTAGATAATTACAGAAAAAAGAGGTTTTAGTGATGAAGGCAACAATGATTTTTCGACCTTGTATGTAATATCCCAATTTTTGATTGTATTATTTTGAAGTAAATGTACTTGGGCTGATATTTATGGTTTGTCATAATTTGAATAAAATAGTTAATTGGACATATTTTAATTTAATAGCAAGCCCACTTAGTTTTGGTACACGTTTGGGTTATTTATTTGTGATCGGGCTTGAGCCAAATTGATGGTCCAATAATAATAATAACAATAATAATGATAATAATAATGATAATAATAACAACAATAATAATGATAATAATAATGATAATACTAATAACAATAATAATGATAATAATAATAACAATAATAATGATAATAATAATGATAATAATAATGATAACAATAATGCTAATAATAATGATGATGATAAAAACAACACTTATGGTGGGAACTCAAGGGTTGTTTTCGATGACTATTTAAGGGGGGGCGATTTCCCTCAGCTGAATCATTCACAAGAGTAAGAACACAGTGTGAGAGAGGTTGAGAGACGGACGTCACGACGGGAGTCTTTTGGCAAAGTCGCAAAGTGGGCGGAACCGACGACGCATATAAACTCGGGTGCACAAGGGAAATCGGTGGCGAAGTCTTGGAGTGAAAGGAACCGGCGGCACACCGAACCTCCGGCAGACGAGGTCGAGAGTCCTTGCTTTAAGGTAGGACGTTGATTCCTCCTCTTTGAATTTCAGATTAGTTGGTCCTTCTAACAAGTGGGTTGCTGGGTTGAGTTCCTTGGGATTTTGAGTGAGTGGTGAGGGCGATTTGTAGGTATATGTGCGTGGGGGTTGTGGTGTTTCGGTGTGTGTGTCGCTGGGTAAGGTTGGAGAGGGGGTATGTATATTCGGGGGTGGTAAAAAAAAAGAGGAGAAGAGAGAGCATGTGGGTGTATTGGAGGAAATAAACTGAAGTCTCAAAGGAAGAAAATAATAAGAATAGTGTTGGTAGGTGATGTTGACTTAGAGAGAAGGAGTTGGTGAGGGAAATAAAGAGTATAAAATTGTATTGGATTAATAATCGGTGAATGGTTGTTGTTAAATAAGCCAAGTCAAATTTTGAGTAATGGATGTGACAGGTGAAGAGAAAGTAAACAAAAGAAGAAAAGAAAGAAAAAAAGGGAGAGATGGTGTACTGTTATGTAAAATAAGGTTTATTTATTAAAATTTAGTTAATTACTTAGATACTATTAAAATGTTTGGTAAAGTAATTTAGCTTTGATATTGAATTTTTAGATTCGGGCAAGAGGAGTTAACGCTTCGTTCGAGGTTTGATGATTGTGTTTCGTTACTTACAAGATAGCAAGGTAAGGGATTATACTTCTTTAAAGTTATTTGATCATCATATTTTATTCGGTAGGTTTCCGTTATAACTTTATTGGCTTAACACTTTCTTTGTAAACTCATGTTCGGCATTCGCCGATATTTGCTTTGAACTCCGTCGAACCTATTTTGTTCATAATTCGAATTTTGAAACTTTTGTAACTCATGTTTGACTTCTTGAAATATCAATCCGTTGGAAAAATGGATTACATATATTTTTGGACGTTTGGCTTTATTTGGAACTCATTCGTGATCACTAAGTAAAATAAGTTGTTACGTGAAATATGTAACATTTGTGAACTTTGAATTATTTGACACCACTGGACATGTGGTGAGGTTATCCGGATATACCTTCCGGCCCGTTGCGGGTTTAGGCCCGTTGGGTATCAGGCCCATTGGGGCAGTTAGTCAAGTCGAATTGACCACTTAAGTGATCATGGAATCTACGGTGTTCTTTGTTTCCAACTGGAATGGGACGGTTGGCGGCAATTGAATATCTCATATTTGTTTTGAGCCTTATCTTTCACTTGGAATTCCTGATTTACATTTGTATTTGGTTTTATAATCTCTACATCTGAATGATGCAATTTTTGGTCTTGTTAAGACTATTTGACTTTTTGGCGAAATATAATTTTTGTGGTCAACTCCTCCTTAGAAACCGGAGGGTTGTATATGAACTTGTTGGGCATTGTTCGCTCACCCTTTTCTACTTTTCTTCAGGTCGTAAGTAACTTTTGAGATCCTTTTGGGCTCGGGTGGACCATGTGAAGGGTAACTCGTGCAAGAATAAATCCTTAGCTTTGACGGTTATTTTAAATGAACAATTATTGTTTGGAATTAGTGGTGTTAATTACATCTTGGGATTTGTAACATAGAGTAATGTATTTTAGTTAGAAAATTGAAATGTTTTATTTTGGATATGTTGTTGTTTAGTATTTAGTAATTGTGATGTGGCCAAATTGTGGGACTGCGGTGTCGGTACCGAGTTTGGAGCGTTACATTGTACGTAGAGACTACAAAGAGGTACTTAGGACAACAAGGATAAGATATTTGAAAGTGAAATAATATATCTAAATGTACAATAAATTAAGATTTCAGGATACATCTTTTTTCTATTGGAGTGATAAAAGGTATTAAGTTAGTCATGTTGAATCGTTCTATGAAATTTGTCGTTAGCTTTTAAGAAATAGTCAATTTCAAAAGCTTTACATCAACCTTTGTAGAGTTTGCAAAAATACCTCATGTAGTTTGCACATTATCTACTAAGGTGGAAACTCCTATAAGTCAGCACATAGAACTGAGCTTATGAAGTACAGAGCAACAAGAGAGTTCGTCAAAGAAGATGGTTTGATGATGACACAGATAAAGCAGATCAAAAGAAACAAAATTTTCTTTGATAAGAAAGCATCAAACCAAATGAGTAATATAGATCATACTTTAATGGAAATGAAAGGAAACAAGAAGCAAAGTATGATAGGTAAATTACTCAAGCTTTATATTTGCTAGGAAAGAACATATAAAAACAGAGCAAGCAAATATAAGGCTATGCAGAGATGATATATTCATGATCATGATTAACAAGGAATCATAAGCGAAAATCAGTCATATATCATAATCCAGAAAGAAGAAGATTTGACTGAATCAAGTGAATAGAGTCTTGTACTTTCAGTCAAGCAAAGCATTTAATGCTGGTAGAGTGATAATAAAGTATCCTTGTTGATCTTGAGAGAATATGTATTCTTGAATAAAAATCAAGAAGAGCATTAGCAACACTTTATGAGCTTTAGAAAGCTCTAGAAAAATCTAGATACTGGAACAAGTATTTCAAGAAGATCCGTGAGAAAAAGAAAGATTAGATCTTGAGTTTCTCATTCTCCCTTGGTCTTTTTGTGCAAGGAAAAAGATTTTAAGAAAGAGCACAAGACAATGGATGTACCTTTTTGACAGTCATCTTTGGATCGAGGTAGATGTTCTTCAGAAGATGCCCTTTTTGAATCGGAGCTGATAAGTATGTAGTAGATGTTGCCTAAAGAGTAGACTTCCTTTGCAACAACTTGTAAGATCTTTGATTCATATTTTCTTAGATTCAACTAATTCTTTGAAATATAGGCCAAGTTCTCAGAAACTAAATATCATATAACATAGGGATCAATCAATGTTTCATGATATGAAGTTTTTGACTCTTAACCTTTTTCAAGAAAGTAGATAGGAATCATTTTAAAATTCTTTCACAGTAAAGCTCCAGAATTTTTTAACTTAAAGAAAATTTTCTCTCGAAAATGTGTTGGAATGATTTCAATCGTTAGCCTTATGTCAAGAGAACTTGAATCAGAAATCATTTTAATTGATGCATCCATCCGAGTGTTTTTCATCTGGGAATAGTTATTCATAGTGTCAATTGATATATATATCTGTCACATGAATAATTATTCCACACTCATCATGGTAATTTTCTATCTCATAAAATTTTGAAAACAAAATAATTTTTCAAAAATTTATCTCAAAATGAAATCCTTGTCAAAAGTTTTTAAAGATAAAACAAATTTTCTTTTGGCATGCATTTGGAGTGAGCATTCGAGGATCAAACTCTCAGGAGGTTAGTCCTGGCATATAGCTTGAAGAGTCAGGCTCTGATACCAATTGTTGGTTCATAATTATGCTCAAATAGGCTAGAGGGGGGTGAATAGCCTATGATGCCATTTTAAAAACTTTTCTTTTGAATACATGTAAAGCGTAGATTTAATAGCATCTTCAGTTTAACTTATTGAGCATGTCTGCCGGTAGATGCTAACGGAAGACTTGCTCTAAGCTGAAGTATCAACTCTGCCGATCAACTGCCAGTTAAAACGAAAGCTTGATAGAAAGAGTTTAAGCAACGGAAATAGAGAGGCTTAGATTTTGAGAAGTCTTAAGTGATTGTACACGAATATATCAGAACAACAGCACACTTAATACTTCTTTCAAATGCAGTTTCAAGGAGATCAATTAAAGAATAACTTTTCTAAAGATAAATCAATTTATAAAAGCTCATAGAGATATAAAGACTGGGGAATAAATTATTTGAAAGAACATCAGAATTTATTCAAAGATAAATTACAGATTACATCAGCCTAAATATTCTATGTAAAGTTTTTGTCCTCGTCCTTCCAAGCCTTAATCTTTGCTTAATTATTCATAAATGAATCCTTAAGCAAAGAGGGCAATAGAAGACCAAAACGAGAAACTAATATGAGGAGAGAATTTTCAAGGTCGTTCAGATAAGAAATATCTGAACGATTGAGTGCAGAGCACTCCGCCTTCCATGATGATTGATTATTGCACAATCGACTGCATTTGTATAGGAATACAAATCTGAGATATGAATGCAATATCTACAGACAGCTCTTAATTTTCTTTGGACATTTTCTAACATCAATCTTCAGATCGATCCGAGAGCTTGACCTTTAGCAATAGAAATGGAGTTCTGAAGCTTTGACTAAAGGTTGAGTTCTTCGAAGAAGAGTGAAGAACTCAAATCAAGAACATGGTTCTTGATCAAGACTTTGATCTCTGTCTATTGAAGTTTCTAATCATTCTTTTTTTCTCCAAGCTTTTCTTTCTAGCAATCCACTGAGAGTGTCTTGCTAAGATCTGGATAGATTCACTGCGATCTTTTGTCGAAATCTGAGATGCGTTGGTGAGGACAATCTCATTGTAGATCTCTTTATTTCTTTGAAGCTCTTGAGTGAGTCCTTGTTTTCGACTTCGCTCTGTGTGTCTCTATGTATATCACTGTATGTCACTCTGTTTAGGGAAGAGAAAGGATTCTTTATATAGACTGGAGTCAATGTGATCGTTGAGAGATGAAGATTGATGTTTCTATCCGTTTAGAGATATAGTTGTTGAAGTCTATCGGATAGAGATTTTTGTCCACAAGATCTTTGACTGTTTGGGTAAAGATTTAGTCCTGTAGATCTTGGAACTTGTTGTCTGTCAATGTATTGATAAGTCTCTGAAAAGTAGGTCTGATGTCTGATGCACTGTTAGGTGGTCTATCCAATAAAGTAGCTTCTTTTGACTTTATCAGACCATTTGAGTGAGAGAAAGTCTTGTAGCTTTAACTATGTCAGGCTTTATGAGGCTTGAACATATTTTTCTTGATTTGAACTACTTTAGTCTTTTCTCTGTAGCACGTGCAGAATCAGGTCTGCCAGTAGGATGTTCGGGCCAGTGGAGCAAGTCTTCTGTTTCAGGAGAACTGATGTCTGCTGATGCGAACAATCAACTTGTACCATGTCTGCCGGTGGTGAGTCTTCAAGATGTTCTGATCTTCTTATGACAAGTCTGCTGGTGACGAGTCTACTGAAGACTTTCGACATTACTGCAAGTCTGCCGGTGCTTAGTGCATATGAAGTGCTGGTCTGTTTGATCATCATGTAGGAAGGTAGGACTCGATCAGGTTGCACCTAATCTAAGACCTATGTGATGTCACACGAGTTGCCACGATAACCGGTACGCAGACCTTTTAGCCACTAGTGATGACTCACTGTAATAGGAACAAACAAATCAACATATATAGAATATACAAGGTGATAAGTAAATTATCAAGAAGCATATTCCAACAAGATGTTGGCATCTAAAGCTTTGTATATAGCAGAGAGAGCCTTGGAATTAAAAGAGGTTGTGGTTCTATCTTCAGTGGACCATTCTATTTCTTTAGTGATTTTTATATCACCATCATTGTCAGTGGTCTTAGGTGAAATCCAACCATTCAGAATAGCAAGCCACACTCTGTCATCAATTGATTTGATGAAGATACGCATCTTAACTTTCTAAATTGAATAATTCACATTAGTCAAGGTAGGAGGTCGAATAACATTCTCATATTGAGAATCCATCATGGCTACAACCAGAATCTTCTCTTAGTGTCGTCAAGAGGAGGCTCTGATACTAATTGAAAGATCAACAGTAGCTAGGATTCAAAGAATCTGTCGATGCAGCTTGTCATACAGCTTCATCCGGAGGTGCATCAATCAGAAAATCAAAAACGTAAACAGCGGAAGTTTTAAGTTTATTAAAGCAGTAATAAAACAGAGATTTATCAAACAATCTACAAGCTATGCTTTTAGATCCAGTCTCATGGCCAAAAAAGATTTCATTAAAAGAATTTATGAGTTTCTCAAACACAAAATTGAAATCTACTAAAACAAAAAACCCTCTAACAAGACATAAAGTCTGTAGAGGAAACCCACAAACAAGAGTATAGAAAACGTGGGATTAAAAAATAAGCTTCCTAGGAACTAGGAATGCAAACAACAAGAACAGTGATGTAGCTTGAGATGAAGTTGCATCCAGTTATCCAACAAAGCAGCAAAGCACTCAAGTTGTATCTGAGTATTCTCTGATGTTGAAGGGACTGAAGGTGTTGATGTTGTTGATGATGACAAATCAGAATCTGTTTGATTCTGTTTGTTTCATTTTGTGACATTATGTGACAGTTTTGAGTACTCTCAAATAATCTGGTTTATTTTGTTTAATTTTGTTCTGTTATGTTTTAATTGGGATATTCTGTGATTGTATGGGATGTCTGGATATTTGATATTCTTTCTGAATTGTGCTTGATATTTGATAAGATTTGAGTGCACTAATTAAGGGTGAGACATACTAACTATGCATGATAGTACAATTGATTTGTGTTAAAGAACACTTGTCATTTACTTTGACCAGAAAGATTCAACAAAGGGGGAGATTGTAAAGGTAAAATAGGTGTGCCTTATTTTTTTTTGTTTTTAACCTTTCTTGGTCCCAAAGTTTTGGTAAGAAATTACAATATTTAATCATTTCTTAAAATCTCTCAAAAAGTCCATATATTTAGTAACAAAATATGTGTTAAAGAGGTGTTTTAATTAATTATGGAAACTAACTCTTTTGTTTCCTAATCCTTTATTTCCTTGGAGTCTAGCTTGTGTTTCATCCTTGGATTGTAGGACTTCTACAACATATATATATATATATATATATATATATATATATATATATATATATATATGAGAGTATGGCGTGCAGAAAAGAGACAGATGTAGAGAGGCAAAACATACACAGAGAATATTCAGATACAACTTGAGAGCTTTGTTGGATAACTGGATGCAGCTTCATCCCAAGCTACATCGTTGTTCTTGCTGTTTGTATTTCTAGTTCCTAGGAATGCTTGTTTTTTAATCTCACGTTTTCTATACTTTTGTTTGTGGGTTTCCTCTAGAGACTTTATGTCTTGTTTGAGGGTTTTTTGTTTTAGTAGATTTCAATTTTGTGTTTGAGAAACTCATAAATTCTTTTAATGAAATCTTTTTTTGCCATGAGGCTAGATCTACAAGCATAGCTTGTAATTTGTTTGATAAATCTCTATTTTATTACTACTTTAATAAGCTTAAGACTTCCGATGTTTACGTTTTTTATTTTCTGGATCGATGTACCTTCGAATGCACTGCATTGTGTATTGATAGATTCTTTGAATACTAGCTACTGTTATCTTTCAAGCTCAAAATCAGACCTGAAAGGAAAAATCTATTGGGGACAACCATCCTCCAATTTCACTTCATTCAGATTGCAATTCATAATATCGTAAAAACTGATCACTCTCTCATCTCTTCCACCAATGCCACACCAAAGTTATAAAAAGATCCAAGAAAAGGGTGTTTATATTTTTCTTCAAGATTCAAAACAAGTCTCTCTTCTTCCAAAAGGGTTGATTTCCAATAGACTTCTTCATTACCCAGAGCTCGAAACACCGGTTTGGTGCCCTACAAGTCAAACCCAACCTTCCTTTAAACTTCACGAGCCGCTTGTGTGTGTAATCATCAAGTGTTGGTGTCGACAGTGGGAAAAAATGATAACCCTGAATTTACGTCGAAAGCCAAGACTCGATCCTTGTTGGTGAGCATGTGAACTGAGCCACTCGCACAAATTGTCGGGTCACAACTTATCGAGAACTCCCCCTCTTCAAATTAAAACATATATTTGTCGATTCTTTCCATGCCCAAATCATCTAATCAAATATCGCACACGTAGGACTATGGTTTCCCCAGCTAATCACAAATTAATCAAGGATATCAATCAAAGGAACATGCTATATATTAACATGATCATAAGTAAAGTGAGTCAAAACTAACAAAAGAAACAAAAATACGTTCATGTCAATCTCATAGAACAAACTCAAACCTCTATATATATATATATATATATATATATATATATATATATATATATATATATATATATATATATGTATATATATATATATATATATATATATATATATATGTTATTTTTTGGGCATTTCTAATAATATCTAGTCTTATTCCTATTTTGACATTTTTTCTTTCGGGAGTTTTTGCCCCCAGTCGCAAAGGACCAGAGAAACTTTCTAGTTATGAATCAGGTATAGAACCAATAGGCAACACGTGGTTACAATTTCGAATTCGTTATTATATGTTTGCTCTAGTTTTTGTTGTTTTTGATATTGAAACGGTTTTTCTTTATCCATGGGCAATGAGTTTCGATGTATTGGGTCTATTTGTATTTCTAGAAGCTTTTATTTTTGTTATTATCTTAATTGTTGGTTCATTTTATGCATGGCGAAAAGGGGCATTGGAATGGTCTTAGCTCCTGAATATTGATATATATATTGCATAAACATTAATCAAAGAGAGCATACTGATTTTACACAAGGGCTATATAATTGATAAAATAATATTTCACAAGAATAATAACTAGCTTAATTTCGTATGAAAAAAATCAAAAGTAATTCACTTACTTGAGTGTAGGATATGAAAATTTGTTGATTCTGTAATGCAAAGGGTTGGACGAAAGCACAACCAACGCAAGATTTTCAGTCAAGCATCGTATTATAGGATTTGGCAACGCCACCACTTGCTTTGTAATAGGGAGAGTACCAACCTCGACTGTAACCGTTGGTGTAAACAAATATACTTTGATCCGACGACGCCTCAATTTTAATGTTGCAGAGCAATCTAACGTTTGTAAACATGTTCGAGACAAAATTTTGAAAATCATGTCCGGAGATACCTGACGGCAAGACTCCATTGAAAGGATTATTTTTTAAAACAAAGTTGATATTGGGAGGGTTTTATAGTCTGACTGAGAGAATGATATTGGCAGAGATGGAGGGAAGGGAGGAGAAACTTTCGATAACAACATATTTATATATAGTATCCAATTAGGTTAAACTAACACTAATCCGATAGCTTAGAGGAAAAGTAATGAGTAATGCTACCAAATATATAAACCCTAAAAGTTGCACTCGCTTAAATGATCAATGACTAAATTGTCCTTTTATAAAAAATTCCTTACAACCCAATCTAACTTCTACTCTCTCTAGATCTCTACCAAGTATATCTCTCCACGAAGTAGCATTTTGCGGAGAAACCCAATATTTGCAATGGATCCAAATCACCCAAACAACATTTACATAGATTCCCAGTTTATGGTAAGTTTATAATATTACTTCGTGAAAAGTTGCATGGTCATTTTATTTTAATAGGAAGAAGGGTAGTAATGTAAATTACTCATTTAAGTGGACGAGACGTTTAGTGAATTTAATGAGACATTTAGGATCCCTCATAAAATAATGTGTCAATTTAATGAATCGTTTTTTTATTTGGCATCTTATTGCTCCACTATGAAGTTAAAAATTGAACCAAACTAGATGACACATAAGACAGTCACGTCATTACGAACACAAAATTATGTTGATATCACTCAAGTATAACAATAGCAACAAAAAAAAAGTTTAACTGAAAAAGATTGTAGCCACACCATAAACTAGTTTAAATTAATTTTAGTGAGGTAGTAAATAAGTAATTATTGTAATAAAAAAATAATAAGTAATTATTATAGTTGAATTAGTCTCTACCTAAAAGACTTTGATAGTATTACTTAGTGCTTGTTTGGTGGAGCGTTTTGGTCAAAACGCTGGTGAAAAACGTTGCGTTTTTTCTTTAAAAGTGTTTCAATACAGCATTTTAAAACGCAACGTTTTAAAAATATGCTACGTTTACAACTACTCTATTTATGAAAAATAGCGTTTTGAAATAGTTTTCCAAACGTGTTTACAAAAATAAAACTGTGTTTTGAAAATACTGCATTTTAAAAATGCTGCGTTTTGAAAACGTTACACCAAACGAGACTTTAATTATAAGACAGTATTGCGTTTCTTAAAATTTGGATATTCAAATGTTGAAGAAGCATATGAATGATTCCTCGTATTTTAGGTCCAAAGTTCATAAAGATGATCAATTTCAAGACAAGAACACCAACGTAACTCAAAACCAGATAATCAATCATATTTGAAGACAAGACAACGAAGCTGCAATTTAAATATAATATAGAGTAAGGATTTGAATTCCACCATTTCTTCAAAGGACCACAACCCATTTTCATGCTATAATATAGCCTATTCTTTTCCTGTGAGAAAGAAAAAAAAAACCTATGTAAAATCTCTAATCCTGCAATTTACCCGAGGCAATGGTCCTGCAGTTTCTCATCTTGGGTGGTGCCAACATTCCCGTCTCCTTCCAAGCGTTGGTCCTCGAATGCAGAAGAGATGATGGGGTCCACAGCGATCTCTTCGGTGTTTGTTTTTTCACCATTACTCGAAGGAATTAATGGTATCTCGTCATCAGCTGAAGGAGGCGTAGCTTGCTCCGAGTTTTTATTGGTATCAGGCTCATTGTCAGGCTGAACGCCTAAGTCCTCTGGGATTTGGTCCTCAGGTGTTTCATCGTTAGCTGTTTCATCAGCCTCTGGAATGGGCCGCAATGAAGAAGTTCCACACGCTTTCCGCTTCTTTTTCTTTTCTTGCATGAAACCACCCATTATGATCTAAGGAAACGTAAGGAAAAAAAAATCTCCAAATTAGGCCTAAGGTACTTTTTATGACAGTTTGATGCTATATATGGAACGATGTTTAAATGCTTTCATATCAGAGCCATCTTTAATCTTCATCAAGAAGAAACTAGTTTCAAATTTAGGCAGCTCTATTTGTTCAAAGGAAAATAACATACTAAAGTGATTTTCTGTAGTCATTTTCATGGAGAAGATTGTTATCTTAATGTTTCATTGTACAAGGCATTTTCATTAAAACAAACCGAGGGTAATAACTTTGAAAAGAGGTAACAATATAGAAAAGTGGAAGAAAATAAAGTATCGGTTTTACAAATAAGTTGGAGGTACCCCCAGATTCGCCTATAGATTTCGAGTTTATAAGCAGAAAAAATACTAGTAACTTGCTCAGAAGATGTACCAACACGACACGCAAAAGCTTAATTAACCAATATGCTACATTCACTCAAGCGGGCCAAACAAATATATAGGATCTGATATCGGAACACAATTCAGATGCTAACCTAACATGATAATATTTTATGAAAACAATACTTACTTGAACTGGCGCAGCTGCGATCACAGGGCCTGTAACCGCACCACCGAAAAGCTTCCCATAAGTATCTACGAGTTCAATACTTAACATGGTGATTGTCTTCCCCGTACTTCCAGTTGTGTGTGAGGCAGACATAAATATGATCTCAAAATCACCCTGCATTAAGGAAGAAAGAAAAGGTCGTTAACGTATACCCAAAGGTTGTCATAACTACAATAGTGAAAAACATAAGGCACCAAAATGCCTATCTCATATAAGATATTACGAAAATGCATTCAGCGGCTTAAGAAAAATTATACAGGCCTACACTGACAAGCCTCCTAAGAAGAATTGTGAGAACTTCAATTAGTTGCCGCATAGAACAACAGACCAGAGAAAAACATGAGGAAATTAAGAAGATATTTCCGGTTATACCAGATCAAGGGAGCATGGATATTAACTCAAACTTATGTTTTATGTCACTTTGGAAAAAGTTTGTAATCCAGTTTCTATCATCAGATCGTGTTTATTATTTTCTAAACGCAGTAAATTTTTTACATTTCCACTATTCTTTGACAAGTATTATCTCCCTGTCAAAACATTTGTTTTCTGGTTATTTATGAATTTCATACAACTCAAACGAGATGGAAATAATTAAAAGATCATACCTTATATTCAGCTTCGGATAATTCTGCTCTGCAAACAGGGCCCACAGCAGCGAGAACGACGCTAGACGAAACAATTTCATTAAATAGTAGAATTTTCTGGGCGATATCCTGCAAAAGAGCACCTCGTCATTTCATGCCTAGTATTAATATAAAGATCACAGACTCACAGTGAGATCAACATACTTGAAAGCGAGAGAGAAAAAAAACACTTCATGTTCCATTAAACTCGTACCTCTCCTTCATGTACAGTCAATACGTAAGGATTGAAGCCTGCTGCAGCCGTTTCCGCAAGAAGCCCACCTTAATAGATAAGAAGGAATTCAAAGAACACAAAATATCCGTCAGTCCATGCAAACTCTGAAATACAAATACAATTCCTAAATATAAATTTAATGATATCGCAGTGGAGCTAATGATGATGGCACTGTATAGAAATATTTCCTTGCGCTATCCAAAGGGGATGTTCACATTCAAGCTTCTACATTCCCTATCTACATATAATACCATTATTGGATAATTTGGATTTTTCCATCCATGCACCCTAGCAAGTTTATCAGCGTGCAAGGGACAGAATAGAAATTTTATCCAACTAGACTACCTAAGGTAAATGCACTTGATCTTCGTAACCAGCGAACCGATTAATCGGATAGATCAATAGACACAAGCTGGCAACCATAGTTTAAATCGCTTTCTGAGGTTACAAATAATGCCTTGGAGTTTTTATTTGACATCTTTCGAGATATAGTACTAGTTTTTGATATGAGAAGAAAAGGTTCTATGCATAACGTGTAGATTTAAAAGGAAAGCAAAAGATGGAGTTGAAGTACACATAGCAAACCAAGTCGGAGGCGAATGCTGATAAGGTAATAGATTGAAAAGGTATGAACAAGTTAATAGGAACAAAAATACAAATCAAATGCAGAATGTAAGGTAATTGAGAGTTTGTTCCTCTAATTATCCAAAAGCATTTCCAACAATTTCAGATTTGAAATTTTCTGTTAAGTAATTAACTGAATTGGATTCATGCAACCATACTCTCTTGCATGGTTATAATGCGAGTGAAAGAGAGGTTTGAATTGGATTCATGCAACCATATCCTCTTGCAAGGCTTTAAGGCGAGGGAAAGATAGGGAGTTTATCTTACGAGAATGTACACGATAAATCAGCTGAAGACCATAATCGTGGAGTGGACTGTTTAATACTGTATAAATTTATTTTTGAGACTCTCGATTAGATAGAATATTTTCAGGATACAGTATTTTTTGACATCTAGACTTATGGAATCATACAAAGAGAAGATAGCAGAACACGTAACTGATCCAAATCTAACCAGTTCATGAAACTTACTAATTAGATGTTCAACGCAAACTTCAAAGAAACTAACCATGATGACCCTCAGTCTGTTAACTACAAAGCTAAGCTTCTAAGATCTGGACAAGATATCTTCTTCTTTCATTTAGTATTTCCAGAAGACCTCTGATTCCCCAATCCTTTCGAAGTGTGCCAACAAACAGTGTTCTCAAAAGCGTCAATTAGTCTATACTTGCCTTAAAATTTCATTTCTGATGTTTCACGTTGATTTTATTTTACAAATTTGTCAGCAAAGCTTGTTCCATATGAAATCAGATTTCCGAAGCTTCTAATTCCAGAACCAAATCAGGAAATTATGGATGCGTTAAAAGCTTTTCACGAATGTTAATTGCTGTCCCTATTAAAAGGCTTCATGAAAATTAAAGATGGATGCAATCATTTACGTCTCTTAAAGACAGAAGATACTGTTTTCCGAGTTGAGAAAATGTGTACATCTCCCGAACCTTCACTAACTCAGTTTTCTCGGCATGGCTTCCATCCTTGAACATCTACAGGTACATGACACTATGAACGTAATAACACCCCACCACAAATTTTACTGCGGCACATATTTGGCATGTTCAAGACACTACGTGATTTTAGTTAAAGCTCATTCTCGAGTGAGAACTTAAAGACAAAGTAAAGTTGAAGTCATCATGAAAATTCAAGGTCTTCCAAAACAATATTGATTTGATACACTTACAATATAATCATTCAAGTCCTGCTCCTCTTCATTTGACAAGATCACCACGATAGCGTGCAATCTACACAATAAAGAGCTAAATCTTTCCTTATATTACTAATCTAATAAACAACCAGAAAATCTAACAACTGTCCATGGAATATAGACATCGATTAAGGATCCTCTCTCTCTCTCTCTCTCTCAGCCCACACTTATCATCTAAACATGATAACGCGCAATGGAATCAAACAAAGAAGTATCAAACATTTCCTTAATGTTACTATCCTACAAAGAAAATAAATGCTCTCTTGAAACTGGTTAAGAATCCTTTTTCCGAAATCCGTATACATCTTAGGTGAACAAGATTTTAACTGAACTAAAGAATATATCACACAATCAATAACAAAAAATTAATCATACTTATTAAAAATAAAAAAGTATACGTAAAACAACGCTGACAAAGCAAATTTTACACAAACTACAAAATTCTCTATTAGTAATTTAATCAAACACAAGAAAACAAATACTGCAGCAAAAAAATACTGAAAATTGTTTCAAAACTATAATTAAAGGAAATATTTTTCATCTTATACTTACCCATGGGAGCCTGATTTTTTAACTTTCCAGTACCCTTTGGCCGTCCCCTGCCCCGTTTGGCATCAAGCTGAGGAGCCTCCAGCGTCCCTACGTTTCCCTTGCTGGTAGTACCTTCTTCTGCTCCGCTTGTACCCCCTACCTCCACGTCCACTGCATTGGGCACTTCAGTAGTTGGCTGTACCGCCTCCGCCGCTATTTCTCCACTTGTAGCCGGAGCCGCCACCAGTGACTTAGGGGCAGTGTCCATTTATGATTCTTGAAAACTGAAAATTCAAAAAAAAAAAAAAAACTGCAAATTAATCACACAAACAATCTTTGAAAAAGAAAGCGTTACATAGTAAAATCTCTCTTACTAAATGTATGAGAAAGGTCTTTGAATTTTTGGATTGCAACTCACTCCTCTCTCTCTCTCTCTGTTTGCTCGGACGTGCGGGAACGGGCTGTGTCTTAGAACTCTCTATTTATAGCCGTTTTTGAATTAATAACATTCCAAATTTGAAAAGTGGCCAAATTAACCCTGTGTAATCTCATGCGCTTCGTCTAAATCCAAGTCTTACTTACCCCTCATGTTTCTAAATCGTCTTATTGCCACCTCTTCTTTTTGGTTTCGTTAAAGAAATATGTTTTGCCTAACCACTCCGTCCTACTGATTGGACCAACTTAACTTATTTTTGGAAAATCAAAAGGACGTAATTGTAATTACTATTCAGCAGTGGCGGAGCCAGGATTTTTGGTCTGCGAAACTATTTAAAATTGTCAAACACGAAAATATATATATATATATATGTAGAATTTTAGGGTTTGAAGAAAATACATTTATGAAGATTTTTCATTTTGGCTTGAAACAGATACGTGAATTTGTGATGATGTTATCCACAGTATTGTCACGTGTCGTTGGTCGCTTCATCGTTGTCCCCCGTCGAAACTTACTCTTTTTTGCAGATGTGTCTGCCAACTTGAGTTAAACGTCTCCTCTAAGTTATTTCCACACATTCGTTTTGTCGATTAACATTTAAAATCATGATTTTATTTTGATAGATGGTTCGTTTTGCGGTTCGAAATATTTTTTGTAATTTTACAATGATTGAATCAAAAAGTTAAAGAGGGAGATAAAGATAATATAACGAGACTAAGGTGAGAAAAAGTGAAAATCACAAAAACACGACAAACCATATATGCAAACAGTTGGGCTCATGCTCTGCCCTTGCTACTCAGTTATTGTATAGAACTAGTGATACACACGTGTGATGTTCATGAATTGTAATTCTCAACTTGATCTATAATGAGTAGAAAAGAGAATAATAAATTTTTCTGTCAGCAAGAGATACTTCTATTTTTTAAAAAGTAATTGAAAGATGCGTATTGGAATTTATTGTAAAAAAAGGAATTTAAAGAAAATGTGTAATGGAATGGTGCGTATAAGGGGATTAGGCGAGAAAAAATTCATATAAAGCAGCCACATAAACAACGTGAAAGGAAATTATATTTTGTTTTAATAATAGTTATAGATTAGCTTTTATAAATTTCAATAACACCGTGAATTTCAAGGAGTATATGGTATGCTACATAAATAGAGTTTTAAGAGGATATGTATGTATGGACACATCAATTGGGTATTGCCGATCGTTGGGCCTTGATGGAGACATTAACGATTTAAGTAAGAGAGATTATAATATTTTCATATTTCAACCCATATCGGCTAATTGTGTGTATATTATAAGTGACCACTTACTACCACTATCAATCAATATCTTTCATAAATTTTTGGGTGGACTTGTGGTAGGCCTAAGTTGACTTCAATGCTTAAGAGGCTAGTGAAGGGATGATGCGCAGTGGACTTGACTTTCAGGCTCAAGGTGTTACAAATTTTGGTTTCATTGACATTAATATCGAAAATGAAAAACGACTTTCCCAAATTAAGAAATCATACTTGAGAAAATTCTGATATTTGGTTTTCACAAAAACTTACGTAAAACCATTTTATAAGTATTTTCTGTAAGACGGTTCTCTTTGGCATAACCTACTTTCGAGCTTAGGGCATTACAGAATTTGGTTTCATTGACATAAATATCAAAATTGAATAACGACTTTCCCAAAATTAAGAAATTATTCCTGGCAGAAAATCTTGGGATGGATCTTTCCATAGTTGAGAAAATTTGGGCTGTGGTTTTACTTTTTGCACAACCTACTTTATAGGTTAAACCCTTAAAGCAAGGAAAAACAACTAATTTAACCCTAGAGCTAACAGTCGCTTGACAGAACCTAATAAAAGGACTGACACTGAGTCGATTTCAAATAAAGGGGTAAGATTTGGAACTAATCAAACCATAGGGATTGGCATTGAAATTTACCCGAAATAAGGCTATGTACTACCACTCCGAACTTAATACGGCAGCAGGTCCATGAATAATAATTAAAATCAAATAACTTTTCCTTTTTTCCTTTTTTGTGTTTTATAGTAATATGGAAATAACATAAATATGGAAGTAGATATTGTGAAAGATTACATAAATATAGATAATATCTCTCTAATTTGAGGTCAACTATACTAGGTCCCTAAAAATTTGTTTTATTTGACCTCGCACGTAGATTATAAGAAATAATTGACTCTATTATAAATAGAATAAAATGTTCATCCACCGATGGTATAAAATCTTGTTTACACAAGTGGTTCTTAGATCATAACGCGTATCAATCACAATATTTGCTTTGATTATTTTAAATTTTGGTTGGTCACGTGTTATGATCCAAATACCGTTTGTAAAAAGATTTTACTCCGTCGATGGATTAAAATTTAATTTTTATAAATATTATGATAGTCTGTATTTTCTAAGGATAGTCCGACTATCAAGCAAAGTGAAAATCAAACCAAGGATAAAATAGTAAAAGTAAAGGAAAATTGTGTTACAGACTAGAGCATGTGTTATTACTATGAGCTTTAGTGTTAAAGTCAGATATTAAGTTATTAATGATTTGGAATATCCGTGTCATTATTTATTTCGAAGAACACTGGAGTATTTAATTTCTATCACTATTTAGCAATCAAAAGTAGTAAGTTGGGATAGAAACAAGCAAAGTATAACTTTATTCCATCATTAATAATATTAATAATATACTAATGTGTGTAATACACATGGATAGGATTTTAATTTTATCTCCAAAGATAGGATTTTAATTTTATCTCCAAAGATAGGATTTTAATTTTATCTCCAAATAATGCATCTTAATATATATATATAGTTTAAAAAATGAATTAAATTTTCATCCGCTGGAAACATAGAATTTTTTTTTTTTACATAAGCGGTCTTTTGGATCATGACAAGTGGTCAACCAAAATCTAAAAATCACAACAAAGATTTTAATTGACACGTATCATAATCCAAAAGCCACTGATGTAAAAAATATTTTGCTTTTAAAAAATTGCGACACTAAACTTAATGTTTTTCTTTTAATTTTGGAAAGAATGATCTCATAATTTTTCTTTTAATTCTACAACCAAAGGCTAATTAAAATTTGCAGTTTTTAAGCAAGTGCCTTATCCATTAGGCCACATAGGGGTCAGCAACTTTTTGGGAAAAATGCGGTCAGTTCATTTTTCAAAGTTTTCATCCAGCTTAGTACCCTATATTGAGTAGGTCTCATGTAAGACCGTTTTACGGATCCTAATTTGTAAGATGAAGCATCACTCTCTCACATTTCAGCTCCCCAACACATAGTGGGTGGGATACGTCTAACAGAAAATATAATTGTAAGCCAGTCTTTCCTAAGTTCTTGCCTTTTTTTTAACCGTAAAATGACTCTTTTATAAAATTATTCTTAAGATGAAACGTAACTCTCTCACATCTCAGCTCCCCAACACATAGTTGGTCAGGTCTGTGGGATACGTCTAACAAAAAATACTTGTAAGTCGGTCTTTCCTAAGTTCTAACCCTTTTTAAACCGTAAAAAGACTCTTTTATAAAATTGTTCTTGAAATGCTCCCCCCCCCCCAACCTATAGCATTGTTTCTTCATAAAATCTTTGTAGTAAATCCTCCCTTTCATTCCATTCTAGTCAAAACGATATCCTTCTATCGATTGATCATTTTACATATCATTCAGATTCTTCCATATTGAATATCATTTGATCGATTCATCATATTTTTCAAGCATATATTCCAAAACGGTATCGTAATCAATTGCATGCAATTGAAAATCTGATCATATTGTTGTTGAAATTCAGACAAGATACCATTGATATGAAAGTTTCAGAGAATTTTGGTTTAGCTGATTAATTTGATCCAGTCAATTATAGGTAGGCTGCATGTAAACTGTTCGATGAAATGCTCGATAATGAAATTCATTGATTTTCGGGTTTGCTAACAAATAAAACATGGTGTTGTTGACCAATAAGTTATGAGTTAGCCTAATAACTGCCAATGTTTTGGAAAATTACAATGTTTTGACATATGAAGTGAATAGAGGAGGCAAACATGGAGATGTTATTTGTGAGAGCGCAGGCGATACATCTTATGATTTAGAAGATGCACAAAATTTAAATCGTGATGCATGTATTTTGAAAGTAATGCCTTAATTTTGAATAACGATGCAACAAATTTAAAAATGCTTGAACAACCCTAGATACATGATTTTTGAAGTCCCCGGATGCCAGTGCCATCGATAGAATCAAGATTGACAACCCCACTCACAAAATTTTCATCGCGACGCATGACGTACCTTTTTCTGGTTTCAAAAAAAATCAGATACAAAAATAAATCCCAATGCATAAGTTATTTAACGCGATGCACAAATTTTTCAATCACATTGAACAAAATAAATCGTGATGCATAGGTCATTTTACAATCGTGATGCATATGTCATTCAACGTGATGCATAGATCGTATTAGGGGTGTAAATCGGAACCAACAAACCATGGATCCGAACCAAACTAGTCGGTTTTGTTCGATTTTGGTCTAAGACAGTTCGGTTTCGGTTTCAAAAATTGGAAAACTGTCTGGTTTGATTCGGCTCATGGTTTTTGGTATCGAACCAAACCGAACGAAACCAAACCAACTTATATATTTTTATTTATTTATTTAACTATTTTAAACCTTTGGATCATCTTATATGCATAATCTAGGCCTTTGATTTAGTCATATAATATATGTATAGACACATACTAAACCAGACAAAATCTTGATTGTTGGATAACTATTATTTGTTCCATTGTTTGTGTTTATTTTGGAATTTGTATTGTTTTCTTTATGATAATTTGTTGTTAGTAGGTTATTTTCTAATTTTGATGTTAATTCCAAATTAAAATCTTCTTTTTATTGTTATTTTTAATGTTGGTTAATTTTATTAAAAATAATTTATATAAACTACAAAACTGAACCAAACCAAACCAAGTGGTTCGGTTCGATTCCAAGTCTTACTCAGTTCGATTCGATTTGAGATTTTTGGAACAATATTCGGTTTGTGGTTTTGGCCTAAACCGAACTACTTACACCCCCAAATCGTATATTGCATTTGAGAAACTGATGTTTCGTGTGCGTGTTCGATTCATTAAGGGCATAGTCGAAGTTTCGCCACAAAATTGTCTTTTACCAGTTTAAAAAGGTATAGGGGAGTAAAGCGGTGGAAAATTATTCAAAAGGGACCGGCCCGAATTTTAACCATTTTTTCCCAAAACCAGACTACTAGAACTAGACCGAACAAATTGACTGGTTTGGTTCTGATTCTAAATTTTAGTAGAACCAGATAGTTAGGTCGGTCCCAATTTCGATACTAATAAATCGGTTCTAAAATGGGACCGAACCAATAACTTTATTATATATATTAGGGTTAATATATTTTTTGGTTCCTTAACTATCCACGAAATATGTGTTTGATCTCACTATTTATTTTTTTATTCATTTGACTCCTCAATTCGATTTTTTTGGTTAATTCTCCCCTCCTACCATTACTGTTACAGTTTCCGTCCAATATTATTTTAAATGTCAAAAATACCCTTACTAAAAAGTTTAATATGGGACCAAACGCATATGCGTTTGGTTCATGAACTATTCACGAAATATACATTTGGTCCCTTATTAAATTTTTTAATAATGGTATTTTTGGCATTTGAAATAATATTGGACAGAAAGTGTAACAATAACGGGGGGAGGGGGAATTGACCAAAAAATCTAATTGAAGGACCAAATGAATAACAAAAATAGTGGGGCCAAACGCATATTCCGTGGATAGTTCAGGGACCAAAAAAATATATTAATCCTATATAGTATTATTATATATTTATATTATAAAAGAGCTCAGACTCTAACTGGCGACCATGATCGAGTTGTGCTAACACAACTGACGGTCCAAATTGATTCGTAAGTATATGAGTTACAAATGAACATCTCAGTTATGAGTTATATTTGAATTACCCTTCTACAATTACATATAAAACTTTCAGTTGTGTGTTTTGTTTGAATTACCCCGTCAGTTATGTGTTTTGTTTATTCCGATCATTCATTAAACTGATCTCATACCGACACCGTACATATGGCATAAGCACGTATACTAGTATTAATAAATTAACATCAAGCTAACCCTAAGTATAACTAATACATTTATATTTCTTTTCTTCTCGGTCGTCGATATTCATCAAGATTACTATGGGTTTTGGCTTAAGTATATCCAAACCAATCTTCTGGATAATACCGTCTAAATATATTGATTTCTTACATTTTTATTTTTTATTGTTATTATAAATAAAAAACATCATTAATTTAATGAGAAATTTTCTTACTTTATTACTTTTTATTAATTTCATGAGAAATTAGCCCACAACTCCACAAGTTTGTATTAAGCATTTAACCATTTAAGATCTAAAATATTGGTTCGGCTATGCTTTTAATAATTCTTAGGTTGGTTCTGGATCGGACCAAAGTATTGGTTCTTATACATATTGGATTGGTTCTGATTCTCAATTTTTTAATCAGAACCAGTCTGGTTCTGATTATTCATTTTCTAAGCAAAAATTGAATCGAACCGAACCATAATTAATCACCCCCCAACCACAAATAAATTGTAGACATTTTGTAACATTACATTGTAGGGCAAAATTCGGGTCGGGCCACTTTTTGGAGTTCCTAATCGCTACGAAATAATGACGGGATGCATCGCGGTTCACATATTTATATACCGCAATACATAATATCAACAACCAACATTAAAGATATATCACGATCCACATATTTTTGCATCGTGGTCCACATGTTTTTGCATCGCGGTTCACATATTTATATACCGTGATACAGAATATCAACAGCCAGCATTAAAGATATATCGCAGTCCACGTGTTTTTTTACACTGCGATTCACATATTTATATAACGCGATTTAGAATATCAACAGTCAGTATTAAAGAAAGTAAACTACCCAGCACGTATATCAAAGAGCCAGAAATTAATGACAAACAACTCTTCTTCTTCCTTATTTCGTCTTTAAATATCTACTGTCATCTCTTCCTTCTTTATTCATAACATCAATAGCTCCCTCTATATGATTTATTTCCAACTCCAGCTGTTATTTAATATCAAGTTCCTTCTCAAGCTTTATGATTCTCGAATACATATCAATCTTAGATTAAAAAAGCTTGAGAAGGAACTTGTTGATAAACAACCACATGCAATTGATCTATTAAATATTTCTCGATCACAACGAAGATTTCTCTGGGCATACCATCGGAACAAAGTTACTCATTATTGACCCAAGATGAATTATTTCTTGACTTTGATCAATGCCTAGAATTTAATCTTTCCCTGCAGTTTTTTTACTGATCATATCTTTAATGACTCTTTTAATTCACTTATTATTCGAAAATTTTTATTTAGATGTATTTCTTGGCAGAGTTCAATTATTAATGTATTTCGATCTATTTTGATATATAATATTAACATTCTTTAGTTTTTATATTCATTAGTTGTTACATTATTTAAGTTTAAAAACAAAAAGTAAAGTAAACATGTATTTTGTATCGCGGTTTATATTTGTATCGCGGTTTACATATTTCTATGTCGCAGTCCAAATATTTATATATCACGGTTCACATATAAAGCGGTACAAATTAAGTTTGAAAAATAGGTTTTGCACCGTGATATATAAACATATGCACCGCGACTCAAGGTTTGTCATCCGTTACATGTGTCTCATGCTCATTAAGGATATCGCAATCATTTCACCCCCCAAAAGTGTCATTTTCTGGATTGAAAAAAAAAACATGGTACTAGAGTGAATTAAAACTTCAAAAAGTGGACCGGCCCACAATTTTTTCTGCATCGTAAATACCTACATAAGATTGTAGGGTGATAACGGGGCATGTCCCTTTTGTGGAAATTATAACCTCTCCAGTCCACTTTCTTTTTATTCAACCGGTAAAGTATAATTTTGGGGGTAAAATGTCGAAGACACCCTTAATGAATAAAAGACACAGGCACAAAATTGGGCAATGTAAAAATTGGGCATCACAATGCAAAATCTAGGCATCGAAGTCCCAAATTAGGCATCGCAATAGAAAAGTTGGGCATCGAGGCCCAAAATTAGACTGGGAATGGGAAAACACATGTTACTATCTCTCTCTCACCAGACCTTGGGAATGACAAAAAGTCTATTCATTTTCTTCTTTCACCCACTTTCTCTGCCTTTCGAGATCACACACACATATTTCGAGTAGGTTGTTTTGTATATAGTTAAATTATGTCCAAAACAAAATTAGTATTCGAGTATTTTCTATTTAATGATAGAATTTTAAAGCAAATAGGTGAAGAGGTGTTCAATAGGCTGACCACGATGCAGCGATGAGCCCATGATGGTTGCTAATTCTGGGTAATGCATTGTGCTCATTTACTGAACAACCAAAAACAAGAAATAGAGACGACATATATACTAAGATGTAAAGTTTTTTGTGTTGACTGGAAGTACATTGATGTTTGTATATGAAGGCTATTTTGATTAATGTCAGTCAAACTCACACATTAGGATCAAAACGACGCTATGTGTAGACACCTCAATTTCGTACTCTCATTTCCTAAAATGTCCAAAAATATACTTGTTATATGAAGGGACTAATGGATGTTACTTTCTATTAGCCTACCAGGGGCAGAATGTCAAAAATGAAAAGATAACATGATCGGGGGTAGAATAAAAAAGAACAAATTTGTGAAGGAAAGCAAGTCGAGGCGCAGCGCCCAAACTTGCATGTACCGTGCCCCGAATGGTTTTTAGCCTTCTCCAGTTTCTTCCTTCTCCCAGCTGCATGGCTCGCTCTTGATGCTCAGAGTACCACCCTTCAAAGCCACCTTCCACCGGTTGCCTCTCCTGGATTTCTCCTATAAAAGGAGGCTTCAGCCTCCTCATTTCCACACCCCAAGCCTTCTCCTCCCAGGCTTCCTCCTTTCTATTCTCCCTTCATTCGTGAAGTGATCAAGGCTCCCAGTCTCCTCCTCTTTTGCCTTGTGCAAGCGAGCCCTCGAGCCTTTGGGCCCCGGCCTTCTGTCCCCTCAACAACCTCCTCTCTTGCCCGAGCCCCTTCAATCCTCGCCCCGACGAACAGATCTAAAAAGCCAAAAAGTGCGGTTACGCTGCCCAGATTATAAAAATTAAAAAAAAAACAACAGCACTAACAACAACAACAACAAAAAGAAAAAAGACTTTCTCTCTCGAGAAGATAGGGGAAGCATGCCAGAAACTACGAGTGCCTAGTGGGCTAAAACTTAGGTGTGTATATCGGGATCAGAAGTTTACACTACAAGAGGTTGGTACTCATTTATTGTTTTGTCTCGTAGTTAATTAAAATAGAATAATAATAGACAAATTATATTATTAGTATTACAAATATCATCTGTAAATAATGCGATAATTAGTATATATTGTATAAATGTAGATAATAATTATAATGTTATGTTTGTAAATAATATAGGTAAATAAAGTAGTATTGTATGTAAATGTACATAAAATATTAAAGTAGTTAATAGCAAGCTTAAATAATGGCTAAACACTTTATATATATATATATATATATATATATATATATATATATATATATATATATATATATATATATCATTTTTCTAAACTAAACATGATAAACTAAGCATGTTATTAGCAAAACTCAAATGAGACCAAAAGGACGAATTTGGTGTCTAACCCCTTCCCAACTTGTAACTTAGCCTCCGGGCCTACACTTTCTGGCATTTTTTGTTTTTCTTTGTTTAACCTTAAAAAGATGTGGCGATTCTGTAATTACAATTTTTAGAGTTCACGACAAGGCCAAGTGTATTCTCACGCGCTTCAATATTTTGAAACCACCCGCCTTCGCGGTGGCGGGGTCGTCTCGAAACGTGGCACTCACACCATGGCATAATGCTTTTAGTTTGTTGATGTTGAAGCAGTATCAGTATCTCTCTCGTGTTCCTTGCATTTGGTATTCTAAGTGGTTTGCAATAACCCAACAAGAACGACTCATTTCTTTCAATTTCGGTTATTAGTTCCTCAATCAAAGGTGCCCTTGCATCCCTCCTTAATCTCAATCATCCATTTCAATGCTTACATCGCACATTCCAGTTGAAACTTACGATGCTTAAATTGCGGACGCCGTCGAAACATACGATGTCTGAATTTCAGGGTGTCGAAACTCATGATGCCTAAATTACGAAGCATCGGAACTTACGATACCTAAATTGCGGGGCGTTAGAACTTACGACGCCTAAATTGCGGGACGTTGGAACTTACGACGCTCAAATTGCGGGCATCGTACACATAGTTGAATCCTGGGTTTCTCAAGTTATGTGAGCATTGTAAAGTTTAATTAATTACTATTGGTTGGATGATTTGGACGAGTGAAAGCAGTTATCATATCATGTATTTGCATCGAAAGCACATTGAATTCGAAAATCATTATTGTTGCGTAACAAAACGTTGATCGACCTGCCATTTCAGGTCGAGGGGACAGTGCCCCCGAAAAGTAAACAATTTTTTTGATTTATGAAATACGAAAATGTAATAGATATGTGCTAGGTTGAGATTTTTCAGTAGAGACGAAGGCAGAGAAGGAGGAGGAAGAAAAAGGCTTACGACGGAAGAAATGGAAGAAGGTGGAGGACGTGGTCTAGTTCTTTATGATTTTATATCGCGGTGCAAAAATATAGGATTAATGTATCGCGTTGCAAACATTGATGTATCGCGTTGCAAACATTGATGTATCGCGGTTCAAACATTGATGTATCGTGGTGCAAAAATAGACTAGGCAATTAAAATGATAAATCACGATTCAAATATTGATGGATCACAGTGCAAAAATAGACTAGGTAATTAAAGTAATGAATCGCGGTGCAAAAATAATGTAATAAAATTAATATATCGCGATACAAAAATAATGCAATGAAATTGATATATCACGGTTCAATAATCAATGCACCCAATTAAACTGATGAATCATGGTTCAAACATTGATGTATCACGGTATAAAAATAGTTTAGACAATTAAACGGATGAATCACGGTACAAATATTAATGCAATAAAATTGATGTACTACAGTTTATTTTCATACCTCATGCTCATTACGGATATCGTAATCTTTTTATTCCCAAAAGTATTCTTTTTAGGTTTTAAAAAAAACACGGTACTAGAATGAATAAAAACTTTGGAAAATGAACCAACCCACAATTTTTCCTTATAATTTATCTAAAAGGCTAGGGGTGGCAATTTGAGGCACGACACGATTGACCGACACGAACACGGCACGAAATTATAGGGTTTGGGCTGGGGCTTATCGGGTTCGGACCGTTATAGGGCCAACACGATAAGGCACAATAAAAAATGGGTTATTATCGGGCTGGCTTGATAAGTACGATAAGACAGGATAACTAAAATATGTATGTTTTAAAAATATATTTTAAAAAATTTATCAGGGGTTATTCACTTCTTTCGAACTATTTTCATGATTATTTCATAGTTTTATCATTTGAAAATTTATGACTTTTATACTAGACTATTTATATTAATAAATTTTCAAAATATGTATTAAAAAATCAAAATTATATATTTTATAATGTTTATTGAACTTAACGGGTCTGACTAAATAAATCGTATTTTTTCGCTTATCGTGTCGTGCCGTGTTTTTCGTGTTTTTACCGTATCGTGTTCAAATTTTAATATTAAGCACGATAAGCTTATCATGCCATGTTCGTGCTAATCGTGTCGTGCTGTTATCGTGCCAGCCCGATAACAACTCAGCACGATCGATTTGCCACCCCTATAAAAGGTACCAACCCGCAATTGTTCCATATAAATTTGGAACCCCCAAAATTGGAGGCCCGTGGCTCTTGTAATTCTTAGATAGTTTTATACTCTTGTAATTCTTAGAGAGTTTTGGATCAAACTCGAGAAACTTGGAGAGTTTTGTGAAGTGGGTTTCTTCCTGATCATATAGGAACCTCGGCACTTAGATATAATTCCTCCGTTCCAGGCAAAAAATCCTTATTTAAAAATCAAACTTTTTCAAAAAAAAATATATAATTTTAGTAGCTCATTAATAATAAAATGACACTTTTGTGCCTTCATTTTTGAAAATAGACTATTTAAATAAAACGTACAAAAATAGAATTGTAAACTCTTTGCCTAGAACGGAGTATTTGATACAAAGTAGATGTGATTCGCAAGACGGACAACATCATTAAATTTTGGAAGGAAAACACCACTTTCATGGGCACTTAGTTTTATGTATGCATTCAAATAGAAAAACTTTCCTAGAATGTTTTTACCTGCCGCATTTCTGGCAAAACATGAGCAGAGACCTCACCATTTCTAAAAACTTTCAAAAATGGAATATAGAGAAACTACAAGATTGTTTTACAATGTTGAATATGTCGGGCCACTCGAGGTTTATTCTTTTCTCCGTTTTGGCTATCACCCGCTTGACAACGAATAAGTGAAGGAACTTAAACCTTCCATCCAAGCATAAAGGAAGCTAAACAACCATCATTATCTCTACATATTGCCTGATGGACAATGTAGAATCTAGACTTCATTAGTCTACTTGATCATCCAAATGTCCATATAGTTCATTCCAATTAGCCGCAGCTTCTTCCTGTGACCGGAAAGACCAGATATGGGGCTTGGCTTTCTCCCGAGTTTCAAGAATTTTCTGCAATGATGAGTTCTAACTGTTATTTACAGACAAAGCAAAAAAAATAACAACAATAATCGCCAGCCCTGTGCTCCTAACCAGAAACATACATAAAAACGAGTAAGCAAAACAATGACCAAAACTAAGTTACAAGTAACAAAAAAAAAACTTGCACAAGCACTCGAGACTCAATTATAAAGTGTCTTTAAGATCAAGGTGACCAAAGTAAAGAAATCATAAAACATATCAACACAAGTACACAACAAAAAGGTTGGATAGATAACCTAAAAACGTTAAGCACTACTAGGCCATACCTGCTTTTAGATTTCAATTTCTTATGTCAGAATGGGGTGATGTAGAGCACATCTAAGAAGAAGGCAGTCAGCATTTTCAAAAGGGGTCCAAGTTCAGTGTAATTCAAGTTCTTTTCCCCAGGCATTTATCCCGGCGGTACAAAATACCTTGTTTTACAATTGACAAGGTGTGCTTAAGCTGGCAGTTTATCATGCAATGACATGTTGGCTAGACAGGTTTTCCTACTTCTGTAGGGACATGATCAAAATGTATCTACTAAGTGCTTGTTTGATGGAGCATTTTGACGAAAACGCTAACAAAAAATGCAGCGTTTTCTCTTTAAAAATGTTTCAATACAGCGTTTTAAAACGCAATGTTTTAAAAATGAACAACGCTTTAAAACGCTCCAATTTGGAGCATTTTAAAAATATGTTGCGTTTACAACTACTTTGTTTATGAAAATAGCGTTTAGAAGTAACGAATTATGTATTGTAAATTTGTAATTTGTTAATGGACATTTCGTGTATTGATCTATTGACTATTGTTGTATTGTTTTGAACTTTGGTATTGAATTGTTGGTTTAATTTTTCAATTTAAATCTTGTAATGTGATCTTTTTTTGCTGATATTTACGATTAGTACATTTGAAGGTTTAATGCTTGTTAATTGCATTATATTAAGAAAATAATCGAAAACCAAGGTAATTATGTCTTAACTCTAGGTCTCACCTAAACCTCGTCCAGCAACTAGCGGCCGCCTAGCGATTTTAAGAATACTAATTCCAGGACTCGTACATGGCAAGTAATTTCATTCACAAGGTTGACACACACGAGAAAGATAAAAATGTGCTGAGAGCACAAAGAAACTATTCATCCTTGAGCAGGGCAGGAACTTTAAATCTAGCACAGAACTTAAAATCCACGAAATGAGAAACCAATTCTAATGAGAGAAAAAAAGTTTTCACCCAAAAGAAAAACGACCGCAAAATATATTTTAACCTTGACCAACTGATCAAGATTCTCTCCAACAAAAGTGATGGCATCACCTTTAACTCATGTCCATCACAAAATCAAAGCAACCAGTAACATATGAGAAGATAAAAAGAACATTTGCTCTCAAAAGAAAAACGACCATGAAATATATTTAAACCTTGACCAACTGATCGAGAATCTCTCCAACAAAAGTGATGGCATCACCTTAACTCATGTCCATCACAGAATCAAAGCAAACAGTAACATGTGAGAAGTTTCAAAAAAGAAACTGCATATATACAGTTACACAACTACTGCTCATTAGTTAAGTTCCTTCGGATGAAACCACGTTGAGAAAAGAAGAGGAATATAATGAGAAGTAATGAAGTACGCTGTTGAGAACTTCCGCTCTTCTATTAATTTTTTATCAGGAATATGCTAGATCCACTTTCCGCACTGTACTATCTATGGGAGGGTGTGGGGGAACCTTTCCAGAATCCAGCTTCTACAGGGATATCCGTCACCAACTCACAATCACCTTCAAGGTAACCCCATCTAAAAAAATCTCGGATCTAACGAAATTCATATTCCCTTTCCTTTCTTTTTTAATTTCCTGATGAGACTGCTAATAAGTTGGAGACAGGTCAATAAAATTTGATCCTCATGCAGCTAAAATTCCTCTCATTATTCCTCTCAATATAATGAGAAGTAATGAATATAATGAGAAGTAATGCCTCTCATTATTTACCCCCAGTTACTGAACTTAAAAATTCCATTTCTCGATGGCACAAAAATATGGTTCATTTCCGTGAGTAAAATTTTTGCTTCATTCCTATAACATAAAGCAATGTATGCTTTTTTGGGGGGAAAAAGGTGTCCTTCGGCCACCCTACTTTTTCAAAATATTCATATAGGTCACCCTACTTGTAAATTATTGTTAGGCCACCAAACTATGATTTTGTCAACAAATTGCCCCATTTTTGAATTTCCGTTAATTTTTGCTGTTAAGTGGGCATGAAATTCCCATTTTACCCCTTTGGTAAACTAATTTGGGTGAACAACTGTGGCAAAATTGATCTTTCAAGCCACAGTACTTTTTCAAAATATTAGTATCAAACAACATTCATTTTATTTTATTTTTTAAAAAGAAGGAACAAAAATTTAAACACATGATTCGTATTTGATAATTTTACCACAAATATTAATAAAACAAGTATGGTTTTAATTTAATAGTTCCTCATGCTTCGGTAATCATTAGAAAATTCAATATTCTCTAAATAATTTCTTACGATATAGTAAACCTTAGAAAATTCAGTGAGTTTATCTTATAAACTAAAACCCACACTCGTTTTATTGATATTTTCGGTAAAATTATCAAATACAAATCATACATTTAACTTTTCATTCATTTTTTTTCAATAAAATGAGGGTTCTTCGATACGAATATTTTGAAAAAGTAGGGTGGCCTATACGAATATTTTGGAATAGTAGGGTGGCTCGAAAGATTTTTTTTGCTATAGGTGTTTACACCAATTAGTTTACTGAAAGGGAGTAATATTCCATACCCACTTAACAACAAAAATTAATGAAAACTAAAAAATGGGCAATTTGTTAACGAAATTATAGTTGAGTGACCTAACTGAATAATTTACGAGTATGTGGCCTATATGAATATTCTGAAAAAATAGGGTGGCCCAAAAAACCTTTTTCCCTTACTTTTCAATGCAACTCACAACTTGAAACATGCCAATTTACAGCTTGAGCCACAGAGTGAAATAAAATATTTGGGCAAGATTGTCTATCATTAAAGCAAATTTAAGTTGTAAGAGGCAAAAACAGCTTTGGACAACTGTACTTTCACTTGCACTTCATTTTTGGCAAGATAATTAAAGAAAAAATGCAACAAAATCTGAACAGAACAATTTTTGAGGCCGAAAAGTCTCAATAGTTTTTTCTCCAATCTATTAATACCGAGAAGTCCAAAAGTTCATTTGCCCAAAAACACCATTAAAAAATCTTATGTAGACAAAGTGCCCTCAATTAAGCATTGCATAGCATAATTACTCAATTACAGTTGCCCAACAATATATGTACACGCACGCGTACAGAGGAAAGAGAGAGGCGGAGGGAGAGTGTGTGCAACGGGGTGTGTAAACAACCATCAATCCATACTTCATTAGACATAATACGTGAATCTGAGGACCTCAAGAGGTGGGAAAAAGGCACTCGAGGCAAAAGACCTTGAGGTCTTTGGTTCAATCCTCGCGACAAGGAGCCATACTTACTATCAAAAAAATACATACATGAATTTGATATCAAAACAGAAGATGAAAGCAGCATAATGCCAAGAGATTATTGTTTTCTTGAGATCCAACAACAGGACTAACCTTACTTAAACGGACCATCCACAAAACACAGTGCACATCCCAATTAACCTTAAATCTGTTTGGAAAGCCTAAAAAGCCGAATAAAAGTGGTATGTGCCCAGCCAGATTTTAAAAGAACCTAGTTTGGGCAGAAGATTTTTCCCAAAAAAAATCAGTTATTCTGTATCTTCATTTTTTTGATAAGTATATATTAATAACAAAAGCGGCAAAGAAGGTGCCGCGTCCCATGTACACAAGAGGAGTACTCCAATAATTACAGATTACAAATGTTCGCTACAAAGTCAGCAAAAGAGTTGACCTCAGGCCTAGCACCATCATTACACCAAAAAAACAGCAGCTGAATTCTTCAGCATCGACGTAAGGCCTTTCTTCATTATCAAACGCTCTCCAATTCCTCTCTCCAAATCACCCAGCACACTCCCAAAGCAATAGTCTGCCAAATAAAATCTCTCCGTTTCCTTTTGTGCAAAGACCAAAGGAAGAGATCCTTGATTGATTCCGGCATAACCCAAGGTAAGTTAAAGATGCAGAAGATGAAATCCCACAAAGCACCCACCACCGGACAACGAAGCATAAGATGATCAGCACTCTCACCATTCCTTTTACATATGTAACACCAGCTCACTATCACCTAACCACGCCTCCTAAGATTATCCCTTGTAAGAATAGCTTCATTCACCACTTCTCAAATGAAAAAAGTAACTCTAGCCGGAGCTTTAGTCTTCCAAATAGCTTTCCAAGGAAACAGACCCCTTCCCCCAATATCCGAGCCAAAGTAGTACGAATGATCCGAGAACATTTTATTTTTAGACCTTTCCCAGATGACCTTGTCATCATTACACATGTCGAGCTGCTGCGAATATAACTCAGAGAGCTGGACAAATCTCCACTTCCCAATCCTGAAAGTACCTTCTAAAAACTGGATTCCAACTGATCATGCCTTCTTCCTGCGAAATAATAGCACTGATGTTGACTTCTTTATCAATCGCAATGTTAAAAAGGGTAGGAAAGGCCCTCCACACCACGTATCCAACCAAAATCTAACCATAGAACCCTTTCCTACTTCAAAGGAGATATTTCTAGCAAAAGCATCCCACCCTTTCCGGATTCCTTTCCAAACCCCCACCCCATAAGACAAGGAAACTTCCTTTGGAAACCAAAGATGATTTCCTTCCCCATACTTGCTCACCCCCAATCTCCGCCAAAGCGCATCCTTGTCGATCAAGTATCTCCACAACCATTTACCCAACAGAGCTCTATTGAAAACTCTGAGGCTCTTAATCCCTAGGCCACTAGTTCTGATACTAGAACAAAATTTGGACCAATTTACTAGATGATACTTCCGATCCACCATCGAACCTTCCCATAAGAAGTCCCTCTCAAGTTTTACCAGCGACAATGATGGGATGACAAACAAAGACAAAAGTATGTAGGCATCGAAGACAGCGTGCTCTTAATGAGAGTCAGGCGACCAGCTACTTTTTCCATCCTGCCAAGCGACACTGAAATCTTTCTATCACCGGAACCCACATGTTCGAGCTCTTAAAAGAAGCTCCTAGCGGAAGACCCACATAGGTAGAAGGGAGGGTTGTCACCTTACAACCGAAGAAGGAAGCCAACTCCCCAATGTTTCCTACATTCCCCACTGGAATAATTTCAGACTTGGAGATATTAACTTTAAGTCCCAAAACAGCCTGGAAAAAAAAAACAAGACCATCCGTAAATAGCCTAGCTGAGAGTCCTTCGCTTCACAAAACACAAGAGAATCATCTGCGAACAAGAGATGCGACACCAAGACAGGGACTCTATCATTTCCTACTACGAAGCCACTAATGAAACCCCCCGCTATAGCGTTATCCATCATTAAGCTCAGAGCTTCCATCACTAAAATAAAGAGGAAAGGAGAAAGAGGGTCTCCTTGGTGAAGGCCCCTCGAGGTTCCAAAGAATCCAGCCGGCTCTCCATCAATCATCACCAAAAACCTCACAGTAGAAATATACTAAAAGATGCATCTTCTCCACCGGTCTCCGAAACCCATTCTAATTATGTGGGATAGAAGGGTGGTGACAAAGTTGGCGGTAGAGTTTGGGTTTACTCAATCTCTTGCTTACTAAAAATGGTTGAGAGTGATAAAGAGTGGGTTTTTTCGGGGGTATATGGTCCATGTTCCGTTAATGAGCGAGGTGGTTTGTGGGAGGAATTGAAGCTCATTAGATCAAAATGGAATGTTCCGTGGTGTATTGGGGGTGACTTCAATGTGGTTTGTTTTCCTCAAGAAAGATCGGGCTCTAGCGGTTTCTCTCTAGTAATGCTGGAGTTCAATGATTTTATTAATGAGTTGGAGTTAGTAGATTTTCCATTATTGGGAGGAGACTTCACTTGCTTTAGAGATGGAGACAGGAATCAGTTTTCTCGGATAGACGGATTTCTTACTTCCTCAGACTAGGTTGCCTTTTCTAGTAGTTCCTTACAGATTAGTCTCCCTAGAATGCAACGGATATTGAACGGAAAATCCCCCTTCAAATTCGAGAACATGTGGTTGAGGGCTCCGGGATTTGTTGAATGGGTCAAATTGAAGTGGGACTCGTATATTGTGGCTGGTAATCCCTACTTCATATTGGCTAGAAAACTGAAACTACTCAAGGAAGATTTAAAGATATGGAATAGAGAGGTTTTTGGAAGACTGGATGTCAAGATAAAGAAGCTATGGAAGAGATCTGTGCGTAATGGTCTGAATGACGTAGAAGAGCTACGTCGGTCTCCTCTTAGGAGAGAATTAGGGAGTCTCCTTCTAAGTGAAGAAATCAGCTGGAAACAAAAGTCCCGAGTGCAGTGGCTAAAAGAAGGTGATCGAAATACCAAGTTCTTTCACAGAACGGCAAGCATGCATAAGTCTGCAAACTATATCAAAAATATCACGGTTGAAGGGTCGTTGCTAGTTGACAAAAATGACATTAAGCAAGGCGTAGTAGATTTCTATACTTGACTTTTCGAGGATCAAGGAGAGTGGCGACCAAATCTGGACGGTGTCTCTTTTAAAGTGTTAGAGCAGAGGACAGTCGGCTTTTGGAGGATGGTTTTTCTGAAGAGGAAGTGGTGGCAGCCCTGGGCAGTTTGAGCGGGGACAAAGCCTCGGGCCCGGATGGTTTTACAATGGCGTTCATTTCTAGCTGCTGGGAGACGATTAAATCAGAGGTAATGGAGGTTTTTCAGCATTTCTATGTCAATAAGGGATTCGAGAAAAGCTTCAACGCTTCGTTCATTTCCCTGATTCCGAAGAAAAGAGGAGCGACTGATCTGATCTGAGCGACTTCAGGCCTATTAGTTTAGTTGGCAGCATTTACAAATTGCTGGCCAAAGTTCTTGCTCTACGATTAAGGAAGGTGTTATTCAAAATTATATCGGAGTCCCAACATGTGTTTATAGGAGGGAGGCAGATTGTTGATGCTTCTTTCATTGCAAATGAAGCTCTTGATGCCAGGCTCAAAAGTGGCTGCCCGGGGATTTTGTGTAAGCTGGACATAGAGAAGGCGTACGATCACGTTAATTGGGATTTCCTTATATACTTGATGGGTAGAATGGGCTTTGGGGAGAAGTGGAAAAAATGGATATACTTTTGCATCTCTATGGCTCGATTATCAGTGTTGATAAATGGAGAACCCGCTGGATTCTTTGCTAGTTCGAGGGGATTACGCCAAGGAGATCCTCTATCTACATTCCTGTTCATTATCAGACTTATGGATAAGGCAGTTTCAGGGGGCTACATTCGAGGTCTTGAGGTGGGGAGGAGCGGAGATGAGGTGGCCTCGATATCCCATATCCTTTTTGCAAACGATACTTTGGTTATGTGATGCTAAGGCTACTCAGTAAGGTTACCTTCGTCTCATATTGGCGTTCTTCCAAATGATGTTAGGCCTTCGGGTTAATATAGCAAAGAGTGAAATTATTCCGGTTGGGGTGGTGGAGAATGTAGATCTTTTAGCTTCATGGTTTGGATGCAAGACTGCCCAGCTCCCTTCTTCTTACTTGGGCTTGCCTCTTGGAGCTCCTTCCAAAAATAAAACCACCTGAAATTCAGTCCTAGAAAGATTTGAAAGACGTTTGGCAGGTTGGAAAAAGCAGTTGCTATCGAAAGCGGGGCGGCTTACCCTAGTCAAAAGTACTTTGTCCGGCCTTCCCACACATTTCATGCCTCTCTTAGTGATTCCTTCTTCAATTTGTGACAGCCTTGAAAGATTGGAAAGGGATTTTTTGTGGGAAGGTTCGGGTGAGGAACGAAAGTATCATCTTGTTAAATGGGACAAGGTTCGGGATAACTGGAGAAGTGGTGGATTAGGGATCAAGAATCTGAGAGTCTTCAATACTTCTTTGCTTGCTAAGTGGTTATGGAGGTACATGACTCATCGTGAAAGGTTGTGGAGGAAAGTGGTAGTCTGCAGATATGGGGAAGGTGTAAATATATGGACTCGAACGGTGTTTCGAGAGCATACGGGGTGGGAGTATGGAAAGGGATTCGTAGGTCGCGGCTTTGTGAGACATATCTCCTTTGAAATAGGGAATGGATCTACTATCCGTTTTTGGAAGGATAGATGGTGTGGGGAGGTGGAGTTATGGAGATTGTTTCCAGATCCGTTCAATTTGGCTATCGATAAGGACTGTTTGGTAAGCTCGATCCTTCAAAGCTCAGGGGAATACCGTGGTCTGGAACCTACGTTCCGTTGATGCCTACAGAATTGGGAAATGGACTCTTTGTGTGGAATTCTTCGATATGGTTTATAAGCAACAGGTGGGAAGAAATGGTGAGGACGCAGTTAGGTGGGAGGGAAACAGAGGAAAAGTGTTCTCAATTAAGTCCTTCTACTCCGGTTTGCTGTATGTAAGAAACAGCATTTTCCCTTGGAAGTTGCTGTGGAAGACCAAAGCTCCCAGTCGCGTAGGTTTCTTTGCTTGGGAGGCTAGTCATAGAGCCATATTAACCAGTGATAACTGAGGACGCGTCGCAAGATTTATGTTAATTGGTGTTATATGTGCAAAAGGAGCGATGAAATTGTGGATCATTTGCTTATTCATTGCCCCATGGCGACGGAATTATGGAACTAGATTTTTGGTCTGTTCGGAATCCCGGATCAATTTTGGATTTATTCTTGAGCTGGTCTCTTTATAAAAAAGTAGGAAAAATTCCTTATGGGAGGTTGCCCCGTTGGCGGTTTGTTGGGTCATTTGGAAAGAAAAGAACAGGAGGGCTTTTGATAACGAGGAAGGGACTCTAGAGAAGCTTAAAGATACTTGGCTGCGCACTATATCTTCTTGGTGCCCTAAGTCAGTGGATCTTTCCCAGACTCCTACTCCCTATCCAGAAGTGATAGGGAATTCCCTCCATCTCGAGTAGCTTGAGATCTCTTGTTGATTCTCTTTATTGTACATAGGCCGCGTCACCTGTTTTGATGCTATTCGTATATAATACTTTTACTTATCAAAAAAATAGATGAGAAACTCCCAATTGATGTGGTCATATGCTTTTTCAATGTCCAGTTTGCAAATCAAGCCCAGCTCTCCTCGAAATGACTTTACCCACGACCTTCCTCAACCGCATCGAAAGCACCTTAATGAGTTTACAGCCACTCCCAATAAGACTAAAGGGTCTATAATCTTTAATATCAGTCACGTTTGTCTTTTTTGGAATCAAAGAGATGAAAGAAGCATTAAGACTTTTTTTCAAAGCCCATGTTCGAGCCATCGGGGCCGGGCGCTTTATCGCCATTCATACTCCAAAGGGCTGCCCTAACTTCCTCCTCAGAAAAGGCCAACTCCAGCGCTAAATTATCCTCCTGATTAAGGACTTTAAAGGGCATCCCATCTATCAGCGGCCGTTGGAACCCCTGATCAGTATACACAGCTTCTGATAGAAATCTACTATAATAGCAGCTTTTTCCTCCAGCAAAGTACCATCTATTGAAATGCTATGAATGTGATTAACCCTCTTATTGGCATTTGCCGTCCGATGAAAAAATCTGGTGTTCCTGTCACCTTCCTTTAGCCATTGAACCTGAGATTTCTGTCTCCAACAAATTTCCTCTTTAATCAACAGATCTTTGCCTCCTTCCTCAGCTCATTACGCCGAATGGACTCCTCCTCGGACAACTCTCCTGAGCTCTATTTAGAATCCAAAAACTGAATACCTTCCAGCACTACCTTAATTTTCTCCTCAACCCTCCCAAAAGTCTCCCTATTCCACACAATGAGGTCATTTTTCAGAAGTTTCAGCTTCTTCGACAGCTTAAAACTGGGATCTCCCTCCACTGTATAGTCTGCCCACTTAGCCCAAATCCAATCAAGAAAGCCCTGCTCCTTTAACCACATATTTTCAAAATGAAACGGAGATTGCCCTTTTGTGATGCCAACACATTGAAGAAGTAAAGGAGAGTGATCAGAAATAATTCGAGGCAAGCAGGACTGGACCAAACTACCGCAGCATTCTTCCCATTCCACGGACACTAAAAATCTATCAATTCTGGAGTATTGAGAACAAGAATTATTCCTGAACCAAGTAAATCTGTCTCCTGCTAACGGTAGATCTATCAAAGCCATATCATCAATAAAGTTGCTGAAATCCAACATCGCCCGCGCGAATCTGCAGCAACCCTTTCGCTCATGTGGATACCTGATCACGTTGAAATCACCTCCTATACACCAAGGATGATTCCACTTCTGTTTTATCACCTTCAATTCATCCCACAAATCTCTGCAGGACACATCCAAGCAAGGACCATACACACCCGAGAAAACGCAGAGCTTATCATTATCCACTTTTTTCAGCAGACAGGACACCGAGAATCTCTTTTACTGTATCCAATTTAGATAGAACCCTCTTATCCCACATTACTAGGATTCCTCCCGCTGCCCCGGAAGCTCCTAGATGCTCCCAATCTGCCCATCAACCTCCACCAACACTAAAAATGAAATCACTACTCATAGAGTCATAGTATCCATTTTAGTCTCTAGCAAGCAAACCACAAGAGGATTCCATCTTCTCATTGAAGCCTTTACCACATTTCTTTTCTCCAAATTATTTAAACCCCACACATTCCAAGAAATTTGATTCTTAAATCCATGGCAATATCAAGTCAGATTTCATCTACGCCTACTCTCCCCCTCCTTAAATTCCAGATGAGACGAATTAAAATTGCAGCATAATTGCTTCAGCTCTCTATTACACCTTGCTCGAGATCTACCTTTCTTTGAACTGCTATCTCTCTCTGACGCCCTCCAGCTCCTTTCAATCTCCATTAATAATTCCTGCATTTTGTCCTCAAATCCATGGCTTGACACCCCTAAAAACCTGCCGAAACCCTTAACCCTTCTCTGAACCCAAAGTGAAATATCCTCCAACTCCCCATCACATAATAATGGTTCAAAACCGCAACAATCATCTGGTTCTACCATCGCAATCCGAGTACAACAGATTGGGTCTGAAAGATCCTCATTCACAGGAGAGGCAATTATCATGTGACCATCTACCCCTGTATGGCCCGAGTAAACCTCTTCTTCCCATTCACTGCATCCATCACACTCCTTATCATAACCCGACTTCCCTAGGTCATCCACTCCTCCACATTTCCCGATGGCGAACAGCTCTGAGTTGTAGAGCCTTCAAAAGCATGTGATATACCTTCATTCGCACAGTCGACACCTTCTACCTCTTCCTAACATGCTCCTTATCAACTGAATAGTCTTCTCTTCTAAATTAGCGTGCTAAGCATTCTGATATGATGCCCCTCCACTACTTCCTTCTCCACAACCTTCCATCCCTTCACCATAATCCTACATTGCCACCTTCTGAGACGAGTCTATATTCTGCTGCGAAACCTTCTCCAAAACCTGCTCTTTGCTGTTCGAAATCATCATATCCTCTAAACTCTCTACGTCCGTTCGAAATTGAGGCTCCTCGCTCTTGCTCAACTTTTCCCCAGGAAACTTTTCTCCTTCTTCACTACTAGCCCTTAACTCGTGATCCAAGTTAACCTTCGAAGTGAACCTTTCTGTGCTGACATTCAGACTGCCGCACACATCCGTATCATCTCGAACCAAAGAAGTCGACCTCTTCTCTCCTTCATGAAGCTCGAACATAACTGAGTCTCGTCATCTCAATTGCAACATAAATGTCTCCTCAAAAACCGCATGAGCCCTATCTTCAATTATAATCGGGTCCTCCTTATGCCCAGACCCAAGGCCACTGCTCGGGCTGAAACTAGGGCCAACAGAGAAATTAGACTTGGAAGGCCCAATACTTTTTCCCCCCACTGTCTCCTTCTCCTTAACTCCTCTCAAATTGGATTTAATAGGAGCCCAAAAAGGCTTAAACCTCACACTTCTTTCAAATGGGCCTCTACCAGACCCCTCTCTATTAGGAGGCCCATTTCTCTTAAGCCCAAATCTAAAATTTGAACTCTCAGACTTATCCACCCCCTTTGTGGATCGACTCTTAGCCGTATCTTTGCGCAAATCAAATTCAAAATTTGAATTCTGCTGCTCCCATGTGCTCAACCCCACCCATCTGTCAATACCTCTGTGACCTTCACAGCTTTTACTACCCGTCTCCTTCACGTGCTGAAGATTTGCGTGCGCCTCACCTTTTATCTTAGAGCTGAAAAGATTCTTACTGTTCTTCTGCCTTCCTACTTCCACCACCCTCCGCCTCTCACGACAAAAAGGCACTGATTCCATCCAGATTGGAACGGCAATAGTAAGAAGGCGAGAGGTCCATAGTTATCTGCCCCTTAAATCAAGCACTTTGACTCTTCTGGCCATAGTTATCAAAGGCGGAAGGCAAGGGGCAGGCGAGAGGTCCATTTTCAAGGGGAAAGGCGAGGCGAGAGGCGGGCGACCGAAAGGCGAACAAGGCGAGAAATTAAGAAAAAATAGTATATATATATATATATATATATATAGTATTGTAACATAATCCAAAGCATTTATAAATGAAAATAATATATGAAATTAAGTTAAAATTCACATATAATAACAAGAAGACAACATCCAAAAAAACTTGCTCAACATCCAAACCTACAATTTAATAGCAAAAGATGAAATTACAAATTACGTAAAACTTCTAATAAAGTGACGAAACAAGTAGCAACTAGCAACACATTAAACATCCTCACTCAAGACCCGAATCAAACCCATCATCATCGACTACATCACGGCCGGGGTTAATAGGCTCATGTTAAAAGTTAAAACCCTAAAAAGGTAAAAAGTATGTCATATTTTAAGGGTTTTTCTAGAATGTACGCCTTTTCTCGCCTCGTCAAAAGGCAATCGCCCAGCCTCGCTTCTGTATCCTCGCCTCACCTTTACATGCAAGGGGCGTAACCCCCTCGCCTCGCCTCGCCTCTCGCCTTAGGCGAAGAGGCGCTCGCCTTTCGTAACTATGCTTCCAGCAACTTTCCAATGAACATTCACGCATCTTTGAACTTCCTCTTGGGGTGGAATGGGCTCCTCCGGGTCCCCTATTCTACCCACCAAACATCTACCAAGAAACTCCAAATTCCCAAAACAAGATCTCTCATCCACCTCAAAATCAACTGAGGAATCATTTGTATCCTCCAAAATAGTTTGATTTAAGTTGGGCCAAGGGGGAATCGCAGCTGCTTCTTTATAAGATTTCTCACTGCAAACCTTATCGGCAAACAAAAATCTATCCAGTTTATCAGCTGCCATGTCCCATCCTGCTCCTGGAGTTACCTCCGGAATGAATAACGCACCAGACCTGCCTCTGCCTCGAAGAGAAATTCTTAAAAACGTATCTTGACTATTTCTTTCTTTAGCGAACAACACCTACCTCCATTTTGCTGATAACTTCTTCCAAAAAAAACCTTGACGAGCAGAGGCTTTCTTCATCCACTCGCTGATCCAAACTGTTTCTTCGAAAGCAAAAACAAAGAAACTGTATCTTCATTTGGGCCCAAACCCAGGTTTCAAGTGTTCCGGCTCATAGGTGGAGTTAACCTATCCCTTTTCCCCACCAACAAAAAAAATGTAATAATAAATCCTGCTTTGGATGTGTGACTCCTCAACAACATTACAGTACAACTCATGCAGTTTGTGGCTTGTCTAGATCAACTCCTAAGCCTAAATACTATCCAGGTCTTCCCTCTCCGTTCTCTCTCCTGCAACTCTCTTTCTAAGCATGCTACAAAGAAATACAAACTGTTTTTTGAAGGAACTCTGGGTTCGACGTAATTACCTTATCTGCTAAGCACACCAGACTGTTGGTGAATCTTATACTTTAATTGCCTGAATCTTCTTGCAAAATTTATAACCGCCAAGCAGACAAACCCAATGAACAGGCTCCTGTTGGTCCTAATACTTCCACCGCAGAGGAGACACAAGGTAATATAGGTGGGATTAAGGCGATCTGGAAGCCTAAAGTTCCTAATATTTTGACGGCTGATGTTGCTAATACAAGTGTGCCTTCAAAAGATAAACCATCTTGTTCGAGTCCCAAAAATGCTGCTGTTAATACATCATTGCCTGATGGCACTAAAGCCCCAGATCAAGGAACTTCCTCCCCTCAAACTAATGAAACAGTACCCCCTCAAGGCTTAGCGGGTTCCAACATAGCGAATCCTCCTCCTGTTGCGGTTACAAGCCCTAATATAGATGTGAATGCTTCTCTTAATGCTTCTGTGGGTACGGCTTCCAAGCCGCCTAATCCTACCAATAAAGATTGCTGCCATGTAGAAGAGGTTCATATTGAAAATTCCCCGGTTGATCAAAATTTTAATGAGCATGTTGAAGTTGAAATCAATTCTCCTAACAGATTTGTGATTCTGCAAACTTTGGATGAGGAAGACGGAGGTGTTGACACTCAGAATCTGGAAGCTTTAAATTTGGATGGAATGGCCTCTAAGAAGACAATTGGTAAAAAAACCCCGGCTATAACTGGTAAGGGAAGGAATACTCGTTCAAAAAAGCAATCTCACAACAGCAATAACTCGACGGTTTCTCATGACAATTAACCATCTATTTTGGAACCTTCGGGGAGTAGGTAACGACTCCACTATTGCTCGTCCCAAAAAATTAATTTCTCTTCATAAAATTACGTTTATTTCGGTCTGTGAGCCCATGCAAGATATCTCTAAACTTCCTATCCTTGCCCGTAAACTGAAATTTCGTTACTATTTTTGTAATTCGGCTAATAGTATATGGATGTTAGCTAAATCTGCTTTCACTTGTTTGGAGGCTAACGAATCTTTGCAGCATCTTACTCTGAGTATTAGGCACTACTCGTGGTCTCATTCGGTTTATATCACTGCCGTTTACGCTAAATGTTCATCAGGGGAAAGGCAAGTTTTATGGAATAATATTATTGACATGGGTCATGATTTCAGTAATATTCCTTGGCTGGTCGTTGGGGATTTTAACATTATCCTTGATTCTCACGAAAAAATTGGGGGCAATGGTTGGGATAGAGTGGGTGCTCATGAATTTCAAGCATGCCTCAATGCGGCTGGTCTTATGGATATGGGGTTTTCTGGTAGCCGATTCACGTGGAGTAATAACCGTGAAGGCCAAGCAACTATTTATCAACGTCTTGATAGGGCTGTTTGCAATTCTACTTGGATTTCTTCGTTCCCTTCTACTTTGGTAGCTCATCTCAACCGAACATGCTCGGATCACTCTCCTCTTGTTTTATCCATTAATTCGACTTCAGATCGCAGGCCTTACCATTTTCAATTTCTGAATGTTTGGCCATCTCACCCTACCTTTCTGGCTACAGTTGAGCAGGCTTGGGCTGGTCAGGTTACAGGACGCCCTATGGTTCAGTTTTCTAACAAGCTTCGTGCGGTTAGAGCAGCATTGAAAGAATGGAACAAAGCCGTTTTTGGGAATATTTTTCAAGCCGTTAAAACTGCAGAGGATGATGTTTTGGCCAAGGAAATTCTCTTTGAAGATAATAACAGTGCCGTTAACCGCGAAAATCTCACTTGGCGAGGGCTAAATTACAGCAAACTATTAAGGTGGAAGAAGATTATTGGAAACAGAAATCACACCTTCGTTGGCTTAAGGATGGGGATGGTAATACAAGTCTTTTTCACTCCTCCATTAAGCAAACTCGTAATAAGCTTTTCATTCATCAAATTAAGGATATGCAGGGCAATAATCTTTCTACTGAAGCTGCCATAAAAGATGCTGCTGTTGTCTTTTACAAAGAACAACTTTCAGCCACCACTCGGATTTCTAATGATCTCATCAACGTGATTCCTTCTTTGTTAAGCCCAGATCATAACAGCCTTCTCTCGGCTCCTCCTTCTATGGCTGAAATCAAAGAGATTGTTTTCTCTCTCTCAGGGGATAGTGCAGCGGGGCCTGACGGTTTTTCGGGGAAATTCTATACATCTTGTTGGAACATTATCTCGGGGGACCTTTTTCTAGCTATCTCTGAATTTTTTGCGGGATTTGATATGCCAAAATCTTGGACAAGCACCCTCTTAATTACCATTCCTAAATCTGCTCATATTGATTCCTTTAAGGATCTTCGACCGATAAGTCTCTGCAATTTTTGTAATAAAATCGTTTCAAAGATTTTATCTGCTCGTCTCGCCCATATATTGCCGCTCATTATTTCTGAATCTCAGAGTGCCTTTACTAAAGGGCGTCTCATCCAGGATAATTTATTATTGGCTCATGAAATGGTTCACCACCTGAAGAAGAAGGTTAATGGTACCAATGTGATTCTCAAACTCGACATGGCTAAAGCCTTTGATAGAGTTTCATGGCTTTTTCTGATTGATGTGCTCCGGAAATTTGGTTTTGGAGAAGTTTTTATTGACATGATTTGGAGGATTATATCCAACAACTGGTTTTCGGTTCTCATTAATGGCTCATCTGTTGGCTTCTTCCCATCCTCTCGGGGTCTTCGCCAAGGTGACCCTCTTTCTCCTAGCCTCTTCATCATTGCTGCGGAAGTTCTAAGTCGTGGTCTTAATAAACTTCAGTTGGATCATCCTCACTTTGCCTATTCCTCTTCAAGTGGCTGCCCTATCATCTCTCACTTGGCGTTTGCAGATGATATAGTTATTTTTTGTAATGGCAATAAACACTCCCTCAAGCAGCATCGTAAATTCCTTGATCTCTATGAGCAAACTTCGGGCCAACTGATCAACACAAGTAAAAGTGGATTCATGGTTTCCAGAAATATTGCTGCTAACAGGATTGCTTCGATTCGCAGGCATGTGGGATTCAATAATCATGAGCTTCCTGTTAATTATCTGGGTTGTCCTCTCTTTGAAGGCAGAAAAACTAAGAATCTGTTTGATCCTCTTATTGGCAAGCTCCAAATTAAAATTAATTCCTGGATGGGCGCTTTCCTTAACCAAGCGGGCAAAGTTACATTGATCAATTCTGTTCTCCAATCTATTGTGATGTACCAGATCGCTGTTTTAAATCCTCTTATTTCTGTCATCAAACATCTTAACAGGATCTTCGCCAATTTCTTCTGGGGATCAATTGACGGCAAACTTAAAACTCACTGGATCTCTTGGGAAAAATGCTGTAGACCTACGGATGAGGGTGGTCTAGGCATACGTTCTATTTCTGATGTTCTACAAGCCTTCTCCATTCAGCTGTGGTGGAGACTTCGGTCCTCTAATAGTCTTTGGAGTAAGTTCATGAAACAAAAATATTTTCCCTCTTCTCATCCAGCTATATGCACTTCTTCGGGTTCCCCTACTTGGAAGCGGCTTTGTTCCATTAGAGAAACTTCTGAACAGTTTATTAAATGGATTTTGGGCAGAGGAGATTGCTCGGTTTGGCATGACAATTGGCTCCTGGATTGTAACCTCATGCAGTCCTCTTCCAGCCAGTTTTCTCTGGTAAGCGATTTATTCAATACGCATTCCCAGCTCTCAGACGCTGCTCGGTTAGAATTGGGTAATCGAGCTTCGGACTACATTGCAAAGCACTGCATTTCCCTTTCTGATAGACCAGATTATGCTTGCTGGAGTCTTAACTCTAAAGGGAATTTTTCTCTAGCTTCTGCCTGGCAGCACATAAGGAAAAAAGGGACTGTTTTGCCTTATTCTAAATTCATATGGTCCAAGCATCTTCCCCGACATATCAGCATCTTCATGTGGCGTTTCTGGCTCCGTCGCCTTCCCCTTGATGAAAGTATTATGGCTAAGGGTATTCAGTTAGCTTCCAGATGTTCATGTTGTGATTCAGGGAATATCGAATCCTATAATCATGTCTTTTTGCACAGCCCCACTGCTCGTTATGTTTGGCTTCATTTTAATAGGCTTGCAGGAATTGCCCAGCCCTTTATTTCATTGAATCAAGGCTGTTTTGCATGGTGGCTTTCTAAGGATAATTCAGCCTTGCATGCTATTACTCCTTCTATTATCTTATGGGAGCTTTGGAAGTTCAGAAACTATGCCCTGCATGATAATTCTCGTAAACCTGGCTGGGTTGTTGTCGACAATATAAAGTCCCTCATTATTTCCATCCTCAAAAATTCGGGCATCTCTCCTCTCCCTCTGGATAACTGGAATCAAGCTTACTCCTCCCGTATGGGTCGCATTATTCCTAAAACTGTTCGGGTTATTAGCTGGTTCAAACCTGATCATGGGTCCTTTAAACTAAACACAGATGGAGCTTGCCGAGGTAACCCGGGGTTGGGTTCAGGTGGTGGTATTTTGCGTAATAGCATGGGAGATATGATCTGGGCTTTTTCAGCTTCTTATGGCCTCTCTTCCAGCTTTCAAGCGGAATGTTGGGCTCTTTTAAATGGTCTTCGAGAGTTGCAGCGTAGAGATTTGAGGCGGGTTCTTGTGGAAGTTGATTCTAAAGGTCTTCTTGATTGCATTCAGGGTTCTGCGCGTCCCCCTTGGCGATGCTCTTACTTAATTCGCTCGATCACTCTTCTTCAAAGGGAGTTAGATATTTTCTTCCACCATATTTACAGAGAGGCAAATTCTGTAGCGGATGCCCGAGCCAATTTTGGTATTGATGAGGATCAAGATGTTGTTTTTGATTCAGTTAACTCTCTCCCTGCCAAAATTAGAGGTCTTCTTATTCTGGATAAAGTTGGTACTCCTTATGTTCGGGTTTCTTAGTCCTTCGCTTTGGCCTTGTTCCTCTCTTTTTGCATTTTATGTATTTCCTTTTCGAGGTTAGGCTCCTTTGTCCTCCCATTATAAGGGCCAGGCTGGTTGTCCCCCTCAAGTTTGTATTCTTTTTTCTCTATAAATAAAATCTAGCAAGGTACCGTCCCTGTTTCCTAAAAAAAAAAAAAAACTATGACATTACTCTTAAAGATAATATACTGATTATGAATATTTAAAGGTTTTCTGATATTTAAGTAGACCTCTTCGCTTATAACATAAACCAGGTCGCTAATTTTGATTTATGAAGATACACTCTGATTTGAGCTTAACTTGAAGAAATGAAGTGAAGTTATGATTTGATCAAAATTGAAGAACAAGAATAATGGATTCATTCTTTTAATATATATTTTGAATTTTGAATAAGCAAATTTGATAGATGCAAATGACGTGGAATAGTAAATGAAGCTCTCATATTTCACTCATCAGGTAATTCATAGTTTTTCTTCGGTAAAAATATCAAAAAGTCCCACTAAAAAATTCACATTTAAGTATCTAGTTTAGCTGTTTAGCATAGTGGTAGTACTTGTTAGTGATTATGAATGACAAAGATTCAAACCTTGCTAACAACAAAATTATTCATGTGTACATCCAGTGTACAAGGGCGCGTCACCTCATTTGACGCTTGTTAAAATTACTTATACCTTGCTTATCAACAAAAATATATATCTCATATCGAAAAAATCACAAAAATACTTCTTGCATCCAAAAAGTCTCAAAATAAACATTTTAATACCATAACGTCCAAAAGTTAACTTGTCTACGAATGTTGTTATTTTAAAAGTTTTCATTTGGACGAAAATTTACTTTTCTTTTCATTTATGACAATGATGTTAAGAATTGTATTGAATATTATTTTTATTATTACAATTACGGTTTCTATTATTATTATTATTATAACAAAAAAATAGTTATTATAATAGTAATATTATTATCTTCATTAACGTTATTACTATTAAATACCAAAAGTCTATTTAAGAAATTCATTTCCCAATTATCCCAAAATAACTATTCAATCCATAAAATCTCAAATTAATCTTTCCATACTAAAAATTCAAAAAGTTAACATTTACACTTTTATAAAAGGGAAAATCGCACCATTGGCCCCTTGAGTATAGGCATGTCATAGTTTTAGTCCCTTTAAAAAAATTCAAATTTGGGCCCTTTGAGTATTAAATTTTTTCAGTGACAGTCCTTTTAATGGATGTCGTTAGCGAAATACCGTTAAGTTGCCACGTGCATTTTATAAGCACTAAAATGTTTTTTTTTCAAACCTAACTTATATCAAAATTTACAATTGAATCCCTAGAGTTTAAAAAATGACCTTAAGGCCTTGAAAAAATTTGTCAAAGGGACCAATGGTGCGATTTTCCCTTTATAAAATTGTGGTAGTAATATTAGTACTAGTGGTGATAATAATAATATTACTATTATTATTAATTATTAACAATAATAATATGAATAGAAATTTTTAGATGTTATTTTTATTATTAATAATAAGGTATTTGTTGTTGTTGTTGTTGTTGTTATTATAATTTTTTGATAAGGTATAAGTAATATTAAAAAGTGTCAAAAGAGGTGACGTGTCCTTGTACAGAGTATACGGGAACTAATCTATACTAAACAAAAGATTAACCCAAAGGCTAATTACAAAAAGGATCCTTTAAAGTAGGATCGGCAGTTAAGCACCAGAATCGCAAAGACAACATAAAGTTTTTTTTAACTCCTTCAATATCAGATTCGACATTTTCGAATGCCCTGTTCCTCTCTTTCCAGATGGTCCACCAAATTGCTGTAGGGGCGTGCTCCCAGAAGACATTCCACCTATGCCTATTAAATGACGACCATCCTCAAAGCATATCAATAACAGTCCTCCCAAGAAACACCAGCAGAGGAAAAGTAGAATCCATAGTTCCCTAAGAATAGGGCAGTGCAATAGCAAGTGGTTCACATCCTCCTCCTCAATCTTGCACATGTAGCAACGATTAACGTAAATCATGCCACGAGATCTCAAATTCTCCCCCGTCAAAATGGCACCCCTAACTGCCTCCCAAACAAAATAAGCGACCCTACTGGGAATTTTAGGTTTCCATATTTCCTTCCATGGGAAGGAGACTCTACCCTTCTCAATCAGCTTTGAGTAGAAAGATTTACATAAAACATCCTGTTTTTAGAACCCTCCCAAATGACTTTATCTTCTCTCAAGCCTTGCCTCTTACATCCGTGAAGAAACTCCATGAACTGCACTGCCTCCTCGATCTCCCAGTCATGCAGATTTCTGCGAAAGACCGGGATCCAGAGATTTGTTCCCCCTTGATTAACTACCAATGAACTCACCAGTTCCTCCTTATTAACCGTAATATTATATAACCTGGGAAATAGATATTGCATAGTGTTAACCAGACACCAAAAATCCTTCCAGAACCTGACTTGATTTCCCAGGCCTGTTTCGAACTTGATGGAACTGTTGAAGGCAGTCCATATTCCCATAATATCTTTCCAGACACAAGAACCATGGGAGAACAGAACTTCCTTCGGGAACCAAAGGTGATCACCAACTCCATATTTGCTCACCACTAACCTCCTCCACATCGACTCTTTATCAACTAAATACTTCCATAACCACTTTTCCAAATGCCAACAACGCCTTATTAAAGTATTTGAGATTTTTGACTCCTAAGCCCCCATCCTCCTTGTTAGAATAGACTGAATCCCACCTGACTAAATGATATTTCCTCTTCTCTTTATCCCCTTCCCAAAGGAAATCTCTTTCCAACTTCTCAATTCTCTTTAATACCGAGGCAGGGGCCACGAACAAGGATAGAAAATAAGTGGGAAGATTAGAAAGGGTGCTCTTAATCAGAGTAAGTCTTCCACCCTTGGACAAGAACTGCCTCTTCCACCCCGCCAGCCTCCTCTCAAACTTGTCCACTACTAATTCCACACATTGATATTCTTGAAGGACGAACCAAGAGGCAGACCCAGGAACAAAGTGGGAAGACAGGAAGATCTGCAACCAAAAAACGAAGCCAAATTCTCCACGTTATCCACTCTACCTATGGGGATTATCTCACACTTTGAAACATTAGTCTTCAAGCCCGACAAAGCTTGAAAAATCAGCAAGATTAAACGGAGATAACCCAGCTGGTTACTGTCCGCATCACAGCAAACCAAGGTGTCATTGGCAAAGAGTAGATGAGAGATAGATACACCCCGGCCTGGATATTACCCACCTCGAAGCCCCTTATATAACCTCCTACTACTGCCTTATCAATGAGCCGACTGAGGGCCTCCATGATCATAATGAAAAGAAAGGGAGAAAGGGGGTCCCCTTGACGCAAACCTCTCGAGCTCGAGAAAAAACCTTCACCATTAATCAATATAGAATACGTGACTGAAGATATGATGAAGAAAACCCACTTTTTCCATTTCTCTCCAAAACCCATTCTGTCCGGACGATAAATTAAGAAATCCCACCTAACACGATGATAGACCTTCTCCACATCCAACTTGCACAGAACCCTGGAACTCCGCTTCTCACCCTCGAATCCACCACTTCGCTATCAATGTTGCTTCCATAATCTGACGATCAACCTCAAATCCACCACTTTATTATTATTGGATCATTAAAATCAATGAAGTTAAGAAAAAGTTTTCCTTCAAATTAAACCTCATACTCTAACGATGTTAGTGGAAGCATTAAGTTTTGGACTTTTTGGTATTAAGAGTTTAACTTTGGGACTTTTTAGATAGAAAAAATATTTTTGGGACTTTTTGGATATAAGAATTTTTTAGTGGGACTTTTTGGTATTTTTCCCTTTTTCTTCTTTGTTTTTGAGTAAAAGAAAAAAAAAGTTAACATAATCATTTAAGTTACAAAACAGCATCCAATTCAAAATTAGTTTTACTTGAACCATGCATTTTTCAGAACTGGCCAGCAAAGTAAAGATCTGAATCGGACTGGCTCATTTTCTTGAATTACCAAACAGACCCTTAGACCTATAAAGTCTCACTACTCATAGATAGATCAGAGACATATGGATATATTCAACCGCCCAACAATTTCCTTCAAATCAGTCTAGTTACTTCACGTCAATCATGAAAAAACTGACAAAGTGGGCACTTGTGGGGATGACAAAATTTGTTTCTTTCATTATTGCAATCTCTTTTGCGATAATTATTTCCGGTGCTTTAGGAAGTGCCGTCTAAATCCTGGGCCCAATACCTGGTCATTCTGCTGACACGTATATATGCCTCCACTCAAAATGATGAGTGTCATTTTTTGGAACAGAAAGGGACACTCATTTTGGAACAAAAGATGACACTCATTTGGAATGGAGGGAGGAGTGCTTTATAAAGGCATTGAATCTAAGGGCATCATACTCCAAATAGTAAGCTTGTCAAATGTTGTTCATGGACAAGGGAACCTTGGACTTTTTGGTATTGAAACAATAACTTTCGTACTCTTTAGATAAGAGAAATACTTTTAGGATATTTTAGACTTTCTTTTAGGGAAATATTTGTATTTTTCCCACAGGATTCTTCTTAGTGTAATTTTAAGGATGGCCATAGTCAATAAGCAGACAAGATCAGGGAATATCCCCTATAGCTATCACCCAGCCACAAAAGACGAGGAAGATAATGCAAAACTGATTCATTACCAAAGGATAAATGAAAATCCATTTCAAATATTTTTTCAACTGAGAGGAAATATGAGAAGAGGTGATAGTGTTATGTAATGGTTCATCAGATATGTCAAAACCAAGAACATTGATCAATGGACACAACGAATATTGGACCTCCAAGCTAAGGCTGTAGATCATGACAAAGGCAATGTGAAAGAAGAAGAGTAAATAAATATGTAAGTTAGGTAATGAACTCACCTCCACCTCATTAGACCGCTTTGTCTTCAGGTTCAAACAATCCAAAAGGTTACTCCACTTCTGAGAACAGTTATCCAGGGTTCCAAGCCGATAGTATTGCTGCAGCTGATGGACTGGAGCTGGTCAAACATGAATGCTTGTTAGTTTGTATATAATATCCAAAATAAAGGTATAAAATAATTCTAAAACTACAAAAGGTTCAAATAACAAGATCTCGCTGAAATGGCAATGTTCAAACAACCTCATAAGCCAACTTATGAATAGATTTGGCATAATAATCATTACGGAAGTTATAAGGGTGTCTTTCAATGAGATCTTTTAGTCTGTTTATGGGATTAATCCAATATACTTGTTTAGGCTTCATGTGGGCGCTATACTAAATGACTGCTCAAATCGCCTTCGACACTTCTACTAAAACCATTATCAGCAAACTCTAACCTAAATTTATTTATTTTTTTTTTTTGATAGGTAAATGTGACCCCTTGTTGGTATAGGGATTGGAACCAAGGGCCTCAAGGTCTTTGCTGGAGTGCCCTTGCCATCTTTCCCACCCCTTGGGTTCAGCTCTAACCTAAATTTATGTAACATATTTGTTGCTCTTGCAACCAATTCTCAGAACTACAGAAACCACCACAAATTAATAAATGTATGTAAGTCTACAATTTTTCTTTCTAAATCAATGTCATTGGAACGATTAAGTGAGACCTTGCACGAACTATTAAACAAATATAAATCCCAAAGGAAGAGAAAATATTCAATGGTCCCGGAGAACCACATGGCAAACCTACGTAGTGGACCACGACCAATAGCAGCACACTATTGTGACAAAGTGGTACAAAGTGGACCTCAATTTTTAAATCATTTTGGCACAATAGAGAGCCATTATGGGTCCCAATGCACCACGTAAGTGTGCATGAGGTGCTTCCAGACCATGGAATATTTTCACCTAAACGAAGGTATGCGCTCTTCTTCCACAAACATGCATTGCCACTCCGTTGACCATTCCATTCCGACATTTTCATTCCAGCTAACCAAGCGCAACATTTTTATTATTTTTTATTTATAGGTAAGTATGACCCCTTGTTGGTGTGGGGATTGGAACCAAGAGCCTCAGGTGCAACATTATTCTGTCAGGTTCATTCCAGCTTGTTCATCCCCAGCTTTTTGACTAAGCAATCTAAGCTTATTTGGCAGTCAAACTTCTAGAGTGAATGTACCAAAGTTGGCTAGACTCCTATTATTATCAGGATGGTTGGTCGCCAAAGACTTAACGGGAGATAAGGAAAACGAGACGAGAACTGGAAACATTCTACAAACATTTTGCAGGAAGATCTTTAAAAATCTGCAAGGCAAAACCCATATTTGGGCCCCCCCAACTTTTCAAGAACTTGCAATGCGGCCGCCAAAACTTTAAAATTGTTATTCTTGCCACTGAACTAAAGTTATGTTGCAAGTGTGCCTACTTTTTTATGGACGTAAGACTCAGCCGTTAAATTAAGGGGCAAAATGGAGAAAACAACAATAAAAATGTAAAATCTAATTTGACCAAGCCTATCTCTCATGACTCATGAGACAAACACTGATGAAAATTGGGGAAGAACCCAAATAGGGGGAAAAGAAAGAAAAGAAGCCATCATCCTCATCGTCATCAAGCTGCGGTTTTATCGGATCTAAAAAATTAGGGTTCATCCATCTTTCTCTCTCCTCTTCAGTGGCATTGAAGTGTCGTTCCCGTGTCTCACCAGCGAGTTCTAAGTTTCAAGCTGCAGTTTCATCGGATCTAAGGGTTCTTCATCGCCGCCATCAATACAGTCTACCCCTTTGTCTCAAACCTTAGCTTATCATACCTTGATCGTCTCAGCTCTTGGATCACCAATCGACGTTAAAGGATCTTCTCATCAATATACATTTTTATTGTGAACTTGGTCCTTCGTGAAAATTCCCATCATTTGAAATTTCATTGTCACCAAAATTGCAGATCTCAAAACTTCCAATTTAGTTGGATTTGTTCTTTTCGATTTTTGGGTGACCAATGGAATTACCCGATGAAATTAGGTAGAAAACCGATGAAGAGTGATGACTGATGGTGATGGAAGTCTAAAGAGAATTTATGAAGGTGAAGTTACCTCCAGAAGACTAGAAGAGACTAATCTACCCAAAATTGATGATATGCAATCTGTAAAGGTCAACAAAGTGCCTCTAACAATGAGTAATCAGGATGCGACCGAATCCGATGAGATGGCACCACTCATTGAAAGTCTGTTAAGGCGGCCCTAGCTGATTCAGATGATGGTTTGGACAATTTGGTGAAGATGATGTTCAGAAAGCTCATTCTGTGGATGAAAGAAATGTGGCAGCAGCATAGCTCGATTTGGGGGAAAAGGTTTTTAAAAAAAAACAAAAAGCTAGGAAAGATAGAATCAAAGACTTTTCAAATTTATGCTTTAAACATTAAAGAAATCACATTGACATGACTTCCTGAATTAGAAGGGTATAATTTACTTATTTTTTAAATAAAAGTAAGGTGCTCAAAATAAATACACATATCATTTAATATATTAGTTTTTTTTTTTCATTCATTTTATTGTCAATATAGAAGGGCAAAATAGGCATTTGACAAAACTTAATGGCTAAACCTAACGTCCATCCAAAAATGGGCTCGCTTGCAACATAACTTTTGTACAGTCGCAAGAATAACAATTTTAAACTTACGGTGGCCGCATTGCAAGTTTTGGAAAAGTTGGGTGGCCAAGTATGCGTTTTGCCAAATCTGTAAAATGCAAGAAGAAAGATAATTCTGAGGTGAGTTTGAATGGCAAGCTATGCTTTACGTATGTCCACTTTCTTGTGCAATATTTTCAAGATTCTAAATGCATCAAAATGGGGCATTTCTATGGAACCAAAATGAATTGGATTGGCAGCTGGAAGCAGATTTTATCTTCTGGGGGTAAGTCAAGGTCCACCCTAAATACCAAGTTCCTCCTACAAATGGTGTGCAAGTTGTGTTTACTTTAAGGACAGCAGGACAACAAAAATACCTACAATTGGTAGCTTTGGGTTGATGTTTCACATGGGATAGCATCCCTATATCTAATTACATGTGCGAGTATCTTACTAATTACTTTTGAGTGCAAGTGTAGCAGAGAAGACAGTTAAATATTTACTATTTCACTGTCCTCTACTGTAACAACATTTGGTTTTTCTCATTTTTGCTGCAATTTAGAATATTATGCCATGTTATAGAAGAGGTTGCTAAAATAAAAAGTCACTGTCTTGGTGGAATCCGCAATAAAACTCATAGGAGGCTGAGAGGCTCTCTGAAAGAAACAAAGGGATCAGATTCTTCACTATTGTTCCAGGAGTCAATTTCCAGATTCTATGATGATCCAACTGTAGCTTTTTTTAGTGTTTGATGAATCCTCCTTTTTGGTATCTCATGTAGGTACGCTTGATGTGCTTTTTCTGCATTGTGTGTGTGAGAGAGAGAGAGAGAGTTAAGTGGAAAATTACAAAAAACTCAAGCACCAAGCACTTAGTTTACATTAATAATGTAAATCCAATTGTACCCTAGAGAAACACAATGATCCAAAACCAAAACAAGTTTATGAGGCTAAAAATGATATGGAGCAGTCATGTTGAAGCTTTTAGGTAAATGGGCACATTTTGAAAGTGATAAGTAGGGAAGGATCATATTCACAGTGAAAAAAGAAATGTCTTAACATTCAAAACATGAGATTGGGCAACAGGAAAAAGGTGTCAGAATCTACCCAATAAGAAAGCAGCAATATTCGCTTCTTTCCAGTAAAAACAATATTAACTCTTACTCCACCCCAAGGTACTTGAAGCCAGCTACACGAACACAGTTCTTCCATTCAAATCTTTGTGTAGTGATTTCATCCATTAAACAACATGTTATCATGGTGCAAATGCTCCAGCCATTATGGGGTATGAAAAGGGTCTAATATACACATTCTTAATCTGAGAGGCTGTTTTCATAGCTTGAAACATTCTTAATTATCTTTAATTTAAATTTCAATGGTAATTGCATCAAATCTTTCTGTAGTCAACAAAAGAAGAAACTTGTTACACTATTGCAGAAAACAATTTAAACCCATGTCGCACCGGTTTGAAGAGATCAAAATTCAAAGACTTAGTAAAACACTGAAATAGAAACGAAAGCCTAATTTGAATTTTAAGGTCTAACAGATAAAAATAACACCAGCCTACAGTACCAAAAAATGGCGAAATACAATCGTGACAAATAATTAAGGCATACAACTAACAGCTCGAAATTGAGAGCCCTATTTTTTTAACAAAAGGCAGATAACAAAAATTGAGTGTTGTTGAACAGATGAAACATATACACAGAGCTCTTTCTAATGTTGTTATACGATAGTTCAAACAACGTAGAAAGGAATCGATCAAATGAGCGAGAAAGAGAATTTGAAAGAGAGAGGGGAGAGAGCTTACAGTAACAAAACCAGAGGGCATCGAAGTTGGCAGTGCACGATAATCGCCGCCGCCTCGGGACTGCATCTACTTCCATCTCTGAGCTCATTTCTCTTTCTCTCTCTCTCTGGGTTTTACGGAGAAAAACGGAGCCTGATCATGGTATGGGTTATATTTAGACGAGCCGGCCTAATCGCACGCCAAGATCTTGGCTCTGCACCCCAATTTTATATATGTCCCACATATTTTACCCCACACTAATTTTCTATTTTATCCATGATTTAATTTTTCAATCTAACTAATCTTTCTCTATCTATACTCTACACTTATTTTACAAACCAACCTCCACCCAACACCCCAACACATTACGCATGCTAGGTCGCACAGTCAGGGAGACAGACGGGAAGAAGAAACCGCCTACAATGTCTTCTTCAAATCGAAATGTTATCTCTTACTCAAACCGAGATATTCTCTCTTACTCTATCTCGAACTCTTTGCTCTATAATATAGGTTGGTTCAAAGAAATTAGATGAAAATTGTTAAACTGGCTGAAAATTCGAAAATGTCATGTGCGGCCCTGGTTCAACGCACACAAAGCTGTGCGTGCGGTTAATAAATGTCGCACTCTTCACTTACTGTGCGTTATATGTAAACCGCACACTACCCTCACTATGCACAAATCTGCCGCACACACCCGTTTCGATGTGTGTACCTCATACCGCACACCCTACCTCATGTGCACTAAATCTCCACCCCACAAGCCCACACCAATGCATCATGAATCTACCGCACTGCCCTCAAATTTGACTAACATTCAAAATATTTATGACTAAGCGCCCTATTTACTTATTTAGCATTGAACTGATTCTATATAACCTCTAATATTACTTATTTGTTGTTGATCACAGGAGGTCCAATTGATAGGTTCTGCAATAAATATATTAGGCGTCGTGTTACCGCATTGGCTATACGAGAAATGCAACATGCACGTGATGCAGAAGTGCCCCCGGAGCATATAGATCAAGAGCCCATACATTTTCAGCATCCTCAGCCTGAGCCTGAGCCTGAGCCTGAACCTGAACCTGAACCTGAACCTGAGATGGGATTTCCTGGTGGTCCAATTGACCCATCCTTGCTGATTACGTATAGGACACACGTATCAGCATCGATTTGGATTGGACAAGATCGAGAGGTTTTGAAGTTTCACCACCATCGTTCAAAACTACGTCAGTGGGTTATTCCGGAGGGTGCCTAAGCATGGAGAGATTTGGTAAGGGGAACTAGGATCCATACCCTAAGGAATCTGACCTATCTTGATGTTCACAAACCGTTGCTTTCAGCTTTTGTAGAGTGGTGGCATCCAGAGACAAACTCATTCCATATGCCCTTTGGTGAAATGACGATCACATTGGACGATGTTTTCTATATTACTGAACTTCCGACATCAGGGTCGTCATTATTTGCTACACGGTACATCAATTTGGAATCTGCTAGTGAGATATTGGGAGTGTCCAAAGATGAGATGATTGAAGGAATTGGAGGTAGAAGGGGTGTTTCAGTCAAGTTAGAGTGGCTACGTAATAGGATGATTTAGACAAGGTGGCATGTTCGGTGAGGGCTTACATGTTGTACCTCTTGGGTTGCACCATCTTCACGGATAAGAGCGGATCACGAGTGATGCTCTCATACTTGCAGTGTCTGGGGGATCTTCATGATGTACATACAGTGGCGGACGGACGTGTACCGTACCGGTGTCCAAGGACACCGCTGAAAAAAATAGAAAAGGGAGTAAGTTTGTAATTTTTTACGATTTGACCCCTCCCAAATTTGCTAATGGACCCCTCCCAAATTTTATATTAAACCCCTACAGCCCCACTAAACCTCCTAAGTCAACTACTAAGCTGTCACTATCTAGTCTATCTTACACACTCTCTCTCCCCTTGTCCTTGTCCGGCTGTCCTCCACTCCTCCGCCAAGTACTTCCTTCAATCCCTCCTATTTTCCAATTCTCCTAACTTTCCAAGTCCTGTAATCCTACTTCCTTGCCCAACTCATAAGAAATGAAGAAATTAAAGAACAGAGAGAGAGAGAGAGAGAGAGAGAGAGGGAGGAAGTCAACAACCAAGTGCTCAATAGCCCAAGCCAAAGCCAAGTGCTGTGGCCTTCACTACTTGGTATAATATTTTATTACTTTTTTTTTATATAGATCATAGTTTTATTTCATTTTATTGTATATTTTTAATCTTTCTCAATTAGTCAAGTCACAAATCATATATATTTATCCGAAATTAGGATTTTTGAATTTGAGGGTTTTTGGGTTAAAATATAAAATTATTGATTTGATTAATTGATTGATAATTTTATATAGGAAAACAAGTTTTGGCGCATTTGGAACTTTGGTTAAGCTCATATTGATTGGTGAATTTTGGTAATTTAAAGGTAAAATTTGATTGTTAGAATTATTTGTTGTTTTGTTGGGTTTCTTGAGATTTTTTTAAAGCTTATATATGAAATTAGGGGTTTTGTGTTTAAAAAAAAAATTACGCGTTTTCAACATCTGAAAACGCGTAAAGGATAATTGTAATGTTTAATTTTTTAATGTAATAGTTAAAATTTTGGACACCGGTGAACATAATTCCTGGATCCGCCACTGTGTACATACATATGCGTGGGGAGTTGCCACCTTGGCTTATCTATATAGACAGCTAGGCGAAGCATCCAGATATGAGACGAAACAAATAGATGGATACTTCACATTATTAGAGGCTTATTTAAAATTTATAGTTTTTTTAACATGTTTAATTTATAGATGGATATTTCACATCTAATTGAATGTTTTATTGCATGTAGGCATGGATATACTTACGATTTCCAAAGTTGAGCCATGATCATAATGTGGGTACCAGAACACACAAGTGTTTGCTCGTAAGTGGAAACTGGTCGGTAATCAAGGAACAAGCATGGACCGGTTATGGGCTATACGTGAAAATATTGACATGCTTACGGTGAATGACGTTAGTATTCATCTTTTGCATTTATTTATGCTTGTGCTTCAGTCATTCGTTATTAAATTGTTGTATTTAATAAAATTTTAAATGTGTTGTAGGTTGCGTGGACCCCTTACGACGACACAATCAAGGAGCATTTTTCATTTCATCAAAACTCCTTATATCATGGATGCATAGTCATGGGAGCCAATGTGGAGCCATACCTACAAGACCGAGTGCTTCGACAGTTCGGACACGTGCAAACTATTCCATCTATCCCTATCGCACATGACATCCCTGTTAGAAATAACCCTCGCGATTTGACAATGTGGATAGCACTTGCGACATACTGGAACCTTGTTGAGAGCCATATATTATCTTCGGAACAATTTGGGCGAGCTACTCGATATCCATCTAAATGTTCACTCGAATACATGGATTGGTACTTGCAAATTTCACATCTCATTGTGCAGAAGCCCGCCGCTCGATCGACTAGGGTTAGGGTGACTAATCCCACCGCAACCGATAATGCGGAGACCATTTCAGCTATTCGCAATTTGACAGAACCGATAATGCGAAAATTGCGATCATGTGATAAAAGTATAACTTATTAGGAGTTAGTGTATGTGGTCTCGATAGTAGATAGTTTTGTACAAGGTCCAAAGGAGGAGGCAGGACCGTTTCGAGTTGAGACTCGTCGTAGGACACAACTTTGATACTGTTATGTATTTTTAGACATGTTTGTATTAAGTATTTTGAAGACATGTTATGTATGTTTGAGACATGTTAGTGTTATGTGTTTTTGAGACATATTGCTATTTTTAGATATGACTTATTTGTCTTATGTTATTATTTTTGTAAAAAATAAAATCACACAAATTGAACACAAGATGAAATTTAATACAAACCAAATATTTGATGCCACCAAAATTTCAAGTTTAAATAGATTTCCATATCACTAATCCAAATATACAATGCAATCAACATTCCAAGTTTAAATGAAAATACATATCACTAATCCAAATTGATATTGTTCGAACTTTTGAAAACAAATCGCTCATTTCCTACACTTTCACTATATGAAAAAAGTTGTTTATTATAAATTGATTTCCAAGCTGCAGTACATTCCACACGGTTCTGATATCATACGATTGGTGTTGAATCTTGCATAAAATTAGTTTTGCTTAAAATCATTCCACTTGATTGTCAGCCAAGAAATTAAAATTATCTTTGGTCAGCCCGAAATTATTTTGTCAGCTATTCACTTCAGCTGACCTTAACGTTTTTAGTGTCAGTTTGTCTTTCCTTATTTGATTAATCATGTACTTGTACTGACACTTTCCTACTTTGTGTTTTTGGTAGATATTCTGCTAGATAATATTTCACATGATCTTTTGAAGATCTTGCATCTGCCAAACACATTTTCAAATTCAAAATGTGTTCCTAACGGGTTACTCTTGAAGATTATCTATAAATACCCGCTGGAAGCATTCTTGAAGACAACAATTTTATAGAAGTCTTAAGCCATTATACTTTCAAGAAATTTCTTTGTGACTTAGTCTTCTTAGAAAAACATTAGCTAGATACTTTTCTTTGCTTAATTCTTTCTAGTTATTGTTTAGGCAAACACTGAGTGATTCTACTTCATATCTTTTGAATTTAGTCAGTTTGTCTCACGAGTTTGATTGTTTCTCAATCATTCTCCACAAACACTGGTCTTTTGTTGTACACTGATCCATTAGAGATCAAATATATTTTTAATAAAATTAGTGCACTTCAAAAATCCAAGTCTGACCAACTTGGTAGTGGACGTAGCAGTTTATCTGTGAACCACTTCAACTGATTTGTCAGCCGCTTTTTATATTCTTGCAAACTGACTCAACACTTAAGAAGTTTTTCAACTAATTAAGTGTCAGTCAGTTAACAACAATTGTTTGCTTAATTGTTCATTTAATTTGTATTTCAGTTTCCTCTCTATATTCAGTGATCAACTTTAAAAACAACTTCTTTTGAAAAACAGTTGTGTCAGCTAGCTGACCAACTTTCTTCAGCTTAAGCATTTTCAAAGTGTCAGCCAGCTGACCAATTTTCAGCTGACTGATAAAACTAGTTTTCCGCTGCCAAATTGACAAGTTTTACAAATCAACCCTCGAAGTTTTTAAAGGCTATTCACCCCCCCTCTAGCCTTAACTGTTGCCTTCTGGACTTACAATTGGGACAGGTACTAACGGGCAACCCTGACGTAAATTAACCTACAAATTAAATGAAGTAAATGTCAATAAGGTACAATTTATTAATATATAACGTATATGTGAAGCAATGATGTCTATCTTATGAAAAGTGAGTACCTGAATAAAATGATCACCGTTTACTCTTCCGATACAAATCAATTTTGGATCGATTGGGGGCGCAGTTCTTAATGGTAAATATGTAAAACAATGACGACTATCTAATACCAGGAGAGCACGGTTGTAAAACGATGCCACTAAGTGCCCCATATCGTTTGCATCAAACAAATATTTCTTCGCATCAGTTTCTTCATGGTGTTCGAGTCTATTCTTCACTTTCTCAACACGTTTATGTTCAATAAACACACATACGTACAACTCTTGGTTTTTCATTAACTCCTGCGATAGATCTAATCGAACCCTACTCCATGAATTCTCATTTTGAAATAACAATCGTGCTATGACACGAAAACTGCAATGACCGTCAGCCGCTACATTCACCGTGTTCGTTATGTACTCGTAAAATCTCTTCGAGAATTGATTAATGTGACCACTAGCCATCCCGGCTCTAGTACGCTGTCGCACAACCTATTGAAATAAAACAGATTAAAGTCAACATAATAAATATATACATATTTTTTTGCGCCAAGTTAAAAATTTAAATTTACTTGCATCTTTGTCCTAGGCTGTGGTACCGTTGTGAAGTCGATGAAAGATAGATGCTCTCCATTACATACCCAAACAAATTAGCAGCTATCCTTCATCGATTCCACATACTCAAACAAATTAGGATCATGTTTGGTTGATTTGGACTTTTTAGCCTTTGGGCGCTTCGGACGACCACGAGTGCGAGTCTCGTCATGGGGCAAAATCAATGACGTTGTTACTGGCTCCGCAACCTCCATCATTCTTTTGAGTATCAACAATTTCTCTGGCGATGCGGCTCCATGAAATTTTGTAACAACAAGTTCCCAACTCTTATATAATCGAGTCTCCATTTCTAACGTAACACTAATATCAACATTCTCAATTTTTGCTGGTAACAATCTAATTTCCGTCAGAATGTATTAACCTGATCAATGGGAATTGACACGTCATTTCTCAGATATTCAGTTATATTATACGCACAAGATAGTCTGCATGCCTTTCTCAGTACACACTCACACAACAATGGGTCTACATGACCATCCTCGGGTAAATTGTTCATCTGATCGTATACATTATCTATCGCAATTGTCGATATCAAACTTCGTAGGTATTGAAATAATACTGATTTGAATTTATGTAGAACCATTGTTCGACTCTTCGCAAATGAACCCTTGATTGCAATATGTGATGTCTCAATGAGTGTGTAAATTTGTTTCCAACATGTCTCAAAGTCACCTTGGTTCGATTGAAGCTGTTTTTTCAACGCTAAATGTTAACTCTTCATCCTAAAATAAGATACAATTAATAACACTGTTAGGTATTTTTATATCATTTATAAATTTAGAGAAATAAATTAAATATTAAAAACATTTAAATACATGCTTGTTGTGTTATTGTCGAAATGCATTATATTATTCGTCCAACAAGATACAAATCTTTCCTTATACGGCCCTAACCATTGGTTCACGACATATTGAACGGCTACCGGATAATCAATGAAATCTGACTGTAGTCTCCGAAGGTATTCATCATATGATGACTCAGTTTGTGCGACACCAACGTATTCCAAGAAACGATAAATTGATCTCATAATTCTTTCGTGCAAAACATTTTCTTACAATTTGCCACAATGTTTTTATTAATATGCCACCGACAAAGAAAATATTTTGATGTTGGAAAAGTTACCTCAACTGCATTTATCAACACAAGTTCTCAATCAGTTACAATCACAGTGGGCAGAGAGGATTGATTTATCAATGCTTTCAAGATAGTAAGTGCTCAAATGTAGTTATCTTGTTGCTCAAACCCCATATAAACAGATGCAACCAATAATGTCATGTTTGTTGATGTGACAACAACGATCTCCAATAAGGGTAACTTGTACATGTTTGTCTTGTAAATGCAATCCATCAAGAAAACGTTTGGAAAAGAACGCAATAAGTCAACGCTCGTAGGGTGAGCAAAGAACAAATCCGTCAAATTGTAAGTCGACTCACATCTCCTATGATGATAGTAATATTCATGCTCAATCAATTTCGACACAAGTTGATGCATCTGCAATCGACCATCACACTCCAAAAATCTATTCTTCATATGACAATTGTACACAGTCTTTAATGAGGACTTATTATCTTTAAATTTTTGGTGTAAACCCATCAAAATGTCCTTTGGCTGAGTATTGTCATTTGACATATCCAGAACATATTCTTTCTCCTCTCGTACTAATCGACCAACATATGAGTGGCCATGCATATGAGACTCTTGTGAATGATTATGCACCTCACATTCAATCGAAAGTTCTCATTCTCCATCACCAAATACTTGTCTTCCCCACAAATGAAATGGACATCCACACTTCTTCTATCCACGTTCTCTCCTACCATCTTCCTTTGTTAATTCCTTTGTTACTTCTGTTGTTGTTTTACTCAAATTATCAACAACCTTGGATTTGGATTGACGATGATACCTATTACGTTCGCAACCCAAATACAGTAGTGGTCCTCTCTTACCCGTTCCACTGTCCGACCTAGTAATAACTATCACAAAACCATGTTCCTTTCCCGTGGCACGTACCCAATCACACAAATACTTTCGAGATGGAAAATATGCATACATTGTGAACACATTGGTGTAATCTACAACAATATCTTGAATTGGACCTGGATTTACAACACTAGGCTCCGTAGGGGATGTCTTTGAATCCTGAAAAAAAAAAATACATGTCAATTACACACTGTGCGGTTTTGCACACAAATGCACATATCTAGGCTTATGCGACCAACACTTTGTGCACAAAAGAAGGAGTGTGCGGCAAGTGATTTGCGCACAAAAGGAGGAGTGTGCAGTAAACGTTTGGTGCACAATAAGAGGCATGTGCGGTGAGTGTCTTGCACGCACAAGGAAGAGTGTGCGGCAAACCATAGCCGCACACGACAAACATCAGACATGTTTGGAATTTAGACAAAATTTGATGAAAAGTAAAATTTTAATCGAATAAAATGGAAGTAATACTTACATTATTTGTTTCAATTGCTTCTTTAGGCTCCATGTTTGATATTTTTTTAACAATATGATGTAGGTAGGGTTGAGGAGAAACTAAACAAAAGTGAGAATGGTGGGAAAGGAAGACCTACAGTAAGTCTACAAATTTTGGGGTGCAATTAGAATCTTCACATTTTATAAAATGGCATTACTATAATTAGGCTTTTTTGTGTTATTTTAGGTTGAAGGGTGTATTTTGTCATTTCACACGATGTCATTTTTGCAATTTTAAAACTTGGGGTGTAGGAAGAAGATGTTGGTGTGTGGTTAGCCTGACCCTATTTAGATTATGACAGATTTTTGACCAATATTTTGTTGGATGGAGACACACAACATGTAAACAAGTCTAACCCTGACACAACTAAAAAAGGATGAATCTTACAAAAAGAAATATATGAGTATTTATAGTTCAGAATACCTTAACGTAGCACTCAAATCTCTAAACGTAACATCATTTAAGGGAGTAAAATTACTTCACTACCAATAGTGTTACGTTTAGGGTCTCTCCTTATAGATATGGTCATATATAGCCTAATTTTTTTTTTAAAGCTCTTTTATGGACACTTTTACCAATGAACTATCTAAAATATCTTTGGTCGTCTAGTCGACCATAGTCAACTATATTGGTCATCTAGTCAACCATGTACAAAACTCGTGGTCGTCCAGTCGACTACGTCTGGTTCACTGATAAACCAAGACGACCAGAGTGGTTTATCATTGATTCACTTGGTTTGATATATATATATATATATATATATATATATATATATATAGAGAGAGAGAGAGAGAGAGAGATAATGTTACTTGAAAGGCAGCGACGATGGATGCAGAGGACGAGGACGACGATAGTGGATGTAGGCGGTGAACAATGAAGGATGAAGGAGGCGAAGGGGTTAGACTAACGGCGAGAAAGGAAAGAGAAGGAGAGGACAGCTATGTTTGAGCCCTTTGTGAGTCAAGAAAGCCTTTTATGGTTTGAAAGGTTTTAGGGGCATTTTGGAGAGTTGCCAATTTTTTGATCAAGAGGTCATATAAGATAAACACTTGGGTCAAATGACTCTACTTGAATAATACCACAAAAGGATACATGTAAAACCATCTAACCCAATTTTTTGCCCTTCACTTATGGCTTATGACAATGAATTGCAATCAGATGGCTACAAGCTCACACCAATTTTGGTCATAAGCTCAACAAACAACCAACCCAGGTGATGGCTTTTTCACTCGCAACGTTTTCTTTGGTACAAATGAATGGAATCAATTTTACAAAATTATGTGTGAGCTTTCAACATATTGAAAATTATTATAGAATAATAGCCCAATTAATATACAAGTAATATTGTAAATATTCATCAGTGTATCTTTGACTTTACAAAGTGTCAAACCTAGTATCCATGAGTTATCCATGATCATGAGTATATTCAACATTTTGCTATTCATTGGCATGAAATGTAAATATGAGGTAGTAATTGGAACAGGTAAGGTTGTCACCGGACACTAAGGATCCGAGGCCAAGAGGTAGGAGTTTGGACCCTATTTGGGTGAAGGCCGTAAATGGTGTCGGTACTCGGTGGTGGCTGGTGGTTTATGGTTCTGCGTAACATGAATGAATGTTGCAAGAGTCGATATGGTCTGTTGATCCCTAATTTTCTTTGACGTGCATTTGTGTTCAGGTAACATGAACCTCAATGTAACGTGCAACTTGTTCCGCCTCCCTCCAACCAAAAGCTGCCCTTCACCTTGATGGAGATTTCAATACCTGCAGTTAAAAACAAGAAGCTATATGCAACCCCATCAGACAACCAATTTTGAAGCTGTACAAAAACAACTAGTCGCAACACAAGCAATCCCTCATTTCCTCTATGGAAAAGCAAACTTATATTTGTTACTACTTTAACAGCACCATTAACTAAAGCCACCTTCTTCCCATGTACAATCATGCCTGATCATATAAACATTATGCTGATACATTTTACATTTACAACAGAATTAAAAAGACAAGGAAAATGAAGCAGAAGGCTAGCTAACTAACTATATTAATGTTACATCACTATTTCTCACGGCTCCCCAGTTGAGCTGCTGCATGGCAATCAACATTGCGGAATTCCTTCCAGTTCAGCTTCAAAGATGCAGAAACTTGAAAGTTTGAACACTGGCCTCCATTTTGTCCATTTCCGTCCTTTGCAGCAGTTACGAGCTGAAGAACGGCAGCCCACACAATGATCAGGCAGAGCTGCTCAAAATAGAATGAGAGTATCTCTGTTTCCATAAATTTGGACTCAAAATGCAAGGAAAACAGCTGGAACTTGACTGGTGTTGTAAGACTGGTCACAAGTGAGTGAAGGAGCAACAGTCCTTTGCTGGTATCAAGTGAAAAGCATCTTAAGCTCCTCAATACGAGCAGTTCGGACTTCCTGGTCGGTTAAGGCACCAGCTATCATCCGCTGTTTACGAGCTTGCACGGCCTCCATCCTTTCCTCAACAGTACCCTGAAATATTCCAACGAGCCTAATCAATCCAAAACTTTTTGAATTTGTACAAGTGCAGCAATCATTGGCCTGAAACTAGAGTTTATTTTCCACAAAGATATTCTTCTTGTCCAGTTCATTCACTTCTCAAGTCATCAAACCCACAACCACGTGCGGGGGAAGAAACAAAGAGCAAGAAATGACATGAAACAACAAAAGAATAAGGCAGCATGGGACATACCTTCACAATGAACCGTTTAATCATCACATTTTTCGTTTGTCCAATCCTGTGAATGCGCATGACAGCTTGTTCCTCCACAGCTGGATTCCACCATGGATCCTTAAAAAAAAGTTCAAGATGTGAGTGCATTTAGCATATACTAGATCTTTGTGCCCGTGCCTATGGCACGATGCCAGTATATCTGATTTCGTGAATTGAAACACGAACGTTTAAATAGAAGGTGCGATTTAAAAAAAATGTTACAAATAAGGGGTACATTACTTCAAGTGGTAGTTGAGGGGCGCTATTCGAACTCGACCCATAGTTGAGGGAGATTATTTGTAAGGAGTTATATGTAACTGACCTATAAACATTTGATTTTGTGGCGGAATCAACCGCTATGGCCAGATAGTCTCAGTAAATTAATTAAGTTATATTGTGAGATTATATTAATGTAAGGTTGATGTTTTGTAAGGGGTAATGGTTTAGAAGATTAATCTCAGGGTGTGACTGCTCATAATATTAATTGTAAGGGGTGACTTTGTAATAGGGTGAGAGAAAAATAGAAAGTCAAAAGTGGATAACTACTCTCACACATGTGAATGTGAGAGTGAATCCCAACCATTAAATTTTTTAAGATAATTTAATTTCAACCTCTAAATAGCTTTAGTCAATTGCACATGTGTTAGAATGAGCTCTATTGTAATATAAATATGTAAAGAGTAAATTTGGAGACTAAAGATGATCTAAATTACTCCACAGCTACATGACAACAATGCATAAAAGAGATGGCGCAAGCTGTGGTACTTAAGCCAGAAAATTTGCATTTAAAGGCAATCCTCAAACATGATAACATTACTCTCTTTCTTTGTATGTTTGTAATCTCAAGATGGTTTTGATCAAAGATCTTAACTGCACTCAATCAAAAACCACCACTCATACTTCTTACCAATATACTAATAACTGAAAAAAGGAGGTGCATCAACTAAATGTTTATTCAGTAGCAAAGTCCCTGCGAGATCATTCAATAACATTGTACGATAGTGAGAGCATGTAATAAAGTCTCCTTCCACGAACTGACAAACTTCCTTGTAACTTTTCAACAAAAAGAACCATAATCACCAATGATCCCTTGGGTTTTATCATAAATTTACCCACAAGCTCCCAAATAAAATTATCAAAATGCACATATTTCTAATCACCAACAAAATGACAATTTGGAGTGCTAGGCTACAGGGAAGGTGTCACCACAAGCCTAGCATAACTTGCAACTTTGATAAAATAGACATTCTTTCCAACTTGCAGACAGATAACTCTAATCTACTTATCACTCCAATCAAAGGGATCAACCCACAACTAATGTCACTCATTTCCTTAACATTGCATTGCAGTATAGGCAATCAGAGTATACAGGTAGGCAATGATACATACCATAACAAAGGCGTTTGATGCTGCCGTTAAGTTTATTCCAACTCCTCCAGCCTTCAATGACATTAGTAACACCTGTATCGAAACCAAAATCAAAAGTGAAGCCAATACTGCATGTGTACATAATTCAACACCACCCCTCACTCTCTTCGACCCTCCAAAGATTCCCAACCCATAGGTAGAGTGACAAACCAGGATGTTGCTTTCTTCTGAAAACTGCTTTATGACTTTTTCACGCTGCTGCTGGTTTAAAGTCCCATCAAGACGAAGAAATGGAATGGCATTCCTAGACAAATGCAAGGTCAGGGAAAATATCAGACCCCACCACATTTTTAAAAACTGGAAAAACTAATACTTCCCGAGCCAAACAGACTCGTGGTTCAAATAATTGCATATTCATGAAAAAAGAAATGGAACGCAAATTAGCTTAGATATTACACATAATGGAGAAAGGAAAAGGAAATATCAATATCAACACAATAAATCTTCACTGTCAACTTCAACCACATACTCTGTTTACATATGATCCATCCCACTTTGGTATGTTCATACGCATGTCTCGTCATAGTCATTCTATTGAATTCATTATCACGTGGATTCATAACCTATAGATACTCCACTGACCACATAGAAAATTTGTACACAAAAATGGTGCCAACCATAGAATAACAAGTCAGAAGACTCAAACAAATATCTTCCATTGATTTCTGGGAGCAAGAATTTTACCTGGAAAGAGGAATTTGCAAAAGGTCTAAAAAGGCAGTCCACTGACTAAATACAATGCTTTTGGAGCCCGATGAACGTTGATTTTCAAGTTCACGCAGCAGTGCCGAAACTTTTGATGATTCCACCCAGTTTTTCTCAATATCAATCTGAAATCTACTCTCAGTTGGTGCTGTAATAAGATCCTGCTTGCTTACTGTCTTTCTGACAAATAGAAAATGCAGTGTCAGATTACGACAAGCAAATTCCCTTTCCTGACCCCAAAGTCCCAAACCCCCAATCCCCCCCAAGAAAAAGAAAGCAAAAGTGTAACAGAAAGGGGTTCAATCAAGAGAAGAGTTTTCTTGTATAGAAACAACAACATATGAAGATACCTGCAAACAGGACAAAGACCAGAAGCAGGACTTCTCCAACTTGACAAGAGACATTCTCGACACAGGCGATGAGCACATGGCGTCAATACAGCATCTTCAAAAGCTTCAAGGCATATTGGGCATTCTCCCTGTTCCCCTTTACGTAACTCTTCCACAACCTCCTGAATATAAGCCCGTGAAGGCACATCCTTAACTTCCCCATCCACAGTGTCCCGACCACCCTTAAGGAAACGTTTTGCCAGCTTTTTTAAATCAGAAAATTCTTGAGTATCCCCTCGACTGGACAAAGCAAAGTGGTTAATCAACAATAGTTCTTCAAGGACATACAAAGACATACTCCCTCAATCTCACATATAGGCCAACTTCCCTTTTCTGGATGTCTCAAAAAATTTGGCCACTTACAAATCCAATGCACGTCAATTAACTAATTTCTCATTATAACCCTAACTAAGAAAGTTAAGACTTAAGTACACAAATGAAAATTTAAATAAAGGGTATAAACGAAAATCAATGTTTCTAGATAATTTATGTGGATGCATTTATGAGGAATCCTGAAAAAGTGAGCTTTTCTCTGGTGGCGAATATATGAGACTGAGGGAGTAAATATCTAGGACATTAACACAATCATATGTATGTGTACAGTGGCTCAAGAGTATAATACAGTAACTTATCTAACTAAAGTGTATTTTTTATGATGGAACGGATATCTTACATGTTCATGACAGAGAGATATATAGTGTCTTAATCAAGGGGTGTTAGGAATACTGAAACCCTTCTGCCTTCAGCCGTAAACAAAATACACAAGGAGAATATCTAGCAACTTTATGAATCAAGCAGCATGCAGCAAGATTCGGCCCACAAAATTCTCCTTTCAAGGGAACTAGAACATAGTCTGAATGATTTCATGAGGATCAAATTAGTGTTAGAAAGTTCCTGGCTGATTTTAACACGTTATTCTACGGTAAGCTCTTTTTCTTCTTTTTTGTTCCTTGGTCATGGCCCTTTCTTCTTGAGTGCATAAATATTTATACAATAACCCTCAAAAATGTTTGTGGGAATTGGTCATGGCCTTTGCTCCTTGAGAGCATACATATGGAATCAAAAGCTTCAATCTCCACCAGACATATGGCAGACAAAGATCAGTATACCGGTTTAAACTGAAACAAATGACAGAAAAATAACAACATGAACAAGAATGAATAGTGATGCATGCCTTGAGTCCTACCTCATCACAAGAAATGGATGGTCACAGCACTGACGAAGGCGCAAGAGTAACTCCAAAATAGACGCATAGTTATGCAGAACTCGCCCTTGCTCAACAAATTGATCGAATTTCACCTTTAAAAAACATTCCAGATTGTTATGCTCTTAATAGGAAATGCACTATTAAGATCAATGCTAGAAAAATGATCATTTATGATTGGGTACCTTGGATCTTTTAAACAAAGCCTCATAAAAGTCTTTTTCTGTTTCCGAGAGTTCACAATACACCACCTGAATGTCAGCCGGTGGGAGAACTAGAATTGGCCTGACACCCAGTATCATTAAGGAAATAGAAAGTACAATTATTAAAAAAAAAACTGCAAAGAATTAATAAGAAAAACATAATATTGCATAGCCATTTCTCACCTGCCCTCCCTGTCAGTGCTAAACTTTGTTCTTCTTAACATGATTGGCCTTAATATGGACTGTACCAACTTTAACCCCCTCTCATCACCCTCCTCAAAAGGTTTTTGAATAAGCTTATTCCACCTAAATTTAATAAGCAAACAGATAGAAATTCAAAACTCAAAGACTCGAACTCACATGAAACCTATTTAAAGCTCAAGTAAATTAAACTGAATTGGGTAGGGTTTTGAATCAGCTATATGCTTATAAACACATAGGAATGTATTCCACAAAAGCATGATGCGTATCACTTGTTCACACAACTTTTAGTTTATATGCTGAATGTATTTAGTTCGAGTTATTAAGCAAACCAACATGTGGAGAGTACAAACCTCACCAATCTTCATGAATCATGAGGCTTCGACCCCTAATAATAAGATAATTACCAAGTATGACTAGAACCAAATTAGAAACATAGGATCCCCACAACATGTTAATCTACTAAAAATTGCCATATCACATATCTGAAAAGGCACAAATGATGAATTGATATTTGCATAGTTCATTTGTAAATTCTACATCATTCTCCCTAAATTGTATACTGAAAAGCACCTTCTCTTCTCAGTAATTCTGAATTCTGGAAGGTCAAGGATACTTGCTTAATATATAACAGACAGATTCAGTTGAAGAAGAAAATGACAACAACCACATAAATAATCTCAATACACCAAAACTTTATATAAATCCAACAAACCCTTCAAATCCACAAAGATTGAAGAACAAAGTTGACAATGCTATAAACAAGCAATCAATAGAATTCAAATGCCTCCACACAAAGATCACCATGGTAGAGGAGAATATACCAAGCCCATCACTCAAAAAATAATACTCCCTTCATCATTAAAGAAGAGCCACATTTTTTTAGTAAATGTGGCATGAATTTTAAGACATTGAAGAAAATCTAGGTACCATATTACTAATAGGAAGTACAAAAAATCCTTCTTTGGAGATCACATAATGATTTTTGTTAATATATATGTATAATATAATATCTACATGTGTTGTAGGAGCATATTACAGGTGACAGGTCATGCCACATTCACCAAATAAATGTACACTTTTTAGGCAACTGACTTAATACTAATAAATTAACTGATAAAGAATTGAAACATACAGTCAACAGGAGTAGATGGCTCGACTTACCATGCCCAGCTTCCCCAAGGTTCAACCCTCAAGAACCGAAGAAGACTGTATATGTCCTCCAGGTTGTTCTGTAACAACAAACAATATGTCAGAAAATAATTACATGTCTACATCTGTAGTATTCATCTCAGTTAGTCATGACTGGAAGATATCAGGATTAGCAGTCACTAAAACGACTTCCATATTGCTTTAAATCCTATAAGGAAAACATGCAAAACATATGGTGTACAGGCGCAGCTTGTGAAAAATATAAAAAGTTGTGTTTTCATTGAAAAGTCAGTTTTTGAAACGCTTACATTTTATTAGAAAAGTTATCTAGCAACACAGTTTGAAAAGTTGGGTTTTGCACTGTGTATGGTACAAAAAATAAAATTTTAAAAAAGGGTTGGCTTTTGGAATTTTTTGAACAGTAGTAGATAATATTGATATAATTATCTCTGTTCGACCAAATTACCAACCCTCAAATAGTAGTATTAAAAAAAACTACTCCCACCGTCTCAAAATGAGCGTATTTTTGAAAAAGATTTGTCCCAAAGTGAGTGTCCCTTTTCTAAGGGGGTGACTAAATCCACTGTAGTCAACTATAATGTCCAAACATGCACTTGCAACACCATAAGGTGGACACCAATGGAATTTATGTATATGTATGACTAAATTTTCTTAAAAACCAACTTCTTTATTTTCCTTGAAAAATTAAAATGGGACACTCATTTTGGAGCTGGAGTACAACTTGTCATATAATATTAATTTTTCCTCACTAATTCAATTACTTGACAATTCATTCATCTATTACTATGATATTTATCAAAACCTCCAGCTTTTAATCTTAGGCTTTTCAAAAGCTCTTTTAAAGCTAAGATTTGCAAAACAAGCACCTGCTTTGCAGCTTTCGGAGTAAAATTTCCTACAAGCCATTAATGTACAAAAATCCTATATCACATAATTGATTACTAAACTACAGAAAACCATCAAAAACTTAATGCACATGCAATCAATTTGTTAACTGAACAACATTGACCCCACGTGCCTCGCAGCATTCTCACCGCTGAAAAATGAAGTTGTCTACTTGATCAACGAAGGAGCTGTTTCTAAGTTGGTCATTTTACAAACGGAGAAGGAATTTAACTTGTCAAACTGCTCTTTTGTGTGTGTGCTGGACCATTTGGATTGATAGGAATAGAAGGGTATTTGATAACAAGGAGAGGTCCTTATCTCAGTTGAAAGACAATGTGTTGCGCACCCTCCAGTCTTGGCGTTCACAAGATGCTAATACTTCTATTTCTCACTCTCATTCCTTTCTAGATTTTGTTAATAGTCTTTCCCTAGTTTAGCTTTTTGTGTATACTCCTAGTGTGCAAGGACTTATCGTCTTTCTTTATGCTTTTTAATATATAATACTCTTACTTATCAACAAAATAGTTGTCTACTTGATCAAGGAAAAGTCATGGGAGGGCGACCACCCAGACTAAACAGAAAATAGAAATCTTAAATCTAACAGAAGCTCAAATTTGTCATTGCGATATGACCTTGTTATGCAAACAAGAACACCAAGCTAAACTTGAAATTAGCAAAGATAATATATTAGAGGCAACAACCCAATGTATTACAATGTTAAATAACACGAATAAATATAACAACTTCAAAAATTAGATCAACATCTCACAAATTTTATAAGGTAGGGTCGGTTTGCATAATGTTAGAACCTTCATGATGTAGAATAGGTGGCCGAAACGTATATGAGCAAAGTTTTAGGAAAGAGTTCGAAGTTCAAGGGGTCCAACGACAATTTATAAAAGTTGGGTCGGAAGGAAGTTTTCACAGTTTCCGTTATGCACTAGTAAAAATCATTTAACGGTCGGCAGAACTTTAACGGAGCATAACTTTCACGTGCGGATGAATTACGGGACCCGCCGCATATCAAATCGAAGCTCTCGACGAGATCCACAAGACACAAAGTGTAACCCATGACGAGTTCGTTTTAAGCCTAAAAAACATTTTTTAAGCACTGTTACAGGCCTTTGAAGTTTTTTGGGTTTTTTGTCTATTTTTATTTAATTTTTCCTTTTAGGGTTTGATTTGTTTAGGGCATATAAATACCCTCTAAAACGTTTATTTCATAAAGTTGAGTTTCTTATTTTCTTGCTTGTGCTTGAAAACCCTTTAGAAATTTCTCATGGTAAGAGTTCCTTTGATTGTTTCGCTGCGTCACTTCAAAAAAAAAATACATACCTGTATAGGGGTACCAGTAAGACACCATCGGCGATCAGCAACAAGGGAAGCTGCAGCAATAGAAATCTGACTCTTAGAAGACTTTATAGTATGTGCTTCATCAAGCACCACTCTAAACCATCGCACTGAATAAAGTCCACCATTGTCTTCGGAATTCTGAAGAATGAAAGAGATATATAACATTATTACTTATCATCTTATGTTGAAGTATTAACTAATAAAACATACAATAGCAATATAAGCTACCTCTGCTGAAAATTCTGAAGCCAATACTCCGTAGGTAGTGAGTACAACATCACTCTGTGCTAAAATTTTGGCATCCTTTGGTCTACTTTGTCCATAATGAACATAAAGAGACAATGACCCTGGCTTTCCATGTGTTTCAATCTCCGCCTATCAAATACAAGCATGCAAATTCGGAGCATTCTTTATCACCTAACAAAATTGTGATAGCTTTCTTATAAAGAGAGTAAAATAAAATAAATAGCTGAACCTTCCACTGGCCAATAAGAGTCATAGGACATATGATCAGATTCCCACCACCAATGTGTGATTTCTGCTGCTTCATAAGCTTATCAAATCCTGGAAATTTTGTTGCTTTCTGTGGAACTGTGGGAGATTGATCTGAAACACTGCCCACCTCACTATTTCCACTGGATGACTGACTTTCGGATTCAATATCAATTGATCCACCTCTTCCCGTATGAGCGAGAAGGAGCGATATGGTCATGATGGTCTTCCCAAGCCCCATGGCATCTGCTAAAATCTTCAAAAACATTACCAAGTCAAAGTGCATAAAACCTGATCATTTAAGGCAAGGAAATATAAAGTTAAACAGGAACATACTCCTCCTCTTGCCATTTGAAGAGTGCTAGGAAATTCTACCGTAGCATCACCTGAAAATGAATTCACGTAGACGACAAACTCCCTCCTAGAAACCCCAAAAGAGACCCCGTTAGAATGTGGACAAAATACTCCTTTTATGTGTGTGTTTGTGTATGTGTGATAGAAACTAAAACTACTTGTCACTGAGGCGATATGCATCCCAACATGGGTGAAGAGTTGTTGCTGCATCATCAACACATTGTCCCTTCTCCAGCTGAATCATCCAATAAAGAGCCTGCTTTTGATAAGGGCGAAGATCACATTGGAGAGTGCTTGGGGGTACCATTTCCTGAAACAAGACACATTTAAAAAAAGTTGACCTGCTTTACATATAAATGCAGGTTTTAAATGTCATGTTACAGGACAAATACCTCTAATTCAGAATTATTTCCAACACCAACAAGATTGTCAAGGTCATTTTCTGAGATTGGCTCCTCAGTATCAACTGTATTTCCATTTGAAGATGGGTTCTTAAACTTGCGTGCATGTGACAATGGGGCAGGAACACCAGAACTGTCCTGTTAAGGTGGGATTAAATACCAAATCTGTAGTAACAGAAGTAACCCAGACCCGTATTTAACTTACCTTCGAGCTTAAAGATCGCTTCCTTGTGTACAAGTCACTGGGAGTGAATTCCGCCTAAAAAGAAGATAAGGATATTAAGAACATCCACATAAAAGAAAAAAATGGATAACGATGATATACTGTCTTAACCAAAATATATCAATAGCTCTAGATTTATTTCTTTTTCTTTTTTTTCTCTTTCTTTTTTATAAAACCAATAGCTATAGATGGCCAGTGAGCCATACAATATCATAATAAAACAGAATTAGTAATGTCAAACTTACTAAAATCAACATACTTTTTTAAAAGGGGTTAATCCAAGCAGTCGAAACAAAGTTGGAAGGGGGTGAATGACAGAGTCGTCCATTGCACTGCTAGCAACCTTAAGCGAAGTCTGATGGCTTTTCCGGAACATGGAACTGTTAATGTACACTCTGTAGAGGATACAGAAAAACATAAACCACTAGTCTGAACAGTATCCAAAGATGGCACTTGAAAGCTCATTTGTGTACTATCAAGCTCTTCCACCCAAAAGCATTAATTCGGTACCAACATACCTGATAGACAGAAGAATGGAGTCCATCACGCCCAGCACATCCGGAGCAGATTTACAAATACCTTCAATCTGAACCTTCTTATCTCTCACAAGTGGCAGAAGGCATCGAGACCACTCATTTGGTATACGCCCAATCTGGGCAGAAAATCAAGAAATTATATCATTTAAAATGCATAGACCACCTTCAGTAACATTTCGCAGCTCCCCCTTTATTTCTACTGTGTTTTACTCCCTATATTCCACTCAAAGGGTCTTACTATCCATTTGGGATGTTTCCTCCATAGTCTCATTTGAAAATAAAGCATACCATTCCCATGATGTTTGAACTTCACCCCTCATAATGAATTAAACAAGTTGATCACTATACCAATGAAATACTCCCTTCGGCCCAAGAAAAATTAGAAAATACTCCCACTTTTCTTAGTTATTTTATCTGAAATAAACTTTGACCAAAAATTGATAAATAAAAAAATTACTTATCCTTGCAAAATTCAAAAAAAAAATTGATAGTATTCTTAATATAGCATCAATGATTGAGATTTCATTACCTAACCCATAGTAAAAGAATGATAAATAGTGATTTGATATTGTCCTAGATTGACTTTTCAATAAGGAAATAGTACTACTTTTTTGGGTACGGAGGGAGTAGATGATAAGGATTACAGGCTTATGGCCGAGTATAGTTATGTAATTCATAAAATTTCGACTTTAAATTATGCACTTTTGACCTGAACCTAGAGAGTCCATTTTATCCGGGGGGTTCGAACTTTTAAGCAAAAACAGGTTGCATTTACAAATACAGCCATAACTCTTACCTAACAAATATTTCACCAGTAAATCTCATATTATTATTATTATTATTACTCAATAAAAGTATGATCTCATGAAAGAATACCTCGCCGGAATCATTGGTAGAGAACCTCACTATCTCCGAGCAAGCAGCTGTGGGCTGTCGTCCACGGCCACCGCCAAACTTCCCCTGCCCATTCAACTTTCTTTCAGAAGGAAAAGTAAAATGCACTTGATCACCAGGCCTTAGCCTCCTCCCTTTACAAGTAGACAATCCACTAACTTCACAACAACCCACGAACCACCACTCACTTCCATCCGTACTCGGTCTCCGATCCTTGTCTTCCTTGAGGGGCTCCAATTCACCATTACTTTCCATTGCCCTTCTATGGCTATGACTATCCTTAGAATTATAGTTTAGACCTTTCGACTTCGAATCTGCAACGCCAATTTCAGCCTTTGCTCTCGAATTCCTTGTCGAAACCTCGGGAGTAGTTGGAACTTCGGACTTTTTGAAGCTTGGGGTGTCGAAAATGATATTAATTGCAGCAGTGACATCATTGTTGGCCATGTGAAGTGCTCTGATTACGTCCATGTTGGAATAATCTTGGCCGACGATTGACCGGACCGTCGTAATTAGTTCGTCCGTTACTTTGGTTCCCATGAGAGATTATTGATGTGAATTAGAAAACGAAAAAAGAAAAACCCTAACCCTAACTCTTAAATTGAAAATTAAATAATTTTAATCATGAATCAACACTTTTAGAAAAGTATGCGTGTGTGCAAAGATTGATGGGTTTAGGGTACAATGAAGAAATCCCTAGCTAAATATTGAATTCAATAATTGTGTGAGTGGCGGGGTGGGGGTGAGGAACTGAGGGGTAGTCGATTTGATTGACAGTGAAGCATGCGCGCGAGATATCAGATTTCCCGCCATCTTCCTACGAGCATCACCATTGTTTTTTTTTTTTTTTTTTTTTTCTTAGCTAAGAATATCATGGGAGAGCTTTTGGTTTTATTCTTAAGAGGAAATAGAAAAAAAAAAATCTTAGCTAAGAATTTTTATAAAGAACTTTTTAACTTTTCCAGGCCTCATGTGTGAGAGAGAGAGAGGGGGCAAATGAAAATATTTTTTATTGGGATGCGTTAAATTTAATTTTTTTTATGTAAGAAGATGTATAAGAATATTATACAATTGAGAAATATATTTTTAAGTTGGTTAAGAAGAGAAAAATGTATAGATGGTAATGAGACCCAGCTAATAAGTTTTGTAAGAATTTTGAACAATGTGGATGCTCTAAGTCGAATGTACGAATGTGCGTGAAGTTGTGGACTACGTACGTACACGTGCTTATGTTTTAGGGTTGTGCAACTTTTGTCCAAACCGGACCAAACCCGTAAATTTGGATTGAGTCACCGGTGGTTAATATCATTTTTTATGCCCTGATTTTACTTTTTTTTTTTTTTGGTTTTTGTACCTTGATCTCATCAAATTTCATTATAAACATGTTTTTAATTATCATCAGATAGCATATCTTTCGTTAAATTTCTGTCAAAATTCAAAAGCTAACGACTGAAGATATGTAATCTGATGACAATTAAAAACGTATGTAATGTAATGATAACTAACGTTATCAACAAATCAATTGTTAGCTTTTCACTGAAATTTCACAAAAGATATATAATTTAATAATCATTGAAAATATTTATGATAACATTTGATGAGGTCGGTATAAAGGGTACCAAAAGCAAAAAGTACAATTTAGGTTACCAAAAATAATATTAACTCGATCAATACTTATGGTAGTAGTTATGATCCTAAATGTCATCAATCGATCAAGTGACTTAGTCTCGATATTAAAACTAATAAAGTTTGTTAGAATCAGACCAAACAAATATATATATATATATATATATATATATATATATAATATTTTTAAATCGCCTATAATATAAATAGCTTAAGAGTTTAAGTTATGGTTTCTTCTAACCCTAGGTAAGCTGTCAAAAAAAAAAAAAAAAAGTTGCGTACTACGAGTTTGAGAGGGAGACTCCCACCACCCCCACTAATCATTCAATTATCGACCACTCATGGCCACCTGCAACCACTGAGGTTCGATGCCACCACTAAGGTTGTAAACAAATTGAATTTTTTCATTCGATTCGCTTCGCTATTCGAAGCATTCGAATTCGATATTCGTATTCAAAACATTCAAATTCGAATTCGAATTTTTTTTATTCAATAAGGATTTGAATACGAGCGTGATGGTATTCGATTCGAATATTCGCGAATATTATTCAAATAAATTATATATTTAATATATATGTATAGTTAAGTTTTTATAAAAAACTAGGTTTTTCAAATCCTCAACAGTTACCGCACACCACAGTGCGACAGCCTCCTTCCAGATCCAGACTTCTTCAGAGTCTGTCCCCCAGCTTCGGTCGTCTTCCCCACATCCAATCGCCGCCCACAAAAGTATATATTTAACCCTCACCCAGCAGGCCAGCACCCTCCGTCTTCTCCCAGGCTTCGGAAACAACAACCCATGTCCAAGTTTCGGCCTACAAACCTCTGGCGCAACTCTCACCATTGCCATTCCCGATAAGCAAGCTCTCATCTCCCTCGCCTCCGACGAGCAAGCTCCTCTTTCAGGTCAATCTATCTCTCTCTCTTGAGGTTTTAATTTGATGTGTCGATAAATCACTTACTAGCGGAAACCCTTGACCAATCACGTCATGTTTACATAAGTTAGGAGTCAAAATTGGAAGAGACTAGTTATTTAAGATACTTGGCAATTGGCATGATTCATAAATTTATTCATTTGTTTGTGTTTAGTATGCCTATGTGTGTTTGTCGTGTGTATAGCAATTCAGGAAACGGGGCTTACCTTCCCATTGGCATCTATACTTGTATTGGGTATTTGAGAAAATGACTTTGTAAGTTGTAATGGAGCGCACTCTTCTGTTGTGAACCTCTTCAAGTTGTCTTTAGCAACCTTGTTTACATTTTTCTTCTTAACCCATATATCATGAACTTAATTCCTACTGATAAGTATGACAAAGAGAACTAAACGGCAATGAATAGAGAAGAATCCCAATCACGCATATATAGTTGATAGAACTAAATGGATATTGATCTAAACTGTCCAATGTATTTCAGTTCAGAGGTCTATCCATCAATATCATTTTAAATCAATTGGGGCACTTACCTTGCATAAGAAAAATGTGACAAATGAATCTTTAGGCTTCAAAATCAATACTCTCTCTCTCTCCTCATCTTAATTTATATTTGACCTTTTTAATAGTTATGCCAAATTCTTATGAATAGAGAGAAAATGTCAAATTAGTGCACTATTATGAGAACTAATTTGTTCTTGTTCAAAAAATTTCAATCAAGATTAAATGCTACTTGTACATATCCAAATAAAAATTATGGTGGTTGAAGGATGGATATACTGCGTAGTTAGTGGTGATTAGTTAGTGTTAAGTTAGAGTGTCTGTGAGGTATTGTGGTTGACACGTCTGCTTGTCCTACGAAACCAATTCGAGTATTTTGTGATAAGGAAGCAACACGTGATATTGTGCATAACACAGTTCATCATGATCGAATGAAACATGTGGAGGTAGATAGATTTTTCATAAAAGAGAAGATAAATGATGACATTGTTGAGCTGCCAAAAATTATCTCACATGGCCAGTTAGCTAACATTCTCACTAAAGTAGTTTCATCAATAGTGTTTTTCAAGCTTTTAAGCAAGTTGGGCACGAGTGACTAGAGCTGGCAATGGACCAGCCTGATCCGGATCTAGTGGGCCAAAGTCATATTTTGGGGTTGGGTCGATCCGACCTGAAAATATATGGGCCTATCAAAATGCTAGCCCGGACCGGCCTGTCTTAAGCCTCTGGGCCACTAGGGCGGGGCGGGGCGGGCGAAATAAAATCAATCATAAGCATAAAGTTATAAATTTTACAATTCATAGTCCAAAAACATGTGATGAAAAACCTAATGTATGTAGCACGCGAAAAAAAATACAATAATTCATTTTATGTATATCTTCCATGTACCAACTTAGGGGGAGTGTTAAGATATTACAATATATTTTATGTATATCTTCTAGCTAACATATAGGAGCTGGAGTTTCGTTATGACTCACCTCCCTAAAACCCCATATAAAATTATAAATAGTTGTACACTCCCAGTTCAACAACAATAATAATAATAACAAGGGTTCTTCTTATTCTTAAGTTACGCAACAGTAATTACAAAGATGACAGACAATAATAGTTACCACAAACACAATTGGAAAATTGTTCATGACGTTTGATTAATTGGGGAATAATTCTAAATCAAATTGATGAGATATCATAAGCAACTACTATCCTATTGGACTACTATAAATAAAGAGTAACACAACATTTATGGCTCTCAAAATATTACTACTACTTCAAATTAGTAATTTTGATTATAAAGTAGTCTAGTTGTCCTTTGTCTTTCAAATCATCATAGCAAATTTAGCTTCATGTACTTAAACTAGATTCACCTTTTAGTACTTTGTGATTGTCTTTATCACGGGAAAATGCTGGTCTGAATACAGATAATGGATGTTAGTGGCACTTACAGAAGGGCAGGGAAGTGATTGTTCCTCTCACTCCTTCAAGTACTATGTAGTAGGTCAAACCTTGATCCTAATGGATGTTGGTGAAAGGTTTAATAACACATATAGTCCTATGAGACTGCAACATATAAGATATGGTTGTTATCAACCAATATTCTCATGGCTAGTCCTACGGAGCTTAGACTCGACAACTTGTTCTTGGGCTCAAGGGAAGAGGTGACTATTCCAGAGTTGGAAGCCTCGCCACTTGGTCTAGCATGAATGCCATATGACCCAAGTTGTCGCTTAGGCCCCATGGTTGCTATTTGGACGATGTGCATCACAGGGCCGGTCTTGAACTCTGGGTGGTCCAGAGCAAAAAGAAAAAAAGAGGCCCTTAAAAAATAGAAAAATAAAATTTTTAGACAAACAACTTTTTGACTTTTCACATTTGAAGTATTGAAAATATATAACACCTACAAACATATAAGAAAAATAAGTATTAAATAATTACTAAAAATTGATATTCTCATTCGTTTAAACAGTTTGCAATAAAAAGAATATACTCAATGATTTTTTATTTTTTTATTTTTGACTTCTGAATGAATATTTTGTTGGTAACATGTGTGCACTATAAATTCAAGTAAAAAAAATCAACTGACAAAGCTAAAAATTAAATAAACATAAGAAATAAAAATTATAATCACATAACAATAAAATTTGATTTTTACTTCAAATATTGATATTATATACTCAATGATTATTATAATTGCACATATATTTCAATTTAAGTAATTGTTATTTTTTTTATGACCCAGGTAACAAAATTTGATGGTCAACTTAATTTTTTTATAAGTAAAATTTAGCGAACCCAAAATAAAATTAAGGTTGAATAACTCTATTGGATATGAATACAAAATATTTATCTTTATATAGTAACTCCTTATCTATTAGGTTCCGGAATAAATTAAAACATAAATAAGTAGTATTGAAGTTAGTAATAAAATAAAAAAAAATACTTAACCACAATGATTATACTTACAGTACAAGTGAAGGATAAAGATGAAAGATTATAAAATTTATAAGCATAATTTTTTGAGTTGATTATATATATAAAACATCCCAAAATAGTATAGGGGACTAGTATACCCAAAACAAATTTTAAAAGTGGCGATGCTAAGGGTTTGAACCAGGGACTTCCACTTCCTTGTCATCCAATTACACTATTACAAATCAATTGAGCCAAAAATCAATTGGTATAATCTATATTACAATACACATCCAAAAACACGTGTACAATTGGGAAAAAGCTATTCAGAGGCTGAGATTGATTTTTTTATAAGGATCCAACGGCCTAGATCAAGTTTAGAGTTCACATGTGTGAACAACGGTTGTCCAACTTCCCCCACTTTCTCTCCTTCGCAATCCTTTTTCTCCTTCTCTCACTATATTGCGACAGTCTCCTCTCTACCGGTTGTCTGTGTCCCTCTCTCCTCTCCGAATTATGTTAGAGTTATGACTGCTTCTTCCGACTTTGTTGGTCCTTTTCATCATCCAATTTGGGTAGTGCAAATCTTTAGTCTGTTTGGAGTGGGTTCAATGGATCTACAAAACCCACCATATCTCTATGTCAAGCTCTGTGTGTCACGTTCGGGATCTACAAAACCCACCCTCTCTCTCTGTCAAGCTCTGTGTGTCACGTTCGGCTATTTCTATCCGAGCCCCATCAATCTTTGTAAGATATTTCTCTGAATCAGATTTACATGTTTGTATTCTTCTGCTTTCTTCTGTGTTTGTGTTCTTCAGCTTTCTTCCATGCTTGTGTTCTTCTGTTGTCTTCCTTGTTTGCCTTCTTCTTTTTCCTAATTTTTCTTTCTTTTCGGGACCCAATAGAACCCGAAAATTGTTTTTGAAGAATAGTTCAAATGAAACAAATCAAAACTAGGGAGAAACTAATGAGTCTGCGAGAAATATATATGTACTATTTGATGGGCTAAGTGATGGGGATTAGAAATGAGTGATGACTACAAAATAAGATTTTAATAGATGATTAGTACGAGCGTAAGTATTTTGTGTTCTTCTGTCTTTCTGTTTGTAATTTTTTTTATTTGAAATAAAATTTTCTTTCTTTTTTCAGTATCCAGTTAATTTGAATCGGATTTGCCATCTATAATTTGTGTTCTTCTGCTTTCTTCCCTGTTTGTGTTCTTTTGCTTTCTTCCCTGTTTGCCTTCTTCTTTTTCCTAAATTTTCTTTCTTTTCGAGGAACTCTTGAATTACACCAAAGAAAAACGGTATAAAACTAATAAATAAGCTTCATTAACAATTATAACCTCCAAAATTGTTCAAAATAATACAAAAGTTATAAAACTAAACAAAACCACAGCGAACTCAAATCAAAGATCTTCTTTCGAGCTCAAATATGGAAACAAAAACAGAAACATTGGGAGTGATCCGGCCAAAATTAATAATTCAGACTCACCTGGTACTTAGAATCTTAGAGAGAGAAAGAGTAGAGAAAGAGAGGCGTCTGGCTCGAAGATTGGTCTGCAACCGAAGAAAAGTCTTTCCCCCAAAATGAATTAGTTTTTGGTTGGCCGTCAGCATCATATACCAACTTTTTCCTTTTTTCCTTTTATTATTTTTTCACAATTACTTATACGTACGGTACAACTAACTGTTTGTACACTATTTGCACATTACTGATTTTCTATTGATCGCTTCTCTCTCCAAAATTTTTAGTATCAAATACATCCACAGATACGTACAATAACATTAGCCTACATTTTATGTATCTAATAATAATGCAAATTATTTTAGGTACTGTGTTGATTCTTATGTTAGATTTATATCTGTTCAGTTCATTACATTTAGTTTTATACTTTAATGGCTAATCGAGTTGCGTATCGATTAGCGTGGCAACTGTGTATAGAACTTTGCCTAGTATAGTTTTTATAGGACTTTACTGATTCAACGGAAGACCTCTCCACTAGCTTTATCGGAAGACCTGCTTAAAGCCCACAAACGGTAGACCTCGTGTCCACCTGATCTTCTATGACGTGTCCTATCCAGCAATGACTCATTGGATTAATTCAAACTTATCTTGATCATTATTTGAATTAATCCAAGACATTCCCTGACATATCAAGCCGCCGAAAGCAACTTTCCGAAAAGCAGGAAGACTTTTCGCCCCGAACGAAAGGTGAAAGGCATCGCCTCCTACTTTCTGCAACAACTCTCAGATCTGACACCTAAATCGCCCACTCTTTGAAGATCTCAGAAATCATTACCTGCTCTAGATATCTGTGAAGACGAAAATCCTTGACTGACAGCCCCATGCATTTAATGCATTGTTGAAAAGAGCTGTTGAAGTATTCGTCTTCCCCAATGGATCTTTTGAAGTGCACCTGCTATAAATGTTGCCATTGAAGACTGGAACGAAAGAGCACTGTACATAATCAATCGAACACTTAAAGGATTGCTTTGAAACTTCATAACTCCAAGTCTTACAGCTCAGTGCAATCAAGAGATCCTCAACAGATCTAGAAGTCCTCGTCAACAACAAGAAGCTGCTCATCAACATCCATTGTTTTATCTTCTTGTTGTTTACATCCATTTACTATACTTCTGCACGAATTAAATATCTCGTATTTACAGATATTTAATTCCATAGATCCCAAACACAAGTCAATATTTTGTACACGATCCATTAGGGATATTCTTTGTAATTGATCTAGTGGAAAACATAGTGCACTATTTAAATCCAAGGTTGACTGCCTTGGTGGTGGACGTAGCACTCTTTATAGTGTGAACCATCCCAAAATACTTGTGTTATTTCTTATCTGTTTGTTTGTCATTTGATCTGGTCATTACTTTGATTATCTTTATCCATTTACAGCAGAACTTAAGTAACTTGTAAAAGGTCTACCGGTAGTCCTTATCGGCAGACCTGGAGCAACTATCTTGAAGGTCTTCCGCTACTTCATTCTCTTCGATAGATTGCAAGTATCCTTCAAAGAATTTACTTAAAAGTTTTAAGTGTTTAATAAGCTATTCAACCCCCCCCCCTTCTAGCTTATTATTGTGCCCATTGGGACCCACATACTGTAATCCTGTTATCGCTCAATCAATGTCTTAATCTTAACCAAAGGATTGGCTCAGTAGCTTGATATGTCTTAATCTTAATCAAGGTTGAACCAAATTTTCCAAACATTACATCCCCCTCCGAGTTTCAGAAAGCATCGGGTTATAAATTCGACTCATTTCTATATCTCATTTGACAAAACTATGACCATTTACTAAATTATCCCTCCTTTAATCTTTTTAATATTCTTCTTAATTATCTACGTAGCAACAACTTTCACAGTATGGACCAACCTTCATGTTCAACAAAAGGAAAAGAACCAGCGCCACCAACTATACAAGAGGTATCACTATTTTGAAAAAGATGTATTGTCATTGTCATACTTACATGCTACATATGTCTGTTCACTTATATATATAGATGTATATGATCATGACATATATGTTTTTTATTAAGACTAAACACTTCATTATGTCGTCCTATATAAATTTTACACACATGTTGAAAATATCACAATTTTATATTATGCCATTGTTATACTTCCATGCTACATATGTATGTTCACTTATAGATATAGACGTATTTGATCGTGACATATATGTCTTTTATTAAGATTAAAACACTTCATTATATCGTCCTAGAACAATTTTGCACACATGTTGAAAATATTACAGTGCCAACATTTATATTATGTCATTGCCATACTTCCATGCTACATGTCTATTCACTTATATATATATCAATGTCAAACATTCATTTTATGTCATATACGTATGTAAACTTATATTTATTATATAGCTTATTTAATTACCTTAATTGCTATAGGACAACGATTTTGAATTGGTCGTGTGATTGAGTTGAATGAGAGCCCATCAACTCTCTTTGAACATGGAGTTGGGAGAAAGCTCATCTTCTAAGATTCACATACCCAATCGTAATACTTCTGCATCATTAGAAAGGACATCTATCGCGTCAATACGTCCAACACCTCGTGGTAGACGTGGAATTGGTCAATTAAGACGTTTTGTAAGAGAAAGAGCCGAACGAGAAAGAACTCAACCAAATACCGAAATGCATTCTTCAAACATTGTTCTTCATCCTTCGAGACGTGCATTAGGACAAAGGAGACACCAAATGCATGCCTCCCAACAACGCACTGCTTCTATTATGTAACTTACTTTCACATTCACTACTCTTTAATTCAAATAAACATACCTTAACACCTTATAATTCGATGTTTTAAATGTAGACCAACCGTACTAGAAGAACTCTCATAACTGAAGAAGAACATGACCAAATAAGTGACTTTGAAGATGTTGTGATTCATGTACCCACCATTGAAAATCAACTATTTTTTAATCAAAGTCGACATTTCCTTGGAAAAATGGACGTCATTTGTCAACACTGCAAAGCATTACACTGGATAGAAGAGAGATTGGTTGGCTCTGCTAGGTCTAATCCCAAATTTGGAACATGTTTCTCTCAAGGGAAAACCAAGCTTCCTCCACTTCGTGATCCACCCACTATGTTTAAGACATTATATGAAGGTAGTGACGACCGGCCAAAATCATTTTTTCAGCACATTCGACAATATAATTTAGCAAATGCCTTTACAAGCCTTGGATGTACAATAGATCGCAGTGTCCTGATCGGGAGGGGTCCTTATAGCTTCACTATCCATAGTGTGTATCGCACTCACAACCTAATACAAATCACGTATATGCTCAGCTTTATATATACGATCCGGTGACTACCTTAAATAGTCGTGAACATCAAAATCCGACTTTGAATCGAGAACTCTTAGCCATGATCCAAGAATGTTTGTTACAAAACAATCCATTTGTAACCAAATTTTGTCAAGCTCACGAAATATTACAACAAAATCAAGATCAACCTAATCAAGATTTGCCAGCATTTTTGCGTTACAATCTGAGAACAGATCCACGACGGTATAATGCACCAACAATAGATGAGATATCGATTGCAGTAATATTGTCGGGTGATGGTACTGAAAGAAGGGGATTGTGAGTGACACGGGGTTTCTCCGGATCTCGCGTTGTTTAGGGGAAAACGAGATTCGGAAAAGGCAACGCTCTTTTCATTCCATCTTCCCTTGTTTAGGGGAAAACGAAATTAAAAGTGCAAAAAGAGTGTTTCAAAGAGCGTGTGGGAATACGCCCGGCCTCATTGTGGGTGTTTTGGTCTACTGTGAGTGCTTTTGATTTTTCTATATCTCATCCTCTCTTGTTTAGGAAAAAACAAGATTCAGAAAATGCAATGCCTTTTTCATTCTATCTTCCCTTGTTTAGGGGAAAACAAAATTAAAAGTGCAAAAAGGATGTTACAAGGGCGCGTGTGTCATAACCCGACCCCGATTTCAACACGAAATCCAAAGGTCGTGCCGCTGAAACTAACATAAGAAGACAAGCACTTGTTAAACAGTAGTGCGAGTCGAACAGTCGAGCTAACAAGCTCTAAACATGAACAAAAAGCCGTACTAAAATACGGGATTTCAAAAATCGAATTAGCGGAAGCAATAAGGAAATGAAGTCCCGAGCCATGAAGCTTGAAACCAAAGCCAAAGAAACCAAGAGAGATATTATCTATCAAAGGGGGGAAAACAAAACTCGCGTGCCGCAACATTGCAGACGCTGAACAAACCATCGGCACTCCAAGCTGGCGTTTCAACAAAGAACCAACCTGATATAACAATTACCCACGACTAAAGCATACTGGGGTTAACCAACAACTATAACAATTTAGAATAAAGAAAAGCCCCAAAGCTACTGCGTGCCCAAGAGACAACTGAAATAAATACTAAAACCACGAACAAGGCACGACATAACACGTCGGCCCAAGAAAGAACCAATACAAATACCCAATATCTACCCGGCCGTAAAGTCTATATAACTTTACAAAATCGATCTCACAAGAATAGCAAAGTACATAATACGTGTGACGATGCTAAAAAAAAATAGGACTCCACAAACTACTACTTAAGGAAGTTTGATGCTACTACTACGAACCACACGATCTAATCTCGATCTATCGATCAGTTGCGCTTTGCTACAGTTATGATCTACTCGACCTCAACGCGGCTACCAATTTACTGCAACTAGAAAACAAAGTACGGAATGAGTCATAATGACCCAGTACGCTACTACAAGAGATATGTAACATATAATTATGTAACATAAAAATAATCATGGTGTCATTTTACAAATGACATAAAAACCCATGAAGAGGCGTCGTATCGTTTAGATACTCCACAAAATGGTCACTTCTTTTTACTTACTAAACCGTCCAAATCAACCAGGGTGTAATTCCCTGTTCAAACACAAATCAAATGAATTAGAACGTAGTTCCCATGAAAACATCATATGCAAGTATATATAATTATATATATACTAATCAAACTATTCATAAAATCATTAAGTATAAGTGTGCATATTTATATATATACACATCAAGCCTTTCATAGAATCATTAAGTAAAAGTATGTATATCTAAATATATACATATCAAATCATTCATAGAATCATAATGTACAAGTATGTATACTTACATATATACACCTCAAGTATTTTAATAATACACAATCAAGATAAACACGGTCAATTAGATCTCATGTTCAACTAATACTTTGCTATCACATAAGTGCCCATACTAAGCCACATAAGGGATAGAGAAGATACCGAATCAATGTCGTTGTGTCGCTCCTGCAATCACAACCGTTAAACTGTTTTGTGATTACGATGTACGTGATTGATACATTGATGTACTGAGGACACCCCTCAGCCGAATTAGCATAATCCATGCGCTCTATTGGTTACGACAATGGGCTAACTTCCCCACCGAGGCCAACAGTGGAGGGTGTGTGAACTGTCTTATGTACGGCGATACATAGAAATCACGGATCCCATAATTCGTGAAGACGATGCATCGTCCTACCATCAACGTATAAACTCAAATAATGCCAGATGGACTTATATGCAACGCACAGGTAGGTGTTTTTATATGCAATGCACAAGTTGATGTTTACTTGCCATGAAACCAAATAAGTAACGAACACCTTGTCCAATGTCAAGTAGGTGAATTACTCTACTACATATTCATGATTATGCACATAATTGTAATAATAATTTAAATCACGTTTGAGAGTCTCGAAAGCACAAGTTTCGAGTTGTCCACACTAAACAATTCAAGTTCCAAAACTAGTAATCTAGTCAAATGGAATCTAGTTAACATAGGATCTCACCACGATTCCCGTAAGGTTCAATTGTTCCTTAAGCTGGACTCCGTTGAGTCTTGACTACAATTCCAACCAAATAGGGTATAAATGCTATATGCATTTCTAGCCCTTCTATGTTCTTGTTTAAGGCATAGCTAGATTCTCGTTCCATTTAGGAACCCTAGTTCACGTATCAATAAGTCAAGTAGAAGATGGAAGCCTAAGTTGATTAATATCAAATCAAGCCCTAATTCAATTCAAGTTCATAATCCCACCTATTAGTGGAATCCAAATTTCAATGCAAGTTTACAACCCAATAGTAGAACATGCGTGAAGGCAAGAAACATTATATGCTTAATTATGCTTTCATAAGTCATAATATCTAATAAGCATAGATGTTTATTTATAGCATAAATCCAAGTTAAGTTCTTAACTTAACAAATACTAAATCACATATTGTCCAAGACTACTATGTTAGTATAGGGTCATTAAATCATTTAGATTATAAATAATAAATGCATCCTAGAATGATAATTCATCCTATCGTCCAAAATCCACAGTAGTCCATGTATTAAACAAAACTAACAAGTTCAAATATTACAAATCACTCTACGCAGCAATCTTGCTAATTGCATTAAAAATTCTTCTCAACTCCAAATGTACTGAATATTACTTATTCAGAAACTAGGCTCTTTAAACTATAACTTAGCCTTTTAAACCACTTCATTCGGACTTATATTCATCAATCTATGATCATATCAAGATCAAACTAATAATCTGTTTTTCTGTTATGATTATTCTGCCCAGTCAATTTATAAATTTGACAATTAATTCCTCACAACTCCAAATTTCATGAATTTTATATATTCATAAACTAGACTCTTGGAACTATAATTTAACACTTTAAAGTACTCTATTTGGACATGTATTCTTCATAATACAATCACCTTAATTTCATGTTAAAAATCTGGTTCTATGTTGTGACTCATTCTGCGTAGTCAACTTGTAAATTCAACCATGAATCGCTCACAACTCCAAATGAGGGGATTATTGCCTAGTCCGAAACTAGATTCTTGAAACTATATTTTTCCATTTTAAAACACTCCAATTAAATTTGTATTCATTAATTTATGATCACATGAAGATCATGTTAATAACCAGCCCCTTGTTCAGACTCACTGTCGCATCCATGGTTCATGATTCATTAAAAATACTTCCCGAACTCGAAAATTTATTAAAATTTACAGAGCATCAGTTAACATACACATTACCAACATGAAATATTTTTAGGAAATTCCATGTAGTGGATTAGTACCAATAGTTTTCGGAAAATAGCCCAAAATTAGGACTGAATCAGTGAGGTTTCTTCCTAATTGGTGAAATGCTAAACTAGTCAACTCATTGAAGTTTCCAATCCCAACAAGTCCATGAACATTAGTTGTTCCAAGTCATGTTTAGAATACTTTTAATGCTATACACAAACCCAATTTATTAAGTGTAGAGGGCTTCCCTAAAATTATTCAGATTTTAACCCTGACGTGAAAAATTCTTTAAAGTTAACAATTGCAATGAGTTCCTTCACAATAATTACTCCTAAGCACAATTAGAACCACATTCATGCTTTACCCAAACCCAAATTAATAACTTAACAAAGCAGCCCCATAATTTCCAGATTTATAACTTGTTGAAATGAAGATTTCTACTTTACAAGAAGTCTTCCTAAGCATGTATACTACAACTATTATGAAGGGAGTATGTCATTATATTAAATGTACAAATTTTCAGGGATTGGTAGCATACCTTAAGCCTAGAAAATGCTGATAAAAATGAAAACAAAGTAAGGATTAGTAGTCTCCTCGTCGATAGCTACGATTGGGTGGTCTCGAATCCAAAATCGGGTGGCCGGATCTTCGGGAAATCACAAAACACACACTAATCTTACCTCCAATCACCCACACTCAAGCTCCACCATTGTTGAACACGAAATATATGATGTTAGGAGGTGTAATGAGTGGAGTTCTACAGCCATGGTACACTAAGAGGTGAGAAAGTGAGTGGGGCAAGTGACAAGCTCTTATAGGTCAATTTTTAAGTAAGATTAAGTCCCTAATTGAGGACTTAGTGCTAAAATTTTAACTTAGGCTTAATCCACTCTAATTAAGGTCCAAGATCAGGTTTGTTTGAATTCATTAGGAGTCTTCAAGTAAATCCAATAAACAAGGCAAAATTCAAATTTCTGGAAATACCGAGAATAAATTATTCAGTCAACTTTAAAAATGCGCATTTACTGAAGTACAAGTCCAAAAATTACGTATTAGGTACGGTTAGAAAGATCTTGAAGTCTAGTTGCTAACGCATCAAACGGATCTTAATTCCGAGTTATCTACAAAAACTATGGCAAAATTACTATAGCCCTATCATGGCCGAGGCGAATACACAAGTCACACCGAAAATGAAACACGAGCGTGTTCAAACTTAAACACGACAAAACCAAAATAATATCAAGTTAATCTCAAGGTCCCCCTAGTCATCCAGGGCCAAACGTAGGATCAAAATAATATTAACCGAGTAATACGACAATAAACACAACGGTATGAACTCGTACGACAACACGGTAACTAAAATCGTGAATCAGATAATCAAACTTACGATGACAACTATTATGAATGTCGTGGCCACATGTAAACTTGTAATCATGGTTATTATGAATGTAAATGCATCCGAGTAAGTACACTAAGATCTAGGATCTCTCGAAGGTCGCGAGCAAGAACGAAGCACGTAAACGTTCTACCGAGTCAAGTACTTAAGGATTCGGGATCTCACAGTGTGGGAATACGCCCGTCCTCACTGTGGACTCAAACTGTTGTAACAGAGTCGCCATCTTTATTTTAAGGAGAAATCAAGAAAAAATAATCAGATTTTGTAAAAATGTTTAGAGGCTAAATTACGAGGTGAGAAGGTGTTAGGCACCCAACTCGCCCTTTCGGTCTCAAAAACAAGTTTTTTGGCTAAATATGATTTTATTATATTTATTTAACAATTAAAATAAAGCATTTAAATATACATATCTATACATATATTATTACAAACTTGCAGCAGTCTCTTTCCATAAATTACAAATATATTTATAAATATTTGGTCATAATAATGGCTCTTTTTAGTGCTATTTTCAATAGAAATCAAGGCAGCATAACTGCTTATATTTATTACATCGAGTCGGCTGAAAATAAGCACTTTTATATTAAAACTTTAAATAGCCTACCTTTTGAAGCGTGGGGGCCTTTATCCCGTACCACTAACTTCTAGTAGATTTTTAGGGGCGCTCGCTATGTCCTTCCGGGAGAGGGAGTATTTCGTTGTTACGGAGATTCGGGCAGAGTAATTGCTTCCGAAAGTTGCTTTCTGGCACCGGGAAATGGGCGGAGCAACTGCTTGCTTTTTTCCTGTTGTTTGCTTATTGACGACGGAAATCGGGCAGAGCAACTGCTTGCTTCTTGCGGATTTGGCGTTTGGATTCGGACAGGGCAACTGCTCTTTTTGGGATTTTTGGACCGGTGGAAAAGGGTGGAATCCTAGCGGGGAAGCTAAGGTTCACTTTGACCGGTTGGTTTTATGTTTGAGGGAGATTTGACGGAGCTTTGAGGCTTGAGGGAGGGATTTCTCTCAGGATGATCACTCTCTGCGTAAACTTTCAGCGGTGTGTGAACTGTGTGCGATGAATGTGAAGTTTGCGGTGTGATTTTTCACTACCCGGATGCCTCTATTTATAGGCTGGAGAAGGGACTCCTTCGTCATTAAGTTTTCTTCTTTTGTGCTTCATCGGATTGTACCGCACGCTTGAGATATTGTACCGAAGGCAAAGAGCTACAGTGTACAAGGCACTATTGGGTGCCACCCATGGGCCATGGGGGAGGTGGGCGCCGCACCTGGTGTGCATGTGGGTGGCGCCATGGCTTCTTTTTGGCCTCCTTTTTGACACTTTGGCCCCCTGCATTTTACTGTTTGTGCATCCTACTTTTTCTTTTTCATTTTTAACCATGTAACTTGACATTGGTTAATGTTTAACAGGTTTTGATATTTCATGTCATGTTACGTACAAGGAGTATAAAATTGAGGTGTCTACAGGGATCAAGAGATATTGTTGTGTATTACAAAGGAGACCAAGGCTTAATGCGGATCAATGAATGTCACCCAACATATCCACCATTGCATTACGTGTTATTGTTTCCATTTGGGGAGCTAGGGTGAGAACCATGAAGGACGCTTTGAGATGTGGGTATAGATTCTCCAAGTACAACAACAAGAAATCGACTCACAATGATGGATTATTATAGTTATCGTCTATTCCAACGAACTTCAGAATATTCAATCATTTTGAGAGCCCAACAACTGTTTCAGGAATTTTTGGTGGATGTGTGGGCTGCAACGAAGCAACCGTCTTCACTACATTAGAGAAAACAACCTTCAATTTTTTCGTGTTGATCGCTATAAAGACCTTGAAGAAATCCATGATCAAGAGGGATCAAGACCAGATCAAACTGGTACAATATTTATTCTCCCATCTTCTTTCAGTGGTGGACCAAGACAGATGTATGAAAATTTTCAGGATTCTATGTCAATTACTCGCGCATACAAACACCCAGATTTTTTTTTAACCATGACTGCCAACCCAACGTGGCCGAAAATTAACGATGCTCTACTACTTAATCAAACTGATGTTGATCGACCAGATTTGGTTGCACGAGTTTTTGAATTAAAGAGAAGACAATTGATTAAAAACAGTTAAAGAAAAGAGGGTGTTTGGACGAATAGAAGCATATGTTTTTACAATCGAGTTTCAAAAAAGAGGATTGCCTCATATACATGCTCTGTTTTTTCTCGCAGAACCTAATAAGATCAAAACACCATAACAAGTTGACAGGGTGGTCTCTACTGAGTTACCTGATCTGATTAGTAACCCTGCACTTTTCGACACATTAAAAAGATGCATGATACATGGACCATGCGGGACGAGAAACCCAAGTGCGCAATGCATGGAGAATAATTTTTGCAAGAAACGATACCTAAAACTATGGGCCGAAACTACTTCTATTGTTGTTGATGGTTATCCAGTCTATCGTCGACACAACAATGGCTTCATATTGATGGTGAGCGGGAAACAACTAGATCATATAGATGTTGTACCGTATAATCCTTATCTGGCAGAGATGTTTAACTGTCATATTAATGCGGAGGTATGTGCTAGAATGAGATATGTGAAGTACATTAATAAATACATCAACAAATGACATGATAGAGAAACAATGATTTTGGGGAAAGGAGATGAGATCAAACAATATCTTGATGCAAGGTATATTGGATCGTTAAAAGCTGCATGGCGATTATTTGGCAACACTTTACATGAAGAATTTCCTAATGTTGTTCGATTGGATCTCCATCTTCCTGGAGAACATAATGTTACTTATGATTCAAGATAGTCAGGAGATCAGATACATCAACAAGTTGCGGAGAAAGTAACAAAATTAATGGCTTTTTAAATTTTTGTGCTTCTGACAGAATGACCCGAGGTTTAACTTATCAACAAATGCCACAAAATTACACTTGGAATATTTTTGTTTGGAAATACAGGCATCCTAACTATTCAAACAGTGTTATTGGTAGAATATATTTTGCTAGCCCCTCGAGTGGAAAGAGATTTTACCTCCGATTATTAGTAATTACTGTAAAAGGCCCGACATCGTGGGAAAATTTACGCACGTACAATGGTGTTAGATATGATACGTTCAAAGATGCATGTGTTGCATGAGGTCTTTTAGAAGATGAAGAAGAATGGGCACAATGCTTATAAGAAGCATCGGTTATGAAGATTGGATATCAATTGAGAGGATTATTTGAGTTTATACTAACACAATATTCTCTGATACAACTTGATGAGTTGTGGAATAAGTTTGCAATGAATATATGTGATGATCTTCCACACTGTTGGAATATGCTTCTTGATAATTAACTTATCACCTTGCATATTTTGAATATTTTGATTTGCTTGTTCTCATTACTGTGTGTCATAACAAGTGGCTAAGAGGGTTGCGTATGAATTAGTGTGGTAACTTGTTTGACAACACATAGGTCTTAGGTTAGGTTGTCCTAATCTAGTCCTACCTTCTAAATGATGATTGAACAGATCATCACTTCATATGCACCAGCACTAGCAGACTTGCTGTAGCATCAAGGCTTTCGAAAGACTCGTCACCAGCAGACTTGTCATATGCACTAAAGGACACTTTGAAGACTCGCCACCAGAAGACGTGTTATAGTGTCAAAGTTTCTCAAAGGACTTGTCACCAGCAGATTTATCGAGCGCATCATAGAAATATCTTGAAGACTTGCTACCAGCAGACTTGCTACGATTTGAATGTTCACATCTGCAACCAACAGTCCTTCCTTACAAGAAGACTTACTATTGAACATCACACCGACAAACTTAGTTCTGCACGTGCTACAAAGAGAAAGAACCACAACAGATCAAGACAAGACAAATGTGTTCAAGCTTCAAAAGCAATTCAAATCTTTGTGAAGCCTAACACCAGTGAAGCGGTAGGACCTTCTCTCACTCACGTGGTCTGAAAAGTCAAAAGAATCCATTTTATTGGACAGACCACCTGATAGTGCATCAGGCGTCGGACTTGCTTTTCAGAGACCTATCAACACAGTCTGACATGCAACCAGTCCAGGATCTGCGAGGCAAAGCTTTTATCCAACAGTCAAAGATCCAGTGAACAACATCTCTATCCGACAATCTCCAATAACGACATCTCTCTAACATATAGAAAATCCATCTTCATTTCTCAACGATCAATTGACCTCGATCTTTAAAAAGAAATCTCTCATCCTCCTCTTCAAAGAGAGACGCGTATACATCAATGAAAAACTGATCTGCATCAAGAACTTCAAAGAAGCTGTTAATATCTACAAGAGATCGTCTTCACCAACGCATCTCGGATCTTCATAGTATATTGTAGTGAGCTCACCCATACCTTAGCGAGACACTCTCTGTGGATTGCTAGGAAGAAATACTTTAAAGAAGAAGAGAGAGAGAGAGAGAGAGAGATCAGAAACTTCAATAGACAGAGATCGACGTCTTGGTCAAGAACCCAGTTCTTGATTTGAGTTCTTCACCCTTCTTCGAATAACTCAGCCTTTAGCTGAAGCTTCATGATTTTATTCCTAAAGCTAGAGGTCAAGCTCTTGGATCGATTTGAAGATTGATTTTAGATGGTGCCCAAGGAAGATGAAGAGTTGTCTATAAATATTGCATTCATATATTCAGATTTGTATTCACATACAAATGTTGTTGATTGTGCAATAATCAATCATCATAGAAGGCCAAGTGCTCTGCACTCAATCGTTCAGATATTTTATATTTGAACGACCTTCAATAGTGTCTTCTCATATCAGTTTCTCGTTCTGGTCTCCTATTGCCCTCTTTACTTAAAAATTCGTCCATGAATAATTAAGTAAAGATTAAGGCTTGAAAGGACGAGGACAAAAACTGTACATAAGGTGTCTAGGCTAATGTATCTGTAATTTATATTTGAATAAATTTAGATGTTCTTTCAAATAATTTATCTTTCAGTCTTTACCTCTCTATGAGCTTTTATAAATTGATTTATCATTTAAAAAACTATTCTCTAATGATTTCCTAAATCTGCATTTGGAAGAAGGATGAAGTGCAATGTTGTTCCGATCATATATTCGTGTACAACCACTTAAGACTTCCCTAAATCTAAGCCTAACTATTTTCGCTGCTTAAACTCTTTCAAACAGGCTTTTGATTTAAAGGACAGTTCACCAACAGAGTTCACAACTCTTCTGAGTGTAAGTCTGATGTTCCTTGATACCAGCATACATGCTTACTGTACAAACTGTCTACGCCTTTAAAACCTATGCTTTACTTATATAAAATGAAGAAAAAGTTTTAAACGGCAACATAGGCTATTCACCCCCCCTCTAGCTTATTTGAGCAATAATGTGGACCAACACACACCAATTGTGTATAAATTTCAGAATTACAAATCAAAGTAACAATCAAGTAACAAATTATGGTTTGCATCTCTTGAATGAAATATTACAAGAATCTGGTAAAGGTTTACAAGATTTTCCACCGATGCCCCTCCTAAATTAAAATTGGACATAAATCGTATGCAACAATAGACTATTGTGGGAACATAGACAACTCCATTACGATGATCGCACAACTGGTGCGGAAGAAAATATTAATTGCTTGAATGACGGTCAACGACTCTGCTTCGAAGCTATAATATCTTCGGTGGTTGGAAATCAAGGGAGGACCTTTTTCTTAAATTGGGGTGCTTGTATGGCTAAAACATTTTTATACAACACCATTGCAGGAAAATGTCGAACCCTTAGTCATATCGTGATTTGTGTCGCATCATCTGAAATTGCATCATTATTGTTGGTAGGCGGTCGAACTACACATTCTACGTTTTGTCTACTATAAAATGTGTTGGAAGACACTCTATGTTCCTTCACTAAACAGTCAATTCATGCGAAATTGTTTAGGGAGACGAAATTGATTATATGGGATGAGGTCCTTATGCAACATCGCCATTGCGTTGAGGCTGTTGGTCGTAGTCGTCAAGATGTTCGTGATAATAACAACTCATTCGATGGAATTACTGTTGTACTTGGTGGGATTTTCACCAAACTTTGCCTGTTGTACCGAAAGGATATCGTGAACAAATTGTGAGATCAATTCTTAAAAATTAACACTTTGGAATCAGATTCACATTTTGACTCTATTAGAAAACATGTGATTAAATCGAAATGATTTGATAAATGTTGAATTCGCTACATATTTGAACGAAGTAATATCAATTTTACACATATACGGTTAAGCTTTAAATTAATTATCATTTTATTATTAACATTAATTTAATTTTAATCAATCGGTAGGAACCAATCCAAATTAAATCATTGAACTACCTTCTACAATTCGAAAGTGTAAAGACCTCATTGAATTAATAAGAGAAGTGTATCCACAATTGCGTAGAACTGGGACGTAATGATGACGGTACTATTCAAAATGATGACGTTAATAACATAAATGTTGAAGCATTAAAGAGATTCCCTGAAAATGTCATTAGTTATCTATCGATCGACAAAAACGTGAAGGATGATACAAGTGATCCGATTATGGCAAATCGATACCCAGTCGAATATTTAAACTCTTTGAATCCTCCTGGTCTCCCCCCTTCAAACTTGCAATTAAAAATTGGTTGTCCCGTTATTTTGCTCAGGAATCTTCATCAGAAGGATGGTCTTTGCTATGAAACAAGATCAAGGATAGTTCGATGTGCGCAACATATTATTTAAGCTGAAATCTTAACTGGAGATAAAACTGGCAATTTGGTATTTATACCCAGATTTTCTCTTACCCCTTTTACTTCTGAATTTACTGTTCCCATTACAAGACGATAATTTCCAATTAGGTTGGCCTATGCAATGACTATAAATAAATCATAAGGACAATTTGTTAAATTTGTTGGCATTGATCTTCGGACGCTAGTGTTTACTCATGGTCAATTATACGTTGCACTATCCCGATGTACTACATTCAGTATGATAACAATTCTCTTGTAATCATAAGAAAAAACTTCGACAACAAATATAGTTTATCATAAAGTTCTTCTATAATTAATCTACAACAGGTACAATCTCTTAAATTTCCAATTATCAAAATCAATTTTTACTGTTATAACTCAAATTTTACTATTATTTAATTTTATCTAACACATGCTTTGAAATAGATCCCCGCTTATTTTCACACTCCACCTCCTCAGATTTTTTTATATTCCAATTATGTAGAAGAATTTTTAAGTATAACTTATTTTTAAATAAGTGTTCATAAGTACATATAATTCAAATTTGATTGTTTTATAGTTTTTACATAATACATGGTTTCAAATAGGTCCCTGCAACTCCAATTGGCACTCCACCTGTAACTAGAGCTGTCAAATAGGGCAAAAGCCCGCGGGCATGCCCGCACCACCACCTATTAGGGGCGGGGCGGGCTGATGTATTTAAGCCCCGTTAGGATGTGGGCTTTTCGGGCTTTCCCCGTGCGAGCCGCGGGCTTTCGCGGGGCGGGCCACCGGCAACCCGCATATTCTGGAAACCATAGTCTCTTTTCACTTACAACCTGTGGATAAGCTCTTGTGCGTCTGCACTGCAGATTGACGAAGTTAGAAGGATTCTTGCTGGAATGAGTTCTGCAGCTGGCAATAATGAAGGTTGGTCAAGGTATGTGAATCTTGCAAACATATATCTTACATCAGGACACCTTGTGAATTTGGAGATCAACTGCGTGGTTGAAAGTGAGAAGGGTGTGACGCAAAGAGAATGGATAACATACGACTTCCTTATAATACTGTACGGAGGCATGAGAAACAAAGATAAACTGGATCAAATATGGAAATCTTTGAGGATGACTAAACAAAAAATGATTAGTCGAAATTATGTGTGTATAGTTTGTGCATATCTAATGTTGGGGCATTTGAAGGAGGTGGGAGAAGTGATTGACCAATGGAAGCAGTCGGCTACAACATATTTTGACGTCTCTGTGTGTAATACTCTTTCTAAAGCATTTGAAGAAGCAGGGTTGGTTGGAATCGCTGAAACCTTCCGTACAATACTAACTGAGAAGGACGTTGACATTGCAATGAATTAGCGCAACTACTTTGTAGGAAAAGTTGAGTATTATTTTGCTGCAAGCAGTTTGATCATGACTAGTGGACCTTAAATGAATAGAGAATAAGAGTTTTTTTAATTAAAATATTAGTTCATTCTTGATTCAAAGAATATACGAGTGGTACACTTTGGGATCTGCAATATATATATATATATATATATATATATATATATATATATATATATATATATATATATATATATATATATATATATATATATATATATATATATATAATCTGTATTATCTCTAACTTTGGGATCTGGAAACCATAGTCTCTTTTTCCTTCTTTGGCACAAGAGCTTATCCACATGACTAATGGTTTTGTTGTCAATAGAGAAAGCAAAAGTTGGAGTCTAGAGAGATTTTCATGCATTCTGGAGTTCATTTCATTTCCTCATCTTGAAATTCCATATGTTTTACGAGAGTTTTATGTGTTTATTAAGTAGCTTGATTCGTTAGGGGATTCCTCAAAGGAATGTACGACATGTTTATCTCTATTTATAGTTTTCTCACACTATGTACAAGGGTCAAGATACCAAAAGCCCGCGAGCTTGCCCGTTTTGCCCGCGGCCCTACGCGGGGCGGTTTGGGCTAGGGGTTTTCAGGACCGTTATGTTCGCGGGCTTTCCCGCCCCGCCCCTTTTCACAGCGGGCATTTCAGGCCCGCGGGCAAACCCGCCCCGCAGGCCCGTTTTGATAGCTCTACTTGTAACTCCACCTCCACTATCATGTGTATCTCAAATTTAAGCTCCACATATGCCTATAGTATTAGACGATGATATGTGGAAAGATTCAAGTTTTATAGATGAGACAGTATGTTTTTATGATATTTTAATTAATCGACTCTTATGCATAAAATATATAAAATTAAGTGAATATGTTGATATCTTTTTTGTCCCACATGCAGGTGTAGATAATGAAAAATTTTATTGCGAGTCGCGTTTCCAAACCATCTATTGTTGTGAAGCAAGAGCCTTAAGAGAAAGATTAAGTTGTCATTGAAAACAATAAAATATTATTGCTACAATCTCATTTCTTTTGCTAAAAATTGAATATTTTATAATTGGTATTCCTTTGTAATTAATTGAATTATAATCAATTATTATTTAAATATTTTGTTTCTTTCCATGTGATATCCAATGAACTGTTTCCTAAAATGTCTCAATCGTAAAATTTGATTTTGATTGATTTATATTAAATTTATCTTTTAAGTCTGATACATGATGTCACAAACGTAGCAGCAAATAAAATGTGTTTTTTCTTTAATTTTTGGGTTTTGTTATCTTTCGTTGTGTAGTTTACATTGATCCGACACCAATAAAATCATAAGCATATTTTGAAATATTCGCATACTGCCTTCTTTATACTTCAATCAAGTCATACTGGCGTCATGTTATAGGCACGTACACAAAATCTAGTTATCTTACATAAAAATAATATATCTGTAGACACCCCAATTTCGTACCCCTGGTATGTGACTCTGACATGTGATATCAAGAACAGTTCCAAATTAACAACTGTCAAGTTACAGGAGTCGAAAATAAGAAAGACAAAGCAAGATGCGCAAAACAGTGAATCGCGAGGGGTGAAAGTGTCAAAATTGGAAGTTGAACAGGAGCTTGGCGCCAAGTAGCATGTTGGGCGCCCCGCCGAGCTGGGTGTGTCGGCGATGCTGTAGCTCTCGCATTTAATCCATTTGAAGTCTGCTTCTAAGGAAGCGGGCTGAGGGAATTTATAATTCCCGATGAGTCTTCCTTTCCTCCTATAAATTAAGGCACCGGGCTCCCCATTTCAACAACATTTTCATCCGCGGAGAAACGCTGAAGAATTCTTCTCGCGTTCCTTCGACGCCGATAATAGTGAGAGGTGCGAGATAGGTGTGTGTAGCCCATCAAAGCTTCCAAACCCCGTCCAAACTCCGCCAAAACTTAAATCCACCGGTTATAAGTGATCCCTAGCCTTTTAGTTAGGTATCCACCTTACTTCCCCGGCCCAAAATTTCTAAAGTAAGCCGTTACTCTGCCTGAGTAATAAGCTGAAATACACAAAAAGTAAGCTGTTATTCCGCCCAACCAAAAAGGTCAAAACCAGTCAAAATAAGCCGTCACTCTGCCCGAGTGAACGAGCAAAAGTCATCCAGAATAAACGGTTACTCTGCCCAAACCAAAACATCAACCACACAAACAACACACAAAAAAAAGACTCCCTCTCCCTGAAGGACAAAGCGAGCACACTACCGCTCTAAAAGGTAATAGCCTTTAAGGGCGTTTTATTTATTTACTTGTTTATTTATTTATTATTTAAAGTTATTATTTAAATTCGGCTCAATGTAGTCAATATAAGCTGTTGTGCTGTCCGGATTAGATTAGAAAATATTATGTAAAAGAGCCGTTATAATGACCAAATATTTTTGTAATTATTGTAAGGAAACGACCGCAAGTCCGTAAATAATGTAGTCACGGATGTATTTGTTTTATTTTCCTGTCTTTTAATGCTTTATTTATTTGCTAAATAAATATAACAATAAGTATACTTTAGCCAAAAACTATTTTGAGACCGAAAGGGCGAGTTGGGTGCCTAGCACCTTCCCAACTCTTTAATTAGCCACCGAACCCGTTTTCTATCTCTGGTTTTCTTTTCTTTTTTTCTGGTTTTGCTTTATTTTTGCCTTAAAATAAAGATGACGACTTTAAAACTTTTTGGATCCAGTGGGGCATCGCAACACTCCGTCTTTGCACTTTTCCGTTTTTCCCTAAAAAAGGGAGAATGAGAATGAAAGGGTGATGTATTCCCATATCCTGGTATCCCCTAAACAAGGGATAACTTGATGCGGGAAACTCAAAGCTCCCATAGTGATCCGAAACGGGTCATAAGGCTATTTTTAATAAAATCCATAGTGGGGGCGTCGCAATATCCTTTTTTGCACTTTTCCGTTTTCCCCTAAAAAAGGGAAAATGGGAATGAAAGTGTAATGCATTCCCATATCCTGGTATTCCTTAAAAAAATGATAACTTGATGCGGGAAACTACAAGTTCCCATATTGGATCAAAAATCCACTAAAGGCAACCGAGGCGCATTCCAACGCGTTATCATAGACAGCACTCCTCTTGCACTTTTGATTTCGTCCTCCCCTAAACAAGAGGGTGGAGCGAGCGGTGGTGTCCCGCATCCGCGTCTGCGCACCCTATCCAAGGCGGCGGGCGCGGCGCACGTCTCGGGAACCCACAGTGGCGACTCTGCTGGGGAGTTGTTTTATTTTAAATAAAATGGAGGGCTAGACTCATAAAACAAAAACTTTCTTTTGTTTTTCTTTGTTTCTGGCGAAAGTATGTTTGTTATATTAATTTATGCATTTGAATATTGCGTTCCTATACACCGTACCTATATTTGTGGATATGATCCTCCATCTTGCAGTAGTTTCGTTCCGATAACTGTTACATGTGTATTTAAAAATATTCTTTTTAAAAAAATAAAGAAAAAACAAAAAAAATCAAAAAAAAATAAAAAAATTCGAAAAATAAAAAAATATGTGTGTTATATTTATGTTGCAATAAAAATTTCGGGCAGCACAATAAAAGGGTCGGAGCTTTATTTTAATTATTGCTTTATTTCCGGCTCTGTATTATTATTTCTTTCTGTTCATTTTTCCTTTTTATTCTGTACATTTGTACATATCTGCATTCATTCTATCTTTTTATTTTGGGGACATAGGACCAAATTTGTAATTAATAGGGATAGATAGTTTTCCCATTTTTCTTTCTATTTCTTAATGTGGTATGCTTGCTTGCTTGCGCTCAAATTAAAAAGCCGAGAAAATCCACACATAACAGCAAGACAGACCATATCTGTTTCATTTTTTATGTATATATATCTGTAAGTGAACAAAGATTTTACTGCTTTCTAAATACCGCACACACATGCACGCATATAGGTATATTCCGAACTGTTACCCTATACCATGACCAGCCAACCCCCTGCATAAACCAACGTTAGAATGCATATAGATTCTTAGGACACTTCATTGACCGGCCAGTTTTTGCATCTTTGAATCATGGGTCAGCCCCTGTCAAAAAATATATATATACAAAAAATATATATACAAAAAAAATGCGCAAGTTAGTAAAAAAAATATAATAAAAAGCGCACAAAAAAAATAAATAATAAGCAGGGGCTGGTTTATTATTCTCAGATGCTCGACCTAGACCATTTCGAATGGTGGATCCTGGAAAGAGTATAGGCCCTTCGCCTGGGATCAGTCCGATCTTGGGGAGTCGAAAGGCAGGTGGAATACGTTGGTCCTATACTCTGGCGAAAGAATCCACTGTTCTAGGGAAAGTCCTGAGACCGTCAAAATAAAGCGGGTGCTTATCCGGTCAATTGTAGGGAACAAATAAATAATAATAATAAATACTAATAAAGGCACGCTGTACTCCAAAGCCCGGAAAGCCTTCAGCCAGGCTTCTGATACCTCCAAACCCATTTTTCTCAGAAACCTGGCCCAAATTTTGAAAAAGCAGAGATAATACTTGCCGATTGATACGGGAAGGAGGCACAAAATCGAATCGAGAAAATATCGAGGCGGATCGAGAAAAGAGGCGATGCTCGATTCGGAAGGTACAGATTTTAGTAGAATGGTAGCTGAAAGTAAGCAACCCGCCATGGGTACAGATCCAGGGGCTTAAGGGGACGCTCCGACTCCAGCTGTGCAGCAATGGTTAGACCAAAGTTTGAATGCACATATTGATCGCATGATGAGCCAAATAACAAGTCTTATGCAAGGTCCAAAGCCCAGTGGTGAGGTAATCTCTTCCCCTGCAGTCCCTCAAAAAGCATCAACCTCCCATGTTCCTCCAAACCCAATTTCTCAGCAAAACACCAACCCACCAAATATTGCCACTACTCCAAATCCATATCCAACCCAAAATCCATATCCAACCCAAAATCCTTATCCAGCCCAAAATCCCTATCTAACCCAAAATTCCTATCCAGCCCAAAACTCATATCCAACCCAAAATTCCTATCCAACCCAAAATCCTTATCCTGTCCAAGACCCAAATCCTACCCAAAATCAAAATCCTTATCAGAACCCTTACCAAACGCCTCCTCAAAATCCTTATTAAATACCACAGCCAGAAATTAATCAAGCATTTCCTAATCCTACTAGCATATACCAAAATCCAACTCCCCTTCCCACCAAAATGGAGACAGACATGGAGAACTTGAAAAGTATGATGCTCGAAGCTCTGTACAAAGAAAAATTTTATATGAAGGCATTAACGCTAAAACCTTCAGCCATACTACCCCCAAATTTCAAAATGTCCGACATAGAAAAATTCGACGGGACTGAATGCCCTATCTCCCACCTAAAATCTTACTCTACTGGCATGCAATCAAGAGGGGCTAGTTTCGAAGCCATGGACCTCCAATTTTCACCTTACCTTGATAGGGACTGCTAAGCAATGGTTAATGCTAGCAGATGATAGCACCATGGGCACTTGGGACCAAATAGCTGAAGGGTTCCTAGAAAGGTACAAAGACAATACCACCACTGAAAATAAAAGGGAACTTGAGGCATGCACCCAAAAAGAAAATGAAACATTCGCAGAATTTGTAGCCAGATGGAAGGATAAAGTCGCCCAGACTCTGGACAGACCCGATCCGGCTGAATCATGCAGAATGTTCATCAAAAACCTCCGGCCCATTTACCTAGAACGCATGCGGTATCTCCCTTATAGCAATTTTAAAGAAATAGTGGAGATAGGAGTCCGTATTGATGAAGACATACGTACGGGATCCCTAGAGATTGATGCACATACACCCCCAATTTCACTCTGTGACTCTGAATCAGATGAAGAGTCTTCGGAAGAGGTCAACGTGGTTGAAAGAATTCCACCTGGTAAATATAGTAGTGTGCCATGGTCATATGAGACAAATGAATCTGCCAACTCTGTTGAAAGAAGCAGCAATACCAACAAGAACCTCATAGGACCTTACTGAGCAAAAAGAAGGCATTACGATGAACTGAATGCCCCAATGTCCCTGATTTTCCAAGGCTTAATGACACAAGGGGTTTTGAAACCAATGGAAAATTATCGACCTCCACCAAAGCTATCAGACACGTGGGACCACTCTCAGTATTGCGAGTATCATCGTAGCAGTGGCCATCCTACTGATAAGTGTTATAAGCTTAGAAGCGCCATCCAAGATCTTATTGATGGCCAAATCATTGAGAAGCCACACTCATGATTGTCTCTAGTAAAAAGCGAAAAATACCCTAAAAACCCTTGTATACACACCTCCAAAGACTCTTTGTACCTTTGAATGTCCTTTTGTCAAATAAAATATCCAGGGAACAACTCTTTTCAACTTAGCGTCAATTTTCATAAATTTTGGGATCCTTGTTGTTTTCTGGTACCTCTAACAATTTTGCAGGGGCTGAAAAATAAAATATTTGACTACTATCATTTGCTCTCTTAAGATGACTATCCAGAGGTATGTAATAATTACATCTCATTTCAAAAAAAAAAGATGATCATTTCAAAAAAAAAAAAAAAAAGAAAGGTTTTTTCTATGTGTTGCCTTTTGTTTCCCAAAACATGTAAAGACAAGAAATCCCCCCTCACCTTTATTTTCAATTGTCATCACCAGTGGACAAGTGCATCAGTCATTATTGATTCAAAAAAAATCTAGCAAGTCCTACTTTGAGATGTCAAGGTCTACCACCTCAAAAAACAAAAAAACAAAACAAAAACAAAACAAAAAGGAAAACAAAATAAAGTAAAAAGCAAGAAAAGAAAAAAAAAGAAAAATGATGAAAAAAAAGAAAAAAAAGAAGGACCGATAGGAAGCCAGAAAAGAAAAGAAAGTTGGAAAAACTGGGACAGCCAGGAAAGCTGAAAAGTCTGGAAAGCTGAAAAGTCCAAAAAAGCCAAGCAACTCAGGGATCATACACAACAATTCAGGACTAGAGGCCTTCAACCCCCAGAGGTATCTTCTTAGCCCATATTAATACCTACAACTTATCCTTGCAGAGTATGCTCATTTGCTATTTGTTATTTTGAAAGCCCAGCTAAGTCTTCAAACTGAGCCTTCCAAAAGTATTTATCTATATTCAAGCCTGATAAAATTCTTGCTTTTCCTATATTAGCTTGTCAAGTCTTCTTCTTGATTCTCGAGCACCATGTATTCGCCAAAATATCTGTAAAAAAAGGATGAAGATGACGAGTCAACTCATGAAAAAACATGATAACTCTACACGAGTTGATGATGAGTCATTTCAAGAAGATATGGACTCACAAACTTTTAAGAACACTAAAATATGTAAGTTCGATAAAGCAATCGTCTTGGTGACCAAAAGGTCATCTTCGACCCATTGCGCCGAGCTATTAAATGGCACTAGGGGCTTACCAACCATACACCCCTTCCAAAGCCTAGCCATCCCAAAGTCGATAACCATCCAACTTCCCAAAACCGGGTCGTTTCACCCTTATATATACATCCACCAAGAGTGACAATCTTCTTTTATCCCAAGAGAGAAGACGAGATATCTCTTCAAGCACTCTCCCAAATTGCTCGAGAGGTCAAAAAAAAAAAAGAGAAGAAAAAAGTAAAAAAAAAAGAGAGAAAAGGAAAGAAAAAAAAAGAAAGAAAAAAAGAAAAAAGAGAGAAGCCTCTCCTGAGCAATTTTTTCAAAATATTTATCTCGCAACAAAAGAAAAACATCAATCACTCTTGGACAACCCCACGACCCGCAACCAAAGTCGAAAGCCGACCTCCCGACCATACCTACAATTAGGTCTAGAAACCAAATTCTCATCCAAACCTATAGCCTAAAAGGCCACCCAATGATCGCTTTGCGATCGCCTTTCCTAAAATAATCAAACCCATGGCCCAAAAAACCTTTGAGCAAGAGGCTAATCAGATCCTCAATCCTAAAGCTAAACCATCCTAAATGCTTGAACACTATACCTTAACCTAGTCACCACCTATAGCTCTGTTTCAATCGGATGCAACGTGATCTGGATCCAGGACAGAACTCCTTGCTAGAGACACATAAAATTATCAAAAGATAAATGTTAAGTAGGGTCCCTAAAACTTGTGATACTCGGCGATAAACTCTGGATCATGACTCATCTTTTTGTCCATTAGAGTCATCCACTTTCTGTGAGCATACTCATTCTTGTCTCCCACAAAAGTCTTTCTCAATCGAGTCTTTCTAGGGCTATCTCCAGTTAATCTCTTCAGAAACTTGCCCATCCCATCTTACAAAATTTGGTTGATTAAATTCATCCTGGGGCTTCTCTCGCCAAACTCATTGGATACACAAAGGCTCATTATCTCCAGAGGCAGCTGTCATTTCCACCTCTGCCTGAAGGAAGGAAAAGGATATAAAGTCGTGATCCCTCAAGAATAAGCAGCTCATCCTCGCGTGCATCGAAAGACTGGCTCCCTACAAGGTAAACAGATCGCTAGGTTGAAAACCCGAAAGGGCAGCCTAGGCAAAAGTTGGAGCACGAACAAAGAAAAAAAAAGAAAAAAAACAAGAAAAATGGGGGGGGGGGGAAAGAAAAGAAAAGAAAAAAAAATGGTTCCTCCGAGGCATTGATTAGTAGGGCTCACTAGTATCGGTTAAATTCCTTTTTTGAATGATGCACTAGTCAAAAGACTGAAAACTGACTCAGCACATCATTCGCCTCCATTTCAAACATCACCATCAACTCCCATACACATAACCCTCCAAAGCCAACTAAAAGTCACACCTCAAGCTCTCATATTGCATTTCCATCACCTTGCCTTATCCTGTTTTAACATATTTAAGAAACAGATGGTACACATGCGCATCCAAAAGTTTTTTTAAAAGAGAAAAGGAAAATTTCATTCGCATGTTTGCTTCCTTTGCTTGCATCATTCTACTGCATCTTAATCAGGTCTTCAGCCGCATCGGCCTATGAATGTTCTGCCAGCATCTCGCCAAGGATCACCTCCCAAAAATCCTCCACAGCATCATCAAAGTTACAAAAGGTGAAGCCCATATCCCCAGCAGATCAGCCGGCAAATGGGGAGAAAAGCCAGAAAAATCAGCAACAAAGCAAAAAAGAGAAATTTCCAGTCAAGGTCGGAAATAGCAGCAAAAGAAAATTTTCCAATTGAAGCAGGAAAATGAAGCAAAAGAAGAAATTTCACTAAGGCCGGAAATTGCAAGAAGAAAAGGGAAAAGATTTTCGATAAAAGCCGGAACTGCAGTAGAAGAAAATCCCCAGCAAGTGCAGCAAAGAACAGTAGAAAGCATCATAAAAATAGCAAGTACGCAAAGCCGGCGACAAATCGCGCGGCAACAATAGAAAGCGCAACAGTAAGAAAAGGTAAGTATTCTACCCCTTTTCTGTAAATTTGTGTTAGTGCTTGGAAGCTTTCCCTTAAGGGGCACACAACCCCAGATCAGAGGGAAAGGTTTTGTTCTCCAACGAAAGCAGCGTTCCTAAGGAGACATTTCATGCCACACAACACTTACATCGCAGCACTTGATAGACTACCTTTAGATGCATCATAGCACCGATGGATATCGCATTCACGTTGCGATGCAATGGATATTGCATCCGCATGCGATGGATATCGCATTGCGATGCAATGGATATTGCATCCGTCTAATGCGATCCGTGTTAATCGATGGATATCGCATTCGGCGTTGCGATGCAATGGATATTGCATCCGTCTTTTAGTAATGCGATGGATATCGCATTCAGCGTTGCGATGCAATGGATATTGCATCCGTCTTTCCGTGTTAATGCGATGGATATCGCATTCAGCGTTGCGATGCAATGGATATTGCATCCGTCTTTCCATGTTAATGCGATGGATATCGCATTCAGCGTTGCGATGCAATGGATATTGCATCCGTCTTTCCGTGTTAATGCGATGGATATCACATTCAGCGTTGCGATGCAATGGATATTGCATCCGTCTCTTCGTGTTAATGCGATGGATATCGCATTCAGAGTTGCGATGCAATAGATATTGCATCTGTTTTCTGTGTTAATGCAATGGATATTGCATCATGTTTTGTGTCAACGCAATGGATATTGCATTTTGTGTTGCGATGCAATGGATATTGCATTCATTTTCCGTTTTAATGCAATGAATATTGCATTAAGTTTTGTGTCAACGCAATGGATATTGCGTTTTGTGTTGCGATGTAATGGATATTGCATCTGCTTTCCGTCTTAATGCAATGGATATTGCATTACGTTTTGTGTCAACCCAATGATGATTGCGTTTAGTGTTGCGATGCAATGAGTTTTGCATTTTGATATGCGCTATTTTCGTGTTAATGCAATGGATATTGCATTGTTTTGTCAATGGATATTGCGTTTTGTGTTGCGATGCAATGGATATTGCATTTTGTTATTAATGAAATGGTAAATATTGCATTACCTTCAATAAAAATAAAATAATAAAAGAAAATTCTTTTTCAAAAAGAGTTTTGATTTTTAAAACAAAGAGGAATATTTGAAAAAAAAACACAAAAAAAGAAGAATATTTGAAAAAACCAAAAAAACAGAGAGAGTGAAAAGAAAGGGAAGGAAAAAGAACGATCCTTTTTACAATTTTCGAAAAAACTTGAAGAAAGTTTTCTTTGTCGTGCTCGATGACGGATTTTGATCGGTCGAGTGCAGTTTTCGGGAAATTTGAAAGTTTTCTTATTATGTTTGGAAACAAGATATTGACCGGCCATACACAATTTTGAAAATTCTTCTTAACGTATTTCGATACGTGGAATTGGTCGAAAAAATTCCTTGGATAAGATACGTGTATTTTGGCCGTCCATGGCTTTCGAAAAACACAAAAATCTTTTTCCCGTTGTGTTCTTGATCGGGCCTTGACCCGAAGAACATAGCATCCTCATTTGGTTGTAGTTTAGGTTTTGGCCAGAACTACGTTTGGTCTGATTTCCTTTACTAAGGAATACGTTGGCAGCCTACACTAGTAGGTCCGACCATCAGAGCACTTCATTTACATATCTGCTTTAAAACTACGATAACTTATTATAACCGACTAAATATGTCTAGGTTATGGATTTTGGATAGTATGATAAACTGTTGCATTATAACTGTTACCTGTTGCATTTCTCTCCTATTTTTAATTGAACGAAATTGGAGAGTCTATTGTTTATCAACGATGTTCGTCTACTCAGTAAGCCTTGGGTTACCCGTAGACTCCATCGTTGAGGGGCTCCGTAGACACCCCAATTTCGTACCCTTGATATGTGGCTCTGACATGTGATATCAAGAACTGTTTAAAATTAACAAATGTCAAGTTACAAGAATCGAAAATGTGAAAGGCAAAGCAGGATGCGCAAAACAGTAAAGTGCGAGGGGTAGAAGTGTCAAAATCAAACCTGGAATAGGACCTTGGCGCGATCAATAGGCTGCATTGGCGCCGCGCCAAGAAGAGGTGTATTCCGCGCCAAGGAGTCAACAGTAGCTCTGGGACTTAACGCATTGTACAAGCTGTGAAGGCCGATGTACACGATGATGATGCTCGCTGAGGGAATTTTTAATTCCCGATGAGTTTCCTCTCCACCTATAAATTAAGGTGCTGGGCTCCCCTTTCGGCAGAAGAAATTGATCACAACGAAACGCTGAGAAATTCTCGCCGCGTCTCAACAACGCCGAGAGATTAGCGAGATGTGTGAGATAGGTGTATGTAGCCCACCAAAGCTTCCAAACCCCGTCCAAACTCCACCAAAACACAAATCCACCAGTTACAAGTGATCCCTAGCCTTTTAGTTAGGTATCCACCCCACTTTCTCGGCCCAAAATCCAAAAAGTAAGTCGCTACTCTGCCCGAGTAACTAGCTGAAAAACACAAAAAGTAAGTCGTTATTCCGCCCAACCAAAAAGGCCAAAACCATCCGAAATAAGCCGTCATTCTACCCGAGTGAACGAGCCAAAGTCAACTGAATAGCAATTGCCCGAATCAAACAACAACAACAAAAAAGACTCTCTCTCCCTGAAGGACAGAGCGAGTACACTACCGCTCTAAAAGGTAATAGCCTTTAAGGGCGTTTTTATTTATTTATTTGTCTATTTATTTATTATTTAAGGTTATTATTTAAATCCGACCCAATGTAGTCAATATAAGTCATTGTGCTACTCGGATTATAATATGAAATATTATGTAAAAGAGCCGTTATAATGGCCAAATGTTTTTAAATACATTTGTAATTATTGTAAGGAAATGACTGCAAGTCCGTAAATAATGTAGCCACGGATGTATTTTTTTTTATTTTCCTGTCTTTTAATGCTCTATTTATTTGCTAAATAAATATAACAATAAGCATACTTTAGCCAAAAACTATTTTGAGACCGAAAGGGCGAGTTGGGTGCCTAGCACCTTCCCAACTCGTAACTTAGCCTCCGAACCCGTTTTCTATCTCTGGTTTTCTTTTCTTTTTTCTGGTTTTGCTTTATTTTTGCCTTAAAATAAAGATGGCGACTCTAAAACTTTTTGGATCTAGTGGGGCCTCGCAACACTCCTTCTTTGCACTTTTCTGATCGAAGTATGAGAGGAAGGTCTGATCACAATAAGATTGGAGTTGACTATAATGCTTATATGCGAGAAACCAGGTTGTCAAATATGAATGGTTCTGATATTGATAGTATGGGTGTTTCAAATGAGCCTAGTGAAATTAGACGGCCATTTGGTTCCCTAAGGCAAGGCCAGCCATGGACCAGTGGAACCTCGGAAGAAACGGTTCGGGTGCTTTTCATGGGAAAAAACGAGGTGTTCTAGTAGGGGGAAGGTTTGGAGCCTTAACAAATCTAGATGAGGGTCCTTCAAATTATCGTGCAGGCCCATTTAACTGCCATGATGAGCAGATTAGGAATCGTGATGGTCTGGATGGGCCTGCTAGAGTGAAAGGTTTAGAGAATGATCGAGCTGAACTCCTAAGGAAGCTCAATGAGTTGAAGGATCAACTTACAAGAACATATGATATAGCTGAAAACCCAAAGGGAAGGCATGATCCACACAGTGGCCACAATGATTTCAAGCCTGAAGGCCCTACGGCCCCGTCCAGCTTGTATAATGTTACTGTACCTCCAGAACCCCCTTACTTCGATCACTGCCATGGAGCTGTTTCTTATGCTAAAAATCATCCTTTAGAAATGCAAGACTTCTATCTCCCAATTCAGGATGTCGAGTATTTAGGGTATGGGGGTACTTATCACCCTCAAGTAATTAGGCAAAGACACTCGCGTCGACCACCTCATCAAGATGCTTGCCTCCATCGTATAACAACCATTTTTGAGAACCACACATGAACTATTACGCCAATCCCCTCATGTCTCACCCTCACGAAACATATTTTCACCAACCTTCATGTTCCTGTCTACGCTGCCATAGCACTTTTCTGTTTTTCCCATATCCTGGTATCCCCTAAACAAGGGATAACTTGATGCGGGAAACCCAAAGCTCCCATAGTGATCCGAAATAGGCCATAAGGCTATTTTTAATAAAATCCATAGTGGGGGCGTCACAATATCCTTTTTTGCACTTTTCCGTTTTCCCCTAAAAAAAGGAAAATGGGAATGAAAGGGTAATGCATTCCCATATCCTGGTATCCACTAAAAAAGGGATAACTTGATGCGGGAAACCACAAGTTCCCATATTGGATCAAAAATCCACTAAAGGCAACCGAGGTGCATTTTAACTCGCTATCATAGATAGCACTCCTCTCGTACTTTTGATTTCGTCTTCCCCTAAAAAGGGAGGGTGGAACGAGATCAGTGGTGTCCCGCATCCGCACGTACGAACACCCCTAACCAAGGGTGTGCGGGGCACGGACGCACGTCTCGGGTGCCCACACGGAGCAACTGCTTGAGTTTTTGCTGCTGGCGGAAATCGGGCAGAGCAACTTCTTGCTTCTAACGGATTTGGCCTTTTTACTCGGGCAGAGCAACTGCTCTTTTTGAGATTTTTGGACTGGAGGAATAGGGTGGAAACCTAGCTGGGAGGATAAGGCTCACTTTAACCGGTTGGTTTTGTGTTTGGAGAAGTTTTGGCAGAGCTTCGAGGCTTTATAGGAGGGGGCACTCACTATCTCACGATCGCTCTTCCATCTGCGTAAAATAAACGCACAGCGTAATAGTGAGATCAATTCTCGTCCCTGAAAGCGAAGCCGGGGACCTCTATTTATAGGCTGAATGAGGGACATCGCTCGAATTTCTGATATTCTTCTTGTGCTTCACCAGCTTGTACCGCGTGCTTGAGAATTTGTGCAATGCGTTAAGTCGGAGGCACTATTTGGGGAGCCTAGCGCGGCCACCATGGGATCTGGGCGCCGCGCCAGGATGGCTATGTGGCAGCGCCAGCCTCTTTTCTTCAGCCTGTTTTTGACAATTTGGCCCCTGCATTTTAATGTTTTACGCATACTACTTTGTCTTTTGCATTTTTAAACCCTATAACTTGACATTTGTTAAGTTTTAACAGGTCTTGATATCGCATGTCAATGTTACATACCAGAGGTACGAAATTGGGGTGTCTACTCCCACGTTAACCTAGTTACAAGATTTTGATACGTTATGGAAGACGACAATGAGTTTAAGAGCATCAACACCTTATCTTCTTCCTCAAACGTCACCTCCACCCGTAGCAAATCATTGATGATTTGCGTAAACATGTTTATGTCAGTGTTGAGATCAGCCCCTTCTTCCATCTTAAGCCCATACAACCTTTGCTTGAGATGCAGCTTATTTGACAAGGATTTTGACATATATTTCACCTATAAAATTTTCCATACATGTGTAGCCGACTATTCATCAATTACAGGATACACCAATTCGTCCGCAAGGCACGAACGAATTATTGAGACGACCCTCCATTGGAGTTCCTTCCAATCATCCTCCTTTACATCATCAGGTTTAGTTTTGTTCCGAAGAACCTTCCTTAAACCAACACTAAAGCATCCTTAACCCTCCTCTGCCATAAAGTTAAATTCTCCTTTCCATCGAACTTTTGAACTTCTTGTTTGGAAGAAGAGATACCTGATCCTAAAGCCGACATGTTAACCTGGCTCTAATACCAGTTGTTGTGCACAACAAAAGACTTTTGCAAACAATTAACAAAGTATAATAGGATCAATCACAAAAGAAAAGAGAGACTGGGGGCAACGGACTGTCAAAATATTATTAGAGTCAACATTGAAAACGTTTTCGAAATACAATAGAAACCCTAAAACCCTTAAAACAAGTAAAACCAGACAAAGCCCAAATTGCCAAAAAAAAAAACAAGACTAAGCGGTCGCTCAACCACGACACTAAGCGACCGTGCATTTTCCAGAAAGATGGTCCGAAGTAATCTTGACTAAGCGGTCGCCTAGTCCCTAGCACTAAGTGACTGCCATGTCCCAAAACCCATAATTCTTTGTCCAAAACCCGACAATCCGTACCTCCGAGGAAACTCGGCCTGGTTTTTGGGTAATCGAGTCATCATTCTCAACAAGAAAGATGTAAAACACGCTAAGCATACAAAATAAAAATTACACCATGAATTTGATACCTTAAAAGATGAGATTATATCTAATGGTTAGATGATAGAAGCCTAGTTTAGTTTAGGCCTTTGAACTTGTGCTCCCCTTGTCTTGTGCCGTAGAGAAAGGGTGGCTCGTTTTTGTTGTTCTGTTGTGTTTCTCCGCAGGAGCCGAAAGATAAACTGTTAAAGTGATGTTGTGGTTGAGAGAGATAATTCGGATGAGTGAGTGAGTTGTGTGTGTGTGTGTTTGAGTTTGCTGAGAAATGAGAGATTCAGTGGGTTGTGGTTTTTTTGTTTAGGTGTGAAAGTTGAGAGAGGGAATGAAATGGAGTGAGATGAAGTGGAGTAGTGCTATGAAGTGAGGGAAGGGAATATGAGAGAGTGGGGCGACGAGGGAGATGGAGAGTTAAGAGTGAGGGCTGTTGTGAGAGAAGCCGAATGAAGAGAGTTGGAGAATGAATTGAGGGAGTCAGAAAGATAGATTGATTGGAGAGGGAGTGGGGGTTTCAAAATGGGATAAAATGGAAGAAAAATACGGCTAACTTGACGGTTCCTTTTTATTTTTTTCCCTTTCTTTTGCTTCTTTTCTTGTTTCTTTCTTGTTTCTTTGGATGTGTTTTAATCAAAGGCCAACATGAATTGACCAATAGAAACCTTGATAACTCTCACCTAGGATTGACCTCCTTGTAGTGACTTCATCTCCCCAAACTCAAGAATCAGCCATAGTTATCCACCATTGTTATTTGCTAGTTCCTAGAGAGAGAAAGAGTGAGCATGAAATCCTCCACCTTGCTTGCACCATTACAAGAGATCCGGCCATCGGATTTTTGATTGGAGACCACCAAATCGAAGCTCTTGCTCCCTAGTTTCTTAATCCTTGATTTGTTTTTCCATCTAACCGTTGTATTTCTAATAAGGTAAGCACCTAATCCCCTATTTTTGTACGCTCAATATCAAGCATGCTCCCTTCATGATAGTCTCTATTTACATGCTAAAAAAGACATGCACCATGTTAATAACTTGAAATTCTTTAAGTTAATTTTCTGTAAATTTTGGGTTAATGACTCATAATTGATCATTTGGACTTGTGTCAAGTATGAATAATGTTCTAGAATGGATTTGGAATAACTATTGTTCTTGAACTTGTTGTGAATTGTAATTTTAAAAAATGATGAACATGTTAGGGTTCAAAATTTGGGAACTTTGATCTTGATGGACTAAAATTCATGAATGACTTAATAGTCTAATTGTAAATGAATCAAGAACATAGAAAAGAGTCATGAATTGCACATAGCATTCATCCTCTACTTGGAAATAATCTAGCGATAACTCAACGGAGTTGCACTTAGAGACTCATTGAACTATACCGACTCTACAATCAATCCCTACGACGTTTAGAGTTCAATTGAATTGTAAATTAGCTCTTGGGAATTCTTAATGTGATTGATCTCATGCGTGACCTGTATATTGTAGAGTAACATGCCTACTTGATTGGAAGAGTCGCTCTTGTCGACCTCGCTCCCTTACTTGATTTATTATGTGAGTAAACATCTACTTGACTTGGACGAGTTCGCTCTTGTCGAACTCGCTCCTTACTTGATTTTGTGTGACAAGTAAATATCTACTTGGCATGCCATTAGTCCTGCTGACATTACTTGAATTGTCTAGATGGTTAACGATGCATCGAATTTCAAGATTCATGGTAGTGATGGGTCGCCACACCATAATCGTGCACACACCCTTCACTACTGATCACAGTGGAAAAGAGTACCTCGTCGTAACCAATGGGCGCTTGGAACAATACTATCGTGGTCGATGTATCATACACGTGCATTCGACGAATACATTCAAGAAAACCTTGTCTATTTCAGGTCTACGAAGCCGCACCGGTTCCATAACATATCCTTATCCTATGTGATTTATTTAAAGCACTTATGTGAAAACAACATGCATCGCGACATGAGAACTACGTGCTAGTATGACCTTGCTTGATAATCAAATATGATAATGTGCTATGTATGTCTTGCATTATATCCAGTCATGCATATTGGTGGCTTACAAAGTCTTTATGACTTACCCCCCTCCCTTTTACTATTTTAGATCCTAATCATCCAGGACCGTCTCATCGAGGTTGATCGTCTACTCTTGTTCGTGATTTTGCACGCCTAGAGGTGGTAGCGTTGGCTTTTGGGTTCTCTTTATCAAGGACGCTTGGGTTAAGCAAGTCACTTAGACTTAGCTTGGGAATGTGTAATTATAGTGTCTTTTTCTTGTGTAGTCTAAGACTAATAGTACTACTTATGTTTCTAGTTATTTGTCGGCACTTGTAGGCCGAGCCTTGCTTGCATGTATTGGTTCACTTGTTAAGACTTCCGCTGAGCATCCCATTAGCTCTATTTTACTTTTGTAGTTTCTCCGGCGTGTTTAGCCGTTGAGGTGTATATATATTAGCATGAATTGTTTAGTTGTTGGGTTCCGGTTGTAAATTCGCCGATGACTTGGTTTGCTTGTTATTAATTGTTATATCATATGCTAAAGTTTTAAATTATAACGGCTTTTTAGTGCCGAGTTGTACTACGTGTCCAATGTTGCGTCACGTTAGTTTTGATAATTGAGTCCTTGTATGCTTGCCTTGTCCTTATTTGGACGGTACGACCCGCGATCCTTCCTCGGGGTCGGGGAAGGGTCGTCATAGTTGGTATCAGAGCTATAGGTTAGCAATCGGTCAGGATAGGTTCCATGGCCTAGGTGGGTTAGTACTTGTGTGATGTTCTAACGTCGAGTGATTTCTTATAGGTGTATCATGGTGGATCCTAGACCAGGAGCTAGTAGCAGTGGAACTTGTATTGCCCGAGGTAGAGACAGGCCTAGGAGGGTTCCTGCTGAACTAGAAGCTAGAGTTCCGGATGGACCAAAGGTTTTGATTATGGCTAAGCAAGGTTTTTTAAAAAACCGGACCGGACCAAAGAACCGAACCAGACCAATGAAAATTGGACCGAACCAATTTTTTGGTTTAGTCTTGGTCCATAATTTTTTAAGAACCGAATAATTGGTCTGGTCTCGGTTTTATGTTTTTAAATTTGGTTCTGGAACCGGACCGGATATATATATATATATATATATATATATATATATATATATATATATATATATATATATATTTATTTATTTATTTATTTATTTATTAATGTTTTTTTTCCCCTAAGGGGGTGGCTCAGTGGTAGATATGTGGCTTCACAAAGTATGAGGTCTCAGGTTCAATCCCTTCCCATGCCCCCCTTAGGAGGAAAAAAAAGTTCTATTGATAATAAAAGTTTATTAATGTATTTTTTACCTACAAAATAAAACCCTATATTGGAAAATATAAATACTTTTTATGTGTGATATATAATTGTGTATGCCCTTAATCACTTATGCAACGCCACAGATAGCGACTTCCTCGCCTTCCTCTTCCCCCTCAACTTCTATCCCAATCGATGAATCGAAGACTGAAGAGTGAAGAGTAGTTTCCTTCCTGCCTTCCTCCCCTCAAATTCTATCTCAATCGAAGACTGAAGAGTGAAGAGTGAAGAGTCTGAAGACTCAATCGAAGACTGAAGACTCAACCCTAAATTCTCTCCCTTTCGGCGTTCGTCATCGGCTACAGTCTCCGATTCACGTCTCTCTCTCTCCCTCTTTCGCGTCTCTGACTCTTAGCCCTCAGAATCTCAGATCTGCCATTCGCCGCCGCCACACTGCCACTGGGTTGTAAATCAAAGACGGCAGTACCGAACCCTCTTTCTCTCTCACACACACACAACTCTATGGGTGGTCAAGGACCTCAAGGTTCCTCCGTTCCTGCCCAGTGCTCCTGGCTTCAGTGGATTGGATGATTGAGGGTTTAGGCCTTTGTAAAAGGTCCTTAAGTTATTCAGTATAGTCTATTTCATTTTCATCCATCTTAAACATTTTATAAAATAGAGAGTATTTGTTCAATGCTTTGTGTGTTATTTGTTCCTGTCCATTGCCCAGTGCTCATGGTTTTTGTTATTTTCAATGCTTTGTCATGTGTTGTATTTCATTTTTTGTCTATTAAAAATATATATTTGTGTGTTCTTTTTGTTCTGTCCATGCTTTTTTTGTACATTAGTTTTTTTTGTACATCAGTTTTTATTTTGTACAGCAGTTTTTTACATCAGTTTTTTTTGTACAACAGTTTTTGTACAACAGCTTAGATTTCAAATTCTGGTTCTTGGTTATTATTTTTGTGCAGCAGTTTTTTTTAATGAAACAAGTTTTTTTTTAAGTCTCTGAAGTCTGAACATGTTTCTGCTTCAGTGTTGGTTGAATAGCAAGCTGGCAGATGATACTTAAAATCTGCGAGGCAGAACCTCGGATACTTGAAATGATTTGCATATGATACTTGAAATTGAAAAGCAGTTTTCCTTCATCCTAAATTATATATCAGTTTCATGCCTTGATGTTTTCCTTCTTGTTGGGGGAAATCCACCATGAGTTTGACCTCCCTAATTTTGATCCTTTGATGGTGGAGATGATACTGAACATGTTTCCTTCTTGTTGCCTTGATAATTTTCTTTTATTTCCTATTAGAAATAATTTCTTTTATGGTGGATAATTAATATATAGCCCCTCTATTAATTTTACATGAAATAATTTTGTAAAATAAGTTTAGCTTGTTTGAAAAAGAGTAATGTCAAGTAGCCATTACAGGGACCTGACCTGATAATTTTAAAGTTTTTCGGTCTCAAATTCTTTTAGTTTACCCTATTCTATGTCTTGTCTAATTTTGTAGTGATAATTGGTAAAGACAAGATTGTCGTTTTTTTGAATTTGCGTATGCATCAAAGAAAGAAGAGGAGGCAAAAAAAATCCAGAAATCATCTTTAGCTAATTAGCTCTGAGAGACATTTCTAATGTTCTACTTTAGTACTTTTTAGTTTGTATTTTAATCGAAGGTTGTTTCCTTTTTAGTTTGTACTTTAATCGAAGGTTGTTTTCAAAAAACATCACTACAAGAAAATGGGGTATTTGGGAAGGCAAAAAACCGTGCCAAATACTGCCAAAACCGTCCCAAATAGTATTTGGCACGGTTTTGGGACGGTTTTGGCTCCTTCCTAAATACGAGGGTGCCAAATACATTTGTCTCGGCTCAAAACCGTCCCAAATACTATTTGGGACGGCAAAGGGACGGTTTGATAGGGTGGTGCCAGTTTGCGTGCATTTGGGATTTGTTTTTGTTAAACCGTGCCAAATACTTGCATTTGGGACGGTTTTGTTTAACCGTGCCAAATAGTTTTTGGGACGGTTTTTCTGCCCTCCCAAATAGTAGATTTAGGCACGGTTTTTATTCCGTCCCAAATAGTTTTTTGTTTTTAAGCACAGTCGGGTTGCCCTCCCAAATAGTAATTGGCACGGTTTTGGTTGCCTTCCCAAATAGTATTAGGGACGGTTCAGTTGCTCTCCCAAAAAGTTTTTGGCACGGTTTTTTTGCCCTCCCAAATAGTATTTGGGACTGTTGTGTTTGGCCTCCCCGCGTAGTATTTGGCACGGTAGATGCCCTCCCAAATACCATTTGTGACCAATTATTTTTGTATTTGATATCGTTATAATATGCTAATTATCAAATGGAAAACAATTACATTTTATAGAAATGAATTGAAATCATAACATAAACTAATTATATAGATAAGTTTCTAATTGGTACCCAATTAGTCAAAAGCATAACATAAAAAACATTCAAAATTACATAAAAGTACAATAAAAAAAATATTGTATGTAGATCAACTACCCTTCAAAAACTAAAGTTTCAATAAGTATCTTTCTTATACAAAAGTGTATATTGAAATAGACAGATCACTTCATTCATCATTGAAATAGCTAGCTCAAGTCGTCCATCGGTGAGTTGGTTCGAGCCTACAACAAAAATTATATAATTAGTATAAATAACGCCAAAAAAAGAAAAGAAAAAAAAAGAGGTACCTCAAAAAATGATATCTTAAGTTTCTACTACTTTTATAGTGTAAATACCAGCATCAATGGTCATACAACAACAACATGAGAAAATAATGCAAAACACAAGTCTCTGAGAGTGAAACAAGTAAAGCCTGTTTTACGGTGCTGAACCAAAGCAAAACCATAACTTTCTCAACAAGACAATAGATTGAATTAAGTCCAGAAGTGCGTGTTTTCCATCGTTGTTATTACATCATCTCCTAATCCCTGGTGTTTCTAATAGTAAAGAGTTAGTGTGAAACAAAAATCTGACGTATGACAAATATGACAGTCCTTTGAAGGTCTGAATTCTATCCCACCCTTACAGAAACTTTGTATTTACTATTGCCACTTTTAAAGTTCAATCCGTCCGTAAACCTGGATCACCGAACTAGTGCACTAAGAGCTCATTCAATTGCAATGACACATGAGGATTCCTACCCTTATAAAGCATTCTGATTATTGTAGGAAGACAAGGAGAAACTTGAGAACCAACTGCATGATATGGCAGCAGCAGTTGAGAGATTGGAAAGTAGCAGACAAAGCTGCTAATGTTGGCTCTGGAGTATGAAGTTCACAAGGGAGCAGATAATTTACCTCAGTCCTAACTCTATACAAAATATGTTTGCTAAACTACTTAACAAACTATAATAGAGAAACTAGAAGTAGAACAAGGAAATCATGCACAAAAAGATGGCTACAACTTACAAGGGCCAGCTTAATTTGATTATGAAACATGTGTTAATAGAAAATATGTGTGTCACTTAAGTAAGTGTGATTGAAAAAAATATAGGGTCGGCCAACATATATATATATATATATATATATATATATATATATATATATATATATATATATATATATATGAAGGTTTGGATTATATCAGGGTTTGATAGATAAGAAGTTTAATGATAATAATTTTTTTTTCCAGACAATATGTTTCTTGTGAATGTACATACCAGACAATATGTTTCCTGTGAGAGCCGCAAGGAGCTTATAAAGATCAATTTGAAAACTGTTGAGGTAAAGCGTCTTTACTAATTAATCTGCCATTCATTGAATTGTTTGTGTTCCTGTACGTACCAGTACCACGTGGCTTCTGGACTGGATTGCTAGTGACCAAGTCCATTCCCTCGACTATCAGCTTTTATTGTTATCTTTAGTAAATGATTTATTCCACTTGGCCCCTAGTTATGTAACCTATTTTGCGTTTGGCTGTGCCCCCATTTATAACTTCAGGTAGCTGCTGATGTGAATATTGATGATGTGGCACGCCGAACAGAGGGATACAGTGGAGATGACCTGACAAATGTTTGTCGGGATGCTTCCTTGAACGGGATGCGGCGTAAAATAGCAGGGAAGACACGGGATGAGATAAAGAACATGTCGAAAGATGAGATCTCAAATGACCCTGTTGACATGTGTGACTTTGAAGAAGCCATAACCAAGGTTCAACCTAGTGTTTCAGCTGCTGACATTGAACGCCATGAGAAGTGGTTTTCAGAATTCGGATCTGCATAAAAGGGTAAAACTAGTTTGTCCATGTTTTGTTTACTACGGGTTATTGGATAATGGCTTGCAATTTTACAGCTGTGTAATTTATGATTCCAAGTTTTGGATTTGTGTATGTGTAAGCATTAAAATAATATTATATAACAACATACAGTACCAATAATATACTTTAGTTATTTGATCATTCTGATTCCGAGGGTCCAATCAATACCTCACACATTCAAACCTAAATCGACTAACTTAGTTGAGTTAGCATGGTTTTTCAATTTTACGATTCCAACTCTTCTTTTCGGCTTTTCAATTTTTTTCACCTTATCAAATACATTATGGCAGTTATGTTGCTGGAAAGGATTTAGTGCAGAATTTTTTTAGTGATGTTTCTAGAGCAGATTTGGTGCAAGTGTATATTTAAGGCAGCTTCTCCAAACTTCAATAACTATAACAATCAAGACAATCTTTACCATGTTCTTAAAAAATGTTGGATTATTAAAAACAGTCTTTAGGCATTTACGTATAACAACAAAACAATGGTGCACGCCCATCAAACGAGGGCACCCCAACAAAGCATTTACGTACAACAACAAAACAATGGTGCACACCAATCAAGCGAGGGCACCCCAACAAAGCATTTGCGTACAACAACAAAACAATGGTGCACACCCATCAAACGAGGGCACCCCAACAAGCATTTTAGTTATGTAGCTTACCGTAGCCGGAAACACTTACGTAAAAACCATCTCGGCTCAAGGATCCAATTGAATCGGAATAGGACCAAAGAAACCGCAACCAACCAGATTCTACAGAATGGGAAAGGAGTTGTCCAAATCAAAAGACTATAACACATAATTTGGCCAGCTACAAGTGAGCAACAACATGAATTTCTTACAAGGTTGTCAGATTCCTCAAATTCCTAATAGATGGAGGAATAGTTCCTCGCAGACCCTTGTTATTTGAAAGATCCCTATATTTATATGCAGAGGCATAATCAGAAACTAATTGACTTTGACTTTGTAGTTCTTTTTAGGAAATAAGAGAATGAGACACAATAACGGCAGACTGAATCAAATGGTTTGACGAAATAACATGCTTGATCGGGCATAAAAGCAATAGAAAACAAAGTTATTGATGTTTATGACATTATGTAATCAAGGCAATGGAGAAGACATGAGAATAATTAGCGCATGTGTTCCTACATGAGGTGTGTTTAACATGAGTGGCATAGATCAAAACTATTAGGCTCTGTTTGGATCTCAAAGCTTTCAAGGAGAAGGCCGGGGAATAAATTAAGATAAATAAAAGCCTCTTCATCAAGAAAATCCAACTATTCACAACCCAATATTGGGTATAAAGTAAAGATTAAGTGTGATGAACCAAGATCAAAGTTCATTTATCTTTTCAATTTTATTTTCGCTTTTCCTTCTCCTTTTCCTTTCCCTTGCTCTTTCGAGATTCAAAAAAGTGTAGAGGCGTAAAAAATACAAACAAAACACTTACAAGTATTGTAACGCAGAAAAGGATGAGATGTCTCCGAAGTCAAGCACTGTCACACTGCTCGCTAATGAGCTGCGATCAAATTGGGCACGTAAGATCAAACACGAAAAATAAAATCTCAAAGCATTAGATCGAGTAGAAAACAAATGACTTACGTGGTGATCACTCTCGAATTATTGCAAATAATTAATCCCATCCCACCCACGCCACAAGGATCCGAACCTTTCCAGCCTCGGTGGCAAGTTCTCGCCAGTTGCCTTGAGAGCATTTAGCGCAAAGAATCGTATGAGAAATGAGTGATTTCATATTCATCGATCATAGAATATTCCAAAAACTTACGAAGTTGAGAAAGTAGAGAAGCAATCTAGCTCATGCATTCTCGATGCGCATTACGGAACATTGATCTTTTAAACTTCCTAACAGCTTAAATATTATTCATAAATGACCAATGTAACAAAATAAAACTTAACTTGTATGAAGTAGTGCCAGTTTATGCCTATGGACTGAAGGGGACGTAAATTGTGTGTGATTTGACCAGTTTATAACCTTAAAAACTGCTCCAAAGATACTAAATTCAAGACCATCATGTCGAGTCTATAGAGTATTTAGGCAATGGATAATGTGTAAATACATGCTAATCCACGATTGCACATGTCTTCCATTTTAAGGCACTCTCTCCCTTGTTGGCCACAAAACCCAGCTCTACAAATGGATAGAAAAGGGAAGGGTGACAACAATCTTTTATTAATTAACTAAGTCTAGTAAGTGTTATCTATCAACAAAATCTATTTTATCGTGAACAACCGTATCTTCAGAATTTTGACATAGCAAATATTCCAAGTTGTTAGCTTGCTACACATTTTTGTGCCCCTCTCTAACATCTTAAACTTTTGGATGAGTGGCTAACTTAACATGGTATGAAGCTTTGGTTTGTCTTGGGTTCAAGGCTTGCATTCTTACCCAAGTCATTATTATTATTATTATTATTATGAGAGCTCATGTGGGCACCCTGTTTGGTTTTTGATGCCTGAGTTAGGAATTATTGTTTATCTCTCCACGTGTGAGCCACCACACATGAAGGGAGTGTTAGCTTGATATACATTGTTGGGTCCCCCTCTATAAGCTTTTCAGATGAGTCTTTTATTTCTTGTTTTTCCTTTTTTTAAAATTAGAAAGAACGTAAACACAACTCAAACTCAACTGAACATGTCCCAACTAGCCATGCCATTACCTCAAAAGCAAAACTAAATCTACATCGATATTCACTCGGATAACAAACCTCCAATGCAACAGACTTCTCTAGACCCAGGATTCCATGGGTGCTGGCAACCTCATCCAAGTACGATACACTTTCGACTTCGCAGAGATGCAATAAGCAGGAAGGGGAAACTGGTTATTAATGTACTGACCATATAAAAAAAAGTCAAAACAGTAAAAACTGAAACCTTCTAGTCATTCTCAAGTAGCTTAAGCCTCAAATATTCCATATACGACCAAGTCATAACTACGACTTACAATAGATAAAACTTTTGCCTTCAACCTGGATATGGCAGGCACAAGAGAGGACTCTTTAAATGACGGTAAAATATGTAACTTCATGATGTCTTGAGCTAGCAAAAGAACACCACCTTTTCCACATAGTTCCTGAAATGGCAACTAAACCAGTTGACAACATCATCCATAGATAGTAATTGAAGCAAATAAGGGTCCAAATCTCCATAATTAAAACCATTTGGCAGAATAAAATAAACAGAAAATAAAGAATTAAACAAGAGTAGAAATTTATTCTAAAAGAAACAAATTAAGATGTTCCTAAAGACCATTGAGAATAAATTCATTTGTCCTGATACAGGCTTCTAGCAGGGAAAAAGATACCTTTTTTGACAGATTGATTAATAACTGCAAAGAAAAGGCAGGTGGTAACCTTATTAATAACTACACGTTCCTGAAATAGCTTTTGTTGGCACAGCGACTGAAGAAACTGTAGAGAAGCCTCACAATGCGGAGAAAGATGGTTCAATGTTTCTTCAGCAGAAGGACTTGACTTATGATTATCTGAAAGCTTGATCTGAAGAAACTGAATATCTATGCGAACTGCAGCAAAAGCTACACTCATAAATATCTCAACCTGTCACATAAGTTTCATCATCAGCCACATTCAAGCAAACTAAGACTTCGATTAATTAACTCCAATATTACTCAAAGACATGTTGCACAATTCATATAAGACAAAATATCAGGAAAAGAATTTAACCAGACATGCCATCCTTGGAGAATTTGGAAAAAAAAAAAGTTTCACCTTAGGGTGTGCAAGCAATGGAAAGTAATATTGCTCTGCCAAGGTTATTATCTATGTTTCCTGGCTAAGTTGAGAGTCTAGATTATCACTAGCAATGGAAAGTAATATTGGGCTTGTAATGAACACAAGAGACCAAAACAATAAAGCAACGAATGTACACTATTCAACTAAAATGAGTAGGAACTAGTTGGAGCAACAGGGAGCTGCACAAATGATATCTGCAAGTAAAAATGAAGCTTGTAATCAAGCTGAGATATGGTTTTCTCTTGCTCTTTGTTATAGTGCTACTGGTAAAAATGAAGCAGCCTTAAAGTGATTAGATTGGCTCGTAAAGGGATTAATTTCGCTCGTGAAGGGATTAACTTTGCTCGTAAAGTGATTAGATTGGCCAATCATCCAAACAAGCATTTAATAGGTATTGCTCATAGAAATGCAGCAAGAAAATCCTTGATAGATTCAGAAAGAGTGCTTTTCCAGAGAGAATCAATCAATTCTCTTAATCAAGCTGGACTTGGCCATGATTTATTCAGAGCTCGAATCATTTCCTGATGCAGAAATTTGTCTAGGCAATGCCAAATCAAAGGAATTTTATTACCCTCGAGCGTGGCATTCAACAGGTTCACTTAAAGTTTCGAAATTCAAATTGATATAATAGTATTTTCTATTTTCTTATTTACTGACCAGCCACATTTCTTTAACACGTGCAGGTAAGTTGTTTGAAGCTCAATCACTTTACAAGGAAGTACTCGTTGCCTACTCAGTTTCACTATCTATAGAACCAGATTATGTCCCAAGTGTTATATCAACTACAGAGGCCTTGATGAAAATGGGTAGCCAAACACACCCTATAGCAAGAAGCTTCTTGATGAATGCACCGCGTTTAGAACCAATGAACCATAACATGTGGTTTAATCTTGGTTTTATTTGCAAGAAGGAAGGTTCAGTGCAGCAAGCTGCGGATTTCTTCCAAGCTGCACATGAGCTCAAGTTGTCTGCTCCTGTTCAAAGCTTTGTGTAGCAGAGGCTTCCCCACGAAGCAAATTTCTTAGAGCAGACTAATTCAGTACGGGTTATGGAAGCTAACTACTTTTCGAATTAGACACTCAGTCCAAGAAGTACGTAAATTACTAGTCATCATCTACTTCTAAATTAATGGTCTCATCAACTAGCTACTTCCAGTCTCACATCCCTGCTGTTGCCTTCCATCGCCTTTCTTGAGGGGTTAATTTTTTGCAGAAACTACTGAATAAATTTGATATGCAGTCCACATAATCAAGTTAACCACCTATTCACTCAAATATCAGCAGATTTGATGTCCAGAACAAAACTAGCAAAAATCCTCAAGAGTGAAATCCAAAATTTGAACTGAAAGTGAACAACTCATCTCAAAGATAAACAAAATAAAAAGTTCATAGTATTCCTCCCACTTTTTTCATAATAGCCTTACTTTGGTTGGAGAGGAGAGGGAGGGGGGAAGCAAAAGAATTAAGAGGTGCACAGTTTCTAAAAGTTTCCTCAAAATCCAAAAATACTTCATTTCATCCTTTTCTGATTTAAATTGTCTCCTGACCGGCTTCTTATCAGCCTACCGATAGCTTTAACGTTTTACTTTTATAACAAATGCCTAATTATCTAATGTTGACTGTTGAGTGTTGACAATTTTGTCTTCCTTAGTACCCTTTTTGAAATTTATAACTCCTCCAATTTGAAATTGAAGAGCTGATAATGGAGAATTGCATTGTGGTGGGTTGAGGGCTTGTCTTATCAATTTAATTCTGGAAAAATAAAATTGACTATGAAATTGTTAAATTTTTGTTGGGAGAATAGATTATTGCTGCTCATTTGAAAATTTACGATTAGTTTATTGTTGTATTTGAGTTGGTAGTTTTGATTGCTTTGACAATCTTGAATTGTAGTTTGATTAGCTTGTCCTAGGGTGCTTAACAGTTGTAGTTCTTATTCTGTGATTTTTAAATTGGGAGTTGCTGGTACCGCTTAATTGTGCAAGTAGGATCTTAAATTTTCTGTTACAGCAAGCCATAAAGACTCATAATGGTAATGAATGAAAAGGATACTTCACCTCAACTCAATTGGAGTAGCAACAAAATTAGCAAGCATCACAGTAGTGTGTCCTCTTCTCCAACTGCTATGCATCGTGGAGTCTTTCTTGTCTGCCAAAAGAGGACAACTAGTCTTTCTTCTCCAACTGCTATGAAGATTATGAAAGATAAAGAAATAAAACACCTAGGCCTCATACCTATGTTTCTTAGGCCACACTCCCAAGAATTTATGTTTCACACATCGTAAATGAATTCGTATTTTCATTCACTTGATCACACGTCTTCAATTGCTGGACATGGTATTTGTAGGATCATAAATATGTACCTTAAATTCAGCCTTCAGTTGAACCCAAAGGCTCTATATATTTATCCAGGATCGTCTTATTCCAAACAGTCCTAGAGTCCAGAACCAACAAGCTCAGCCCAATGACTGAACTCTTTTGAGTCCTAAACCACTTGAACATGTTTTCCGATCACACTGGTTCACTTCTGACGCTCTCTCCAACAAGTCTGCAGCAGATCCGGTTCAGTTGGAGAAAAAATAGACACCACGACTCTTGCCGATGGAATAACATGAATCTTGTAGGCTATGAAAGCTGACTTATAAATTGTTGAAAGCTAAAATGAGTACAATGCAATCGAGAATATACATTGTGCTGTAAAGAACAAGAAGTTTGCTTGCTGATTTAAAAACTGATTTCAGAGTCTTTATTAACATGAAGAAGTTGAGCAAGACGCACAAGAGCTAAAGAGTAAATAGCACTTCAATTGTGGCAAGTTACGAGATTGTAGCAAGTTAGACAAATCACCTTTTGCGAAACCGAGTTTAGATACATGCCAACACCATATCAATTTTATATCATGTTTTATCACAGCGTTCTTCCAAATCCCAAAGATAAAATCAACAGATTGTGTCTCACTGAGAGTATGAATTGCACAAGACTGTCTCACTAACCTTGTTAAGTCAAAACAACCTCTGCTTTCAAGATGTTAGTTCGTGGATCCCCTCGTAATCACCATCTTGTTCTTTTCCTCGTGCATCCGAGTCTCCAAAACCTGTTTTAATGATCCAAGACTTGTTCTCTTTTGTCAAATACCCTGCGATGAGAGAGGTAAATGGACCTGAATTCAAGATGAATATACAAAGAACAACAAATACAAATTCAAGTATTTTTATGGACAGTTGAATAAGCTTGTTACGTAAATCCTTAATCATTTTACAATTTGTCCGAACTTAAACATCAATCCTTGACTCATTACAATCTCACCCCCCTCTCCCTCACAGCTTAAACGTTGGACCTTGACTCCTCGAGTCCTTGCCAATATCCCCCACTTAAATAAGTCCTTACTGTCTTTTTGCTTCAAAGTTTGAGGCTTTAGTGAGTGATATATTGTCATGGTCTGAAACAAAGTTCTCGATTGTATATGACTTATAACCTTTTTTAAATAAGTTGAAATAACATTCAAAGACTTTGTTAGCATTATCTCTGTACTATATAGTTACTTCACATTTTGTTTTGTTAGACACGGACACCCATATATGTATTTCAGACCAATGTACTAAAATGGAGTGTATCATCTCTTCTATCAACACAACCCCGTATCATATGATCTAATCAACTGGATTCCTCTAGACCCTGCAATTACACCAACCGAACCATTTGACATCACCAATTGCTGGTCTGTTCTCGCCACAATCCTCCCAGGAAACAAGCTGGTCATCTTATACACCGGAATCAACTCGAAAAGACTCAAGTTCAAAACTTGGAAGTACCCAAATAAGATCCATTTCTAAAAGAATGGGTCAAATACTCTGGCAATCCAATCATAAGCCTGCCCAATGGTATTGATACGGGGTCAAATCTCGAACGCCGCCAAATCTTGTTCCAGCTTTTTGGAATCAGTCCTTGGCCGAATGTTTGCTTCCAAAAACAGTCCCAAGCCCTCTAACAAACTGCTCAATGGTGAAAAGAATTTTCCCATACAAATTAACCCAACACCTAACCCTTATTGGTCACGTTTAATGTACTAGAACCTGCCCAAGCAATCTCACGTACACTCTCCCTATTCTGCCCATGAACAGCCCAAACCCCCCCACACACCCCAAACCTAAACGTCCCAAAACTCCTTGACCTGAAACTCCAAGGAATTCTAAAACAGCCACGCCTTTGAAGCAATAACAGGCTGCCACGATTGGAAATTAACGAAAAAGAAACGAAGAAGTAGAAGAGGATAGGATAATTCGGCCACCAAACGAGCGCCACTCACTGTCGTAGAAAGATAGTCGTTTGATCCGACAAACAAAGCTTCACTCACTTTATTCGAAGAATCGGAAGAAGAACAAAACTTGTTCCTGATATTATTTTCTCAAACAAAACATGACTATAACTGGAAAACGGAAGGCCTTAAAAAGGCTACAAGAGTTTAAAACCAAATCTAGTTCCCTACCTTTACTAACTCCTAATAAAATAGAGAACAATTAAAGCTATACTAGGAAACATAAAAGTAAAAACCTATCCTATGCAGATTGCCTAATTAACTCAACTGGGACTCTTCTTGTTTAACCAATACCGTCCACAACACAACTTGGCGCCAACCCTTTCCACTCATATACTAGGAAACAGCCTCCTTCCCGTGTTGTTGTAGAGCCCAACCCCCGTGTCTTCGAGTACCTTGACCGTCTCATGCGTATCAACTTTAGACCAAATGGCATGACTATTATATTGTTGGGTCGTATGCATCAGAGAAAGAAAACTACATCCCCCAAAAAATGGGTTAACAAGAAGTAACATAGATTTGAGGTATGATTACGGGAAATTTTATGCTTCCTTGACAACATCCATGCTGAGATCAATTTAAGTCTGCATTTATAGTTTTAACATTAACAAACATGTGCACAAACCCTAATATTGATAATAAACTTTCAATTATATTTTCATCCACCAGCAGTGTAGAATCTTTCTTACATAAGCGGCTTTTGAATCACGATATGTGGTAACGTGGCCAACTAAAATCTAAAAAGATCAAGACAAAGAATGCGGTTGGCATGTGTCATGATCCAAAGGTCGCTTGTGTAAAAAAGATTCTACACCGCCGGTGGATAAAAATTTTATGCATAAACTTTTGCACAGTGATTGTATTAAAATATAAGCTAACTCTAACACTAACCATGTGGCTGTAAGAAACTCGCGGAACAGTGAATGTAAAGGAAAATAAATTGGAATTTGCCCAATCTAAAGGGCACCTTACCAAGCATTTTCCATGATAAGAAGCCTAAATGGTATTACGTTGTCTTCCAGCTTATTTGCATTTTGCGCTTAAGACTGATTTTTCCTATCCCATCTTTTCTCGAGTCGGGTTTATTTGTGGTTAATTCAAGAGGGTATAAATACTTGACACCTTCTTTTGAACCTTAAAGAGTTTTGTGCTTAGATTCATCATTCATTAATTCTTCGTATGTGGTTTTAGTCATATTGGACTTTCAAATATTATGCCTAAGTCCTCCTAGAGATAGGATTGTCTCAGAGCCAATATATGAAGATATGTAATACATACAACTTAGAAGAGTCGATGTGTATTGACGACCGTCTTGACTTATATTGAGCATTATGTCTTCTATTCCTTTAAAGGATGTAAAAGTTACCTTGTATATAGGCAAACAGCATAAGTTTATAAGAAAAAAGAGTAAAGGGAAATCCAAGTTACACATAGCATAACGTAAACAAAACAAGCAAAGAAAATTCAAGGGATGATAGAGGATTATACCGAATAAAGTACTGTCTCATCAAATAAGGGAAAGTGCTAATACACATAAAAAAAACTCCCACAACCTTGGTTGATAAGAATGCCAAATAAATACTCTTCTCTGTAATGAGACCTCAAAGAATATAGAATTATTGTCTATAAGAATACCTCAGCCCAATATAAAAAAAATCCTGATGAAACCTGGCACCACTTGCCACCAGATCTCCTATATTTTGCAAGAGCCGTAAGGGAAAAGCCTCTTACTCCTCATAAATCCCAAACAAGCACGCCTAATACATGCCCAGAGAGATGGAAAAGGCAAGATATCATTAAGGTGGGGCACTAATACTTGCAGACCATCTAACAATAGCCGACTAGTAAATCAGCCAACTAAATTTGTGCTGGCTAAGAGTCCTAGACCCGCACCTCCTTGTGAAGATTAAAACCGGATTGATATAATTTTTGCCCCACCAAGAATCCAACATTTCTTTGGCTAGTCGGTTTATACGCACAAGCAAAGGTTATCCTTCACCATCGCTAAATCTATCCAACTCCGCCTCTATGTCCCAACCATTGAAGACGTTAATCACCTCTAAATCTTGCACATGCTTTATGCACCCCAAGTATTACTCCTTCCGTTCCCAAAAGAAAGTCCCTTTGACTGGGTTAAGGAGAACTAATTGACCACAGTATAATTATATACATACATATTGAATTCCAACTTTACCCTTAAACTTGATGTGATGTGAGGATGTTATCTTTTCAATTTTGTTCGAACAAAGGACAATTGGTAAGACTATCATATAAGATGCTCAATTTTTGAGGTGGATACTTTTTTGAAAACATCTAGAAAAGGGAATAGGGACTCTTTTTAAGGAATGGAGGGAGTATTTAATAAGAAGAATGTGGAATCAATGCACAAACAAAAAAGAGCTGAATCAATGGTCTAAACAAAATAGAGAGAGAGAGAGAGGCCCTGATTCAGACTCAGAAAAAAATAGAACAAACTGCTCGTTATGAACCGCCGATGTGGAATACTCGAGTAAAGGGAGTACAACAAGTATTCACATATAATTGTTGCAAGCAAAGGTGATTTTTTCTAGTCTCTTTCAAAGTTTTAATTGATGAACATCAAGCAGAAAAAGATTTAATACTTGCAAGACCACGTAGCTTCAAGAATTTAAAATATATACTTGACTTAACTAAACACATCCCAAGACATCGTCACATATCGTTGCAGTATCCAACCAAATCCAAAATGCACGACTGTCGTACTACACTTGAGGCAATGTTCAATTCGATTTGACAAAAACAGGTCTCACAATTCAATTTGACAAAAACAATGGCATTGGTGAGCAGAGCCAACCCTTCATAGCTCACAAGATAATAAAAGACAGTTGATGTGAACTTTAAATCATGATAGACACTAAAACTACGAGAGGTGCAATTAAGAATTAAGATGCAGATACACAAAACAAAGACTTTCCACACACATTTACATAAAAGAGTGGTTAAAAAGCTCACATTAGGGTTTGTGTAACATGCCTTTAGGTCGTTGGAAGGAAATCGTCCAATGAAGTTCTGGTTTAGGTCAGGAAGAGCTCATCAAATGGAAGCCCCTACTACGGCCGTCATCCGCTACTAGTCGACTAAGCCGTCACGAGTTTGAGCCAAGCAAACTACGAGGAAAGAGAGATATAAGGGGTGGGAGGGATAATATGGAGAAGACGTAAGAATGGGAGAGATATAGAGAGAAAGACCCTTACCGTGAGATTGAGAGCTTCGCGATGTAAAGATAAGCGATTTAACTGGTTTTCGCAATCGGTGTCTGCGGCGGGTGTCTGCGATGCCGAGAGAGAGAGTGCACGAGAGACTTTGGTGGGAGGAAATTTTGGGAAGGAAAACCTAGGTAGGGAAATTTTGGGGAAAACTTACGTATATGGAGGGAATTTTGGGGATAACCCATTGTGGCGGGAGAGGAAAGCGGGAGAAAAAATAAGTAATTGTGACCTAAAATTTGGTACGGGTAGCACAAGTGTCCTAAAAACACTAGTATTTGGGTCGGTTATTACACAACAGTCCCAAATACTAAGTAATTGTGACCGCGAATTCTCCCTTCCCAAAAAGAGGTATTTGGGACGGTTTTTTTGCCCTCCCAAATAACAGGGGTCACAAATAGTCCTTTTTCTTGTAGTGCATGTTTGATTTTGAACGTACTTTTATTGAAGTTTGTTTAATCTTTTTATAAAGTTTAAGTCTTTAAAATTTAATTATATATTTGTATTAAATAGTTAAAAAGTAAAGAAATCATAGTATTGGTATGGTCCTGGTTCTGATACGTCTTCGATTGGTTCTGGACCGAACCAACGTATTGGTTCCCACACCTATTGGGTTGGTTCCGGTTCTAAATTTTTTGAGAACCGGACTATTGGTCTGGTTTCGGTTTTCTATTTTTTTCCAAAAAAAATGGACCAACCTGGACCAAGCTCACCCCTAGTTTTGATATCCCCACCATAGAATCAGGGTGATGAGAATGCTCATATGGCAGGCTTGTTTCGCAGGATGATGATTGTTATGGCTGAGTTGGCACAAGAAGGTCAGGCGGGAGATGTACGACCCCCACCACCACCACCAAAACTGGGGGCGAGAGTTTCGCCACCTCATAATGATGTACCACCAAAACCTAGGGTCAGAAACAATGCTACCTTGGAGAGGTTCTTAAAAATGAAACCTCCATCTTTCGAGGGAGAGTCAGATGTTGGTAAGGCAGAGTTGTGGCTAGAGGACTTGGAGAAAATCTTTGCAACTCTAGACTGCACCGAGAAAGAGAAAGTTGTGTTAGCTATGTATAAGCTAAGAGGGGTCGTGAATCATTGGTGGAGAGTACTGCTAGCAAGTTGGAATCTTAATCTGGTTTTGAGGATTTGGTCAAATTTCGAGAGGGAGTTCAAGGCTTCCTATGTACCTATGGTAGTGAGGAGGAAAAGAGAGAAGGAATTTTAGGATCTGGAACAAGGTTCTATGACAGTGGCCCAGTATTCAGATAAGTTCACCGAGTTGTCTCGCTATTGAACACATCTTGTACAGGACGAGTCCCAGAGAGTTCTCAAGTTCGTGAAGGGTCTGAAGATTGAGTTTAGGAGGCAACTCTTGTCATTGCTGATGATTATCGAGTGCGGCTTGATCGCGCCTATGAGATAGAGACAGACACAAAGGAGCACAAGCAGAAGCCTGTTGTGCAGTCCTCGCATCAACAGCCGTCGCAGCAGTCATCTCAGGTGACCTCGCAGCATTCTGGGAGAGGTCAGTTTTTGGGTAATAAGTCCAATCATCAGGGCAACCGTCGCAACAGTGGCCAATCTAGGCAGCAGTTAGATGGACAGTCTAGGCATCCGTCCGAGAGTCGTGATAGTCGTGCTCCATCTTCGCAAGGGCAACAAGGCCAGCGGAGTGAACCTGTTGGGTGTTCCTTTTGTCACAAGTCGGGGCATTCATATAATGACTATATGAGCAGACTTGGGCAATGTCTGGGATGTGGAGAAGTAAGTCACCAGGTTAAAGATTGTCCTAAGATTAAGGCTACTCAGTCCGTGGGTTCCATTCAGCAGTCGGGCACCAAGAGGGATAATGATGGGCGTCCTAAGGCGCAAGCTCGTGTATTTGCACTTGATCAACATGGTGTTCCGGAGTCGACCATAGTCATTGGAGGTATTCTCTCAGTCATCGATCATAGGGCTCGAGTTCTTATAGATCTGGGGTCTACTCATTCCCATGTTGCATCGCATTTCATTGAGCATTTGTGCGTGTTACCTTCTCAGTTTCTTTACGTGCACTTGAAGTGTCCACACCATTGGGTGATCATTTGTTGGCGTCAGAGGTTTATAAGACTTGTGATGTGCTTGTATATGATCGAGTCTTGCATGCGGATTTGGTAGTTTTGCCTATTTGGGACTTTGATTTGATTTTGGGTATGGATTGGTTGTCTACTTATCATGCTCTAGTTGATTGTCATCGTAAGAGAGTTACTTTTTCCATGCCCGGTATTCCGGAGTTTGTGTTTACGGGTGATCATGACATGAATAACATACATGTTATTTCTGCTTTACGAGTTAGGAAGCTTTTATCTCAAGGGTGTACGGGTTATTTAGCTTGTGTGATCGATACTAGTATGCCTACTACATCTCAAGAGGAGGTCCCAGTTGTTAGTGAGTTTCCCGACGTGTTCTCGATCGAGTATGCCTTGCCACCCGATCGAGAGGTCGAGTTTTGCATTGAGGTATTGCCTGGGACTTCACCTACTTCTAGGGCACCATACCGAATGGCTCCCGCAGAGTTGAGGGAACTTAAGGAGCAGTTGCAGGAACTTCTTGATAGGTAGTTCATTAAACCAAGTGTATCTCTGTGGGGTGCACCGGTGTTGTTTGTGAGAAAGAAGGACGGTAGCTTGCGGTTGTGTATTGATTATAGGCTGTTGAATCAGGTTACTATTAAGAACAAGTACCCTTTACCTCACATTGATGATCTCTTCGATCAACTTCAGGGGTCCGTGGTATATTCCAAGCTAGACTTGAGGTGTGGTTATCACCAGTTGAGAGTTCGAGCGAGGATGTTCTGAAGACAACTTTTCGGACACGTTATGGTCATTATGAGTTTGTGGTGATGCCGTTTGGGTTGACAAATGCGCCTGCAGTTTTCATGGATTTGATGAATCGGGTATTCCATAATTATTTGGATTGCTTTGTTGTGGTTTTCATCGATGATATCCTAGTGTACTCAAAGTCACGAGAGGAACATGCTAATCATTTGAGAGTGGTTCTTTCCTTGTTTCGAGAGAAGCATCTTCTTTGCTAAATTTAGTAAGTGTGCATTTTGGCTCGAGCAAGTATCTTTTCTTGGGCACGTTGTTTCTAGTGCGGGTATTGCGGTGGATCCATCTAAAGTGGAGGCGGTTACTAAATGGAAGACTCCTAGTACGGTGACCGAAGTCCGTAGTTTCTTGGGCTTGGCGGGTTATTACCGTAGGTTTATTGAGGATTTTCCAAGATTGCTACTCCTATGACGAACTTGACTCAGAAAAAGTCTACTTTTATTTGGAGTGATAAGTGCGAGGCTAGTTTTCAAGAGTTGAAGAGGAGATTGACTACAACTCCTGTTTTAGCATTGCCTAGTGGATGTGATAATTTTGTGATCTATAGCGACGCTTCATTAGAAGGCTTGGGTTGCGTGCTTATGCAGAACGGAAGGGTTATTGCTTATGCTTCAAGGTAGTTGTCACCATATGAGCAGAATTATCCGACTCATGACCTTGAGTTAGCAGCAATTATTTTTGCACTTCACAAGTGGAAACATTACATTTATGGGGTGAAGTTTGAAGTGTTCACGGATCATAAGAGTTTGAAGTACCTCTTCTCGCAGAAAGAGTTGAATATGAGACAGAGGCGTTGGATGGAAAAGCTTAAGGATCATGATTGTACTATTCTTTACCATCCGGGAAAGCAAATGTTGTTGCGGATGCCTTGAGTAGGAAGGCTTTTATGTCTTGTTTGATGATGAGAGAGTGGAAAATGCTAGAGGATGTTCGTGAGTGGGGTCCTATTGAGAACGAGCGTGGTATTATCTTTGCTAGCGTTCGTGCTACCCCTATATTGTTCGAGTTGATCAAGAAGGCGCAAGTGTTAGATCCAGATTTCATGAAGATTATTGATGGATTGGGCGAGAATAAGACTTCCGAGTTTGCGATGAATAGTGGTGGTATCTTGACATTTCGAGGTAGAGTTTGCATTCCTTCTACCGATGGAGTGAAACGTATGGTTCTTGATGAGGTTCACAAGGCCAAGTATATGATACATCCAGGGAGTACTAAGATGTACCGTGACTTGAAGAGACAGTTTTGGTGGAATGGCATGAAGAGGGAAATAGCGGATTATGTATCTAGGTGCTTGACTTGTCAGCAAGTTAAGGCCGAGCACCAGAGACCTGCTGGTTTATTGCAGCCACTTGAGATTCCGAAATGGAAATGGGAACATATCATGATGGATTTTTTAACGGGGTTTCCGCGTACTCGTAGGGGTTTCGACGCTGTTTGGGTTATTGTCGATAGGTTGATGAAATCTTCTCATTTCATTCCTATTGCGATTTCTTACAGCTTGAGTCAGTTGGCAGCATTTTATATCCAGGAGATTGTCAGGCTACATGGTGTTCCTGTTAGTATTGTATCGGATAGAGATCCTAGATTTACCTCGAGATTCTGGCATTCATTACAGGAGGCCTTGGGTACGAAACTTAACTTTAGTACGGCCTTTCATCCTCGGTCAGATGGGCAGTCAGAGAGCTTGATACAGTTATTGGAGGACATGCTTCATGCTTGTGCCATGGATTTCAAGGGCAGTTGGGATTCACATCTACTGTTGGCAGAGTTTGCATATAATAACAGTTACCAATCTAGCATTGAGATGGCTCCTTATGAGGCTTTGTATGGGCGTAAGTGTCGTTCACCAATTTGCTGGGACGAAGTTGGTGAAGCTAAGTTATGGGGTTCCGAAATGGTACAACAGTCGGCTGAGAGTGTGAAGCTGATTAGAGATAGATTGCGTACGGCTCAGAGTAGACAGAAAAGCTATGCGGATAACCGGAGACGTGATCTTGAGTTTCAAGTTGGTGATTATGTGTTCTTGAAGATATCGACGCGCCGTGGTACTAAGAGCTTTGGTAAGAAAGGGAAACTTTCACCAAGATATATTGGTCCGTTTGAGATTCTTGAGAGGGTTGGTTCTTTGGCTTATAGGATTGCACTGCCACCTTCTATTTCGGGTATTCATGATGTGTTTTACATTTTTATGCTTCGCAAATTCTTGAAGGACGAATCACATGTTCTTGCCTATGAAGAGATTACCTTTGAACCCGATCTTTCCTATGTTGAGAAGCCGGTGAGGATTCTTGATACTAAAGAGCAAATCTTGAGAACTAAGAAGATACCATCAGTGAAGGTCTTGTGGAGAAATCATGACATCGAGGAAGCTACGTGGGAGACCGAGCTTGAGATGAGGGAGAAATACCCATATTTATTCGAGATGACTGGTAAGAATTTAGGGACTAAATTCCTTTAAGTGTGGGGGGATGTGAGAACCCAAACCATACTTGTTTAACATGCTCTCGTTGTTTACTTAACATGTCTAATATGTTCACCATTCATGCTTGTAAGATATCTTCCATGACTAACTTGGTTGTATGACTTTTGCTAAGTTATAAAGGTTGAAAGACTTATATGCCTTGTACGTGCTTGTCTTGGGTCCTTGTATACATGCCTTGACATTTCAAGTTCCTTTCTAAGTCATTGATTGTCTTAACTTCTTGGCTATAAGTTTCTTGGTATTGAACTTAGTCTTTAACAAGCTTTGATTGAGTTTCATGCTTAGTTTTTTTAGCATTCAGGATCGTTAGTTGTTTACATCGTTCCCGACGTTTGTTTTCTTGTATTCCTACTTGTTCTGGGAGAGTTTCGATTGTGTTTTGAGTGTTGGTTTATCCCCCTTTAATTGTTTGGGTTGTTTGGGGGTCATTTTAGGCCAAATTTGAGGGCTTTTCAATCTGGAGACCTTGCGGACGCAAGGTGGTTTGGGCTTGCCCTCGCATGGAGGGCAGTAGCTTCGAGAGAAGTGTTCTGGAGACCTTACGGAGGCAAGGTGGAAAGGCCATGCGGCCTCAAACCGCCCATACCAGCACTTCAGGATTTTCTGATTCTTTAATTTTGGCTTGAACCATTGAACCCAATTCAACCCAATTCGAACCCCCTCATGTATTGTGACCTCTTTAGGTTTAATTTCAACCTTTGGATGTGTTTTAATCAAAGGCCAACATGAATTGACCAATAGAAACCTTGATAACTCTCACCTAGGATTGACCTCCTTGTAGTGACTTCATCTCCCCAAACTCAAGAATCGGCCATAGTCATCCACCATTGTTATTTGCTAGTTCCTAGAGAGAGAAAGAGTGAGCTTGATATCCTCCACCTTGATTGCACCATTGCCGGAGATCCGGCCATCGGATTTTTGATTGGAGACCACCAAATCAAAGCTCTTGCTCCTTATTTTCTTAATCCTTGATTTGTTTTGCCATCCAACCGTTGGATTTCGAATAAGCTAAGCACCCAATCCCCTGTTTTTGTATGCTCAATATCAAGCATGCTCCCGTCATGATAGCCTCTATTTACATGCTCAAGAAGACATGCACCGTGTTAATAACTTGAAATTCTTTAAGTTAATTTTCTGTAAATTTTGGGTTAATGACTCATAATTGATAATCTAGACTTGTGTCAAATATGAATAATGTTCTAGAATGGATTTGGAATAACTATTGTTCTTGGACTTGTTGTGAATTGTAATTTTAAAAAATGATGAACATGTTAGGGTTCAAAATTTGGGAACTTTGATCTTGATGGACTAAAAGTCATGAATGACTTAATAGTCTAATTGTAAATGAATCGAGAACATAGAAAAGAGTCATGAATTGCACATAGCATTCATCCTCTACTTGGAAATAATTTAGCGATAACTCAACGGAGTTACACTTAGAGAGTCATTGAACTATACCGACTCTACAATCAATCCCTACGACGTTTAGAGTTCAATTGAATTGTAAATTAGCTCTTGGGAATTCTTAATGTGATTGATCTCATTCTTGACTTGTATATCGTAGAGTAACATGCCTACTTGATTGGACGAGTCGCTCTTGTCGACCTCGCTCCCTTACTTGATTTATTACATGAGTAAAAATCTACTTGACTCGGACGAGTTTGCTCTTGTCGAACTCGCTCCTTACTTGATTTTGTGTGACAAGTAAATATCTACTTGGCATAGCATTAGTCCAGCTGACATTACTTGAATTGTCTAGATGGTTAACGATGCATCGCCATCATGAATTTCAAGATTCATGGTAGTGATGGGTCGCCACATCATAATCGTGCACACACCCTTCACTACTGATCACAGTGGAGAAGAATACATTGTCGTAACCAATGGGCGCTTGGAACAATACTATCGTGGTCGATGTATCATACACATGCATCCGACGAATACATTCAAGATAACCTTGTCTATTTCAGGTCTACGAAGCGGCACCAGTTCCATAACATATCCTTATCCTATGTGATTTATTTAAAGCACTTATGTGAAAACAACGTGCATCGCGACATGAGAACTACGTGCTAGTATGACCTCGCTTGATAATCAAATATGATAACGTACTATGTATGCCTTGTATTATATCCTGCCATGCATACTGGTGGCTTACAAAGTCTTTATGACTTACCCCCTCCCTTTTACTGTTTTAGATCCTAATCATCTAGGACCGTCTCATCGAGGTTGATCGTCTACTCTTGTTCGTGATTTCTCTTTTGCAAGGACGCTTTAGTTAAGCAAGTCACTTAGACTTAGCTTGGGAATGTGTAATTATAGTGTCTTGTTCTTGTGTAGTCTAAAACTAATAATACTACTTATGTTTCTAGTTATTTGCCGGCACTTGTAGGCCGAGCCTTGCTTGCATGTATTGGTTCACTTGTTAAGACTTCCGCTGAGCATCCCATTAGCTCTATTTTACTTTTGTAGTTTCTCCGGCGTGTTTAGCCGTTGAGGTGTATATATATTAGCATGAATTGTTTAGTTGTTGGGTTCCGGTTGTAAATTCGCCGATGACTTGATTTACTTGTTATTAATTGTTATATCAGGTTCTAAAGTTTTAAATTATACCGGCTTTTTAGTGCCGAGTTGTACTACGTGTCCAATGTTGCGTCACGTCAGTTTTGATAATTGAGTCCTTGTATGCTTGTCTTGTCCTTATTTGGACGACACGACCCGTGATCCTTCCTCGGGGTCGGGGTCGGGGTAGGGTCGTCACATGTCTTAATACTCAAAGGACTAGTAAGCTAGGTTAGGTTTTCGAAGTAAGTCTTTGACTATCAATTTCTTTTTTTTCTGAGATCTTTAACATCATGTTTTTTGTAACTAATTTTGATCATAGGTTAATCGATGCTATAAACCTTACGATTGAGTTAGCCTTGGGTGACTAGCTAATAAACTTAGTTAGAAGCTTATAAAGTAAATTGTGTTCTCTTGTAATGTTTTCTGACATTGATGATTAGGGTTGTCAAATAAGGCTAATGTTCGTTGGCATGCCTGCTCCGCCATTTAAAAAGGGTGGGTTGGGCTGATATGATAGAGTACTGTTTGGAAGTGGTCCTCACAGGCTTTGCCCGCACGGGCTGTAGTCTTTTGCGGGTTGGGGCAATTCAAACTCATTTTTTTATCACTACTTACAAGCAGCCCAAGAGGAGTGGCCCAGCCCAGAAAATAAGAAAATAAACCTAGAAGTAAAAAACTCTTCGGTCACACTTCCTTCTCATTCTCAAATCGTCTCATCGTCTTCATCTCATCCTTTCGACGAACTGAACACTGAACAACAGTTATGCGGCTCTGCCAGAGTGTCTGCGTCTCACACTCAAGAGTCAAGAGTTCGTCTACCGTCTCCGACGCTCCGTGACTCCGTCTGGTTTGTCTTTCTCCCTCGCCCTCTTGCCTCCGGCCTCTCGCTGCACAGACGCACAGCACAGTATCGATCTCTCTCTCTTTCTTGCTCTCGCACAATCTCACATGTATTGAGTTTTGATTTTCTAGATGGACTAGACTTCCATATGGATCAGATTTGATCATTAACTCGATTGTATTGAGTTTTGAATTTCCCCATTTCGAAGTCGGCTAATGAAAAAACTACCTCTAACTTCGACTAAAGAGTCAACTATTGGGTTGATCTAGATTTCTTTAATGGATTTTTTCCACTACGGTTATTAGGCACAAAGGCTTTTGAGTTTTGATTTCTCCCATTTGCTGCCTTCTACTTTTCAGTTTTCTAACTTTTCTCTATGGTTTTCATTGATCGTTTCCAAGTACGGTGGGCATGCTCGTTTTTCCCCCTCCCGACGTGGGATGGGGTGGGCCAAAGGTTTTAGGGACCATCATGTTTGCGGGCTTTCCCGTCCCGTGTTATGTCAGGTTTTCTAGGCTCACGGGTAAACCCGCTCCGCGTGCTCGTTTTGACAGCTCTATTAATAATCATATGTCTTTGTCTATATATATATATATATCCGAATTATCTTTCCATGAAAATAGTTTTTATTTATGCAATTCATTAAGTATAATTAAATCATTTTCATATTACTTGAAAATTTAATATTTTTGAAACTATATAAATATAACTAAAATATATAATTGAAAAGGCAAAACACATCTTTGTGTCACTGTACGTCTGCACTTTTCAAAAAATTGTAATTAGCCCACTGAGACGTCAAAATTTTCGAGATAATCACTGTACCAGATTTATCTTGCACGTTAATTCTTTTTTTGGATGGACGTTAAGTTAGGTTAAATGTCAATTTTGCCCTCGTCTTCATCATCAGAATATATTAGAGTCTGTGCAGTCTACTCATAATTGTTCACAAGTGCTTTCCTCATATCAAAGATGTTCTAAATTGCAACCCAATTCCATTGACGACCACTCCCGGAAATCAGACCCCAATAATCCCCCCCTCTTGTCTTTCCTCGTTACGTCTCTCCTTACATCAGCCGTCGGAAATCCGACAACGCCGCTTGGCCTCCCATAAGAAGAAGCACCACCGATTCTCCCTCCTCACCAACATATTCAGATCCATATCCCACCAGCGGGATTCCGACTCCAATTCGAATTCCGATCCCAGGGTTTCGGTTTCGAATTCTTGGGAATCCAATGGCGTTTCCCCTCCAGCATCGTTGTCTTCTTGGTTCTCCGACATTTTACCCCGTCGTCGGAGAAAGCAATCGTGTCTATTCTCTCTTGATGAGCCACCAACCGCCTTGGGAGGATTACGATATACGGCCTGGGTATAGAGATCGAGGGATGTCTCCGGAGATATTTCCTGAAGACGAGGAATGCTACGATAGCGGGTACTCGTTAGAGTCATCGCAAGGGTGGAAGCAAACGCCGATGAGGAAAAACCAGCCAGGTCGACGACCGAATCATGGCCGGAACGTTACTGGACTTGCGATTGCGCTATGGCTTAAATTGGCTCATCCCTTCCATTATGCATCTTTTTCGATCCGGGACGAAGGTGTTACACTTCGCACACACTGGGGGCTTTCAGTGGGTGTCCTTTATACGCTTGTTGGGCGATTTGGCTAGGGTTGCTGACGAGATCCAATGGCCTTTGGCCAAGGACGAGGCTGTTGTCAAACTCGACGATGGGGGTTTTGGATGTGACCATGGCCAAGGAATTGACGCCGGCTGATTTGGAATTCGGGTAAGAAGAAGGAGGCGATGGAAGAGAGGTGTGGGGCTTATTGGACCACATTGGCTCCAAACGTAGAGGACTTAACAGGAAACAATGATAATGGTGAAGACGAAGGTAAAATAGACATTTAACCTAACTTAACGTCTAAACTTAATGTCCATCCAAAAAAGGGGTTAACGTGTAAGATAAGTCTGGTACAGTAGCCATCCCGAAAATTTTGATGTCTCAGTGGCCTAATTGCAATTTTTTGAAAAGTACCTGATGGCAAAAGTGTGTTTTGTCAATTGAAAACTACATTATGAATTATGAATATTTCAAAAAGGTTTAAATCGCAATTTGGTCACCCTACTTTCGGTCAAAAGTCATTAAGCTCACTCTACTTTTTTTTTCGTCAATTTGATCACTCTACTTGAACATAAATAACACGTTCATCACTTTGTCTAAATATTTAGATAGAAAACTTAAAACATTTACAAAAACCCAAAATTACCTTTACCCAGACTATTAACTTTGAGGGATCCATTACCCAAAATTACCCTTACACAAAATTACTGCCCTCTTTTATAGATGAATGCAGGAGACTCCCACCATTGTTGGGTCTAAGAAAAATCTAACACAGTGTTCACTCTATAATCAGATAGATTGGTTTGGGGTCTCGTCCAAAGATAAGATTGACCCGCCTTTGATAGGGGCAAAGCCCAACCTCATTATCATACGATGGTTGATCGAGAAGCTAGTAGGGGAGCGGGAGACTTTCATCTGGGTTTGTTGATGAATGCCAAGCCAACTCTCCTTCATCCCTTCCGCCGTCGTCTCTTCACCCTCCCGAATGAGTGCGAAGCCACCCATCAATGTCTTCTTCTTCATGGGACGGAGGAGGTGAGAGCTAGGGATGTCATCGTTCGAGACGATGGCGTTTCGATTTGTGGTGGTGGCAGAAGCGATCTCTGTGTCTGTGTGTGTGTGCGTGGCAATTTCTTAAAGATTCGATAGTGGTGGCCATGGTGGACAGATAAGGGAGGGGATTTGGATGAAGAAGAAAGGGGTGTGAAAATTGACCTGTTCAAAATCCCCCATTTCAGTCTCCGGTGCTCCAATTTCTCTGTTCATCTTCAAACCTCAACCTCACACGCCCTCTGTAATCTGCCCATGGCCAACCTCACTTTCTCCCATATATGCTCCAGCTCGCCTCCTTCGCCGACGAAGTCTTCTCCAACCGCGTTCTCATCCTTCACCCATCTACATCTCTCTCCTTCATCCTGTCTTTCGCCGCCCCAAAACCCAAGCAACCCCGTTCGCCCAAGCCTCCACCAAACCTCCCAACTCATATGCCCTAAATATGGCCGCCATCCTCAATTGCCGGCCGTCTCCTTCGTAATCTCCACATGCCACGCAAAGGAGGATCGACCCACATCTCTATCTCCAGTTTGTTCATCAACTTCGATCAGTCCAGATCTGTCTCTTCATTCACCCACAGCCGGCCAAACCTCCCAAACAGCGGCCCCCATCTTCAACAGCGCCGATCTCCCCCTTCCCTTAAAAAACGCCCAGCGTCGCCCTCTGCTTTTCATGTCAATTCCATCCAGGTTGTGGGAAGAGGGCATACGAGGGTTGTGAGGATGCGTTGTTCACATGTTGCTTTATTTTTTATTTTGAACCCTCAACTTTTCACATTGAGAGCAAAACCCTTCAACTTAATAAGGGCATTTTGGTATTTTCAATGATTTCCATTCAACATAACGAGAAGAAATGACTCGAGTGTCCTTATTGAATGTTGAAGCCAAGTAGAGTGATTAAATTGAAGAAAAAAAAAATAGAGTGAGCTTAATGAATTTTGGTCGAAAGTAGGGTGACCAAATTGAGATTTAAACCTTTCAAAAACTCATGTTTTTAGCTTAAAGAAAAAAGAGGGATACCAAAACTTCCTCTAAAAAAATCTCATATTAAAAAACTTACGAAGACCCCAGGGGTGACCCACCGTAGAGTTGGGGCTTTCAAAATGTGATGTTTCACGTTCGATCTATAAATGTCCCATTAGGGAAAGGTCTAAAAAAATAAAATAAAAAAATAAAAAACTTATGAAAATAATTATTCCTTTCAAAAAGTCTCAAAATTAAACTTTAGTAAAAGACTTAACCACTGTTGATTAATATTCTATTATAATACAAAGCTTAAAAAATATAATTGTGTTTGAAAAATTATAAGAAATGTGATGAAAATTATGCAATTTTCGGCACGATTTTCTTAATGGCTAATTTTTTTTAATGACAAAATTAATAGTGAACAATACTGAGTTGTCTGGACCAATAGGCCCAAGCATTGGTCATGTGCCCAGCACGTCGTATCCATGGTCGCGAGCGAATCACGTGCATTCATCATAGCCCGAGTTTACCCCATAACTGACCAAGGAAGGATCTCTGGTCGCCTAGATATAACGAGCAGCCAGCTTCCTACCTGAAATATTGGGGCCAAGTGTGTAGCGAGCAAAGAAAGAGGTCTAAGCGAGCATGCTCATCCCGCTCAGTTACTTGGTAACGGCTATCTTGAATGAGTGGAGTTAATGCCGAGAAACATGTCCCCACGTTACGGACGTGGCCCTGAACGTGCCTACCATTCACGCCCCTACTTTCAATGTCTAACTCCCAGCCTTAATTAAAGGTTGTCCCTATATAAACCTTTCTTCTTCAGAAGGAACATGTATGCTCACATATACACATGCTAAAACTCATCAATTGCTTTCTGTTGTAGTGCATTTGCAGGGAAAGTCTCTGCCTAGTTCACGGTGATTGTTGGTTTCTTGATAGGTTTGGACTTTCAAGTTTCTAATAGATTGAAAGCCAGATATCCAGATATTCAAAACCCAGTGTATCCGCTTAATTTGGATACATCAAATACATTTATTTTCTAAATGGCTAATTTTCGTAACAATACGTTTATTTCTCAAAATTAGTCTTTCGATAAATGATAAATTACGACTTAAAGTATAGTGTTATAGTTGGATAGAAAAAAACCAAACTTGAATTTGTCCTACATTGCAAAATTAACAAAGCTTTGGATAATATATATACAAACTCTTTTATATTAAAGAGTAAAATCGTGTAACATAAAGGCTCTCTTTACTCGTGCCTACAGAGGGTAAAATCTTAGGTCTATTATGAGGTCTAGACCACCGCACTCATGTGGAAGGTCAAATTTCAAACCAAATTAAGCACTTGAGGTCATCGATGTTGCATCGCAATGCACAAAATTGAATCCAATTTGTTCATTAGAATTTTCTGCATCGAAAATCTAATTTGTGCATCGCAATTCAAATTATTAATACATTGTGATACACAAATTATTGCATCACAATTGGTTTCATCTGCATATCTTTCGCTTTCTTCTTCCTACTCTGTCGTAAGTCTTTTTCTTCCTCCTCCACCCCAGCCCAGAAATACATAATCCATTCACGAATCATACTTATTTAATTAAAAAACCCGTTTACCTTTCAGGGGAATTGCCCCAAACCCCCATGATGGAATGCTGCGCCCTCAACGATTTTCGAACAATTTAAGAAGAATACGTTAGAGTTGTAAAAGAAATGTTGGATGAAGAAACACTAGAGCTGTGGAAGGAGATGGATCTAGGTATTTTCGAAACAATTTTATAAAATAGACTTTTTCCTATTAAAAAAAGAAGGCAAGACTCGGGGGGTTAAAAGTTTCACAAAAGATTCCCGTCATCAATTTTCTCTTAAACTTATCTAGATTCTTGAGACCAAAATCTCTCTAGTAAGCATGAACATGGATCAAATTTTGGCCGCCAAGTCCAATGTAAAAGTTTTGATATGAATTTGTACAATGGTCTAATAATCCAAATTCGATCTGATTTTGATAATTTGTTTACTTAGTGGATCGGACATGAGTTCACTTATATCTGATTTGTTTAATGTACAAATGTTGTCTTTCGGTCTTCCCTTTCAGCGCCCTTCTTATCATTGTTCATGATCAAATCTATCTCCATTTCTTGAACTAAAGATGCAGAAGAAAGCATGTAGATTCATTTTACTTTTTTATTGGTTTAACATTTTCATCGATCGGCAATCTCCAACAATTCTTCCGAATGACAAGATAATTTCAGACCGAATCGAATAGAATATATCAACTAGTGATATATTCGAATATGAATTGGTAAACATTTGATTCGTCGGTTTAATGGATCGGATCAAATTGACAATAAAAGATTTCAAATCAAATTCAATTATGTCTATTTGTGATGAATATCCAATCCATTTAAATGCTACTCAGTAATCTGCGCCACGTCACCTTTCATCTCTCTCTCTCTCTCTATTAATCTCTGCCGGCATCTCTCTCATTTTGATTCAAAGTAAACTGTTAGAGCACCACCAACGCTCACATCCTACCTTGGCTTCCAATTTGGAAGTTTGTGAAATGCAATGGCAGCTCTTCCCCCACATCTTCCTAAGCTGAGTTGGATCCTAGATGGAGGAGAGAGAATTAATTTTCTTCCAAAATTGGAAGGCAAACAAGAAATAGGAAGACCAGCCGCGGGGTAGGCGAGTGGGCGTCACACACATGCTGTGTGTGGCGCGTGATCTTCACGCGAGCTTGGGCGAGTTGGAGGGCATCCGGGTGGGGTCCACGGCGGCGCATGCTTGGCAGGTTTTTCTGACTTTTTGCTTTTTTAAAAAAAAATTAAATAAAGGTGGGCATCCAGGTGTGTGACTTTTTGCTATTTCAAAATTCAAAATCAATTTGGGTGAATTTTTTTAAAAACTAGCCGTTTCCCACTTTTTTTTTCAATAATTTTTTTTCTTTTTTTTTCCTTCTTCCCTATAAATACACCACCTCAACCCTCTTCATTTTCTCAACAACTTCTTTATTATCTCTTCTATTTCTTCATACTCCTTTCTAAAAATTCACTTTCTCTACACACTTAGCTTCCAAATGGATCCAAGAGATACTCATTTTTTTCAAATTTTTTTGAATTCTTCTGAAAATGAAGAAAATCAAAATACACCTAACTCTTGTGTTCCCGAAAATGTTCAACATTCTCAATTTTCTTCTACTCCGCAATACCCCCAATACCCACCTAATTTTCCCAACAATCAAAATGTTCCCAACTATCCAAATTTCTACATGCCGCCAAATTTTACAAAATTTCCAAATTTCCAGAATTTTCAAGTTCCTCAAACTATTGGGAATTCATCTGGTAACGTTCATTTTCAACCGAATTATTGGCAACCGACAGGAAACCCATTTTTCACTCCGCAAGGTACGCCCCGTGCAATTTCTCAACCTTATATATCTTCTAATGAGTCACGTCCAACAAGTGTAGATAGGACTTCTGCGTAATTTTCCAAGAACGCCGCCATCGATTCGAGACGCCAATCAATTTAGAAACAATTGATTTGGATGACGAAACCGAAGCGGTACCCGGACAACACAAGTCTCAAGCACGTGCAAGATGGACCAAGGATGAAGATCTTGCGCTTAAGTCAAGTCTGTGCACTATTAGCCAATGTCCAATAATTGGTAATGGTCAAAAGGGTGCGCAATATTAGAAGCGTGTAGCTGATTATTACAACGAGCATCGCCCAAGTGAATCGATTCCGAGAGATATCGCGAAGTTGACACCACGTTGGTCAACTAGAATTGCTCCATCTGTGAGAAGCTTCAACGAAATCTATAATAGGTTTGTCAATGCTAAACACAGCGGTTGGAGCAATGATATTTTAATGAAAAATGCAAGGGCGGTATACCATCAAGAAAAAGGTAATCACTTTCATTTTGATCATGTGTGGGAAGTGTTAAGAAATTCTTCTGTATCATATTTTAGTCAAACAGATCTTATTCACACCAATAAAAAGTCTAAGACGTCAGACTCCGATGGCGGTTATTCTAAAACTAGTGTGGATGCTGAAGATGTAGAAGATATTGATTTACGTACTCGTCCGATGGGAAGAAAAGCGGCAAAAAAGAATGCGAAAGGTAAAGGAAAAGTCGAAAAATCTTCAGATGTAGATGAGTTGCATACCCGCAAGGCTGATCACATGTTGTCGTTAGATAAGTACTCCGAAATTAAAAAAATTGAAGCGGAAGCAAAAAAACTTCAAGCGGAAGCTATATTTGCAAGAGAACAAAGAAAGGAGCGTGAAAGGCTCATAAAAGACATTTAATTTCTTACTGAAGATACCTTAAACATGACTCCAGAACAGGTTGCCATACATCGACATGGATGCGAGCAAGTAAAGGCACAGTTGAGGAAGAAAGGATATGAATTTTAATTATTAATGTTTTTCTGTAACTTTATTTAATTAAAGTTTTTATGTAACTTTAATTAATGTTTTTATGTAACTTTAATTAATGTTTTTATGTAACTTTAATGTTTTTATGTAACTTTAATTAATGTTTTTATGTAACTTTAATGTTTTTCTGTATAATATGTATTTTATTGATAATTTATGAATTAAATTATAAATTATTTAAATTGTGAGTAATAGTATTATTTATAAATTAATTAATGTCATTATTTATAATTTAATTATTGATTTGTTTGAGAAATATAAAATTAAGATTGAAGTGTAAAGTTAATGATGTGGCAGTGGGACCCAACTAAGAAGATGTATAAAAAGATTAGCATTGGGAAGATATATTTTTAAATGGAATAAGAAGAGAAAAATGTGTATGTGGCAGTGGGACCCGGCTAAGAAGATGATATAGGAAGCTTTGCATTGGAGATGCTCTTATGCTCTGCTTTTTCTTTGTTGTTTTTTTTTAATTATCATTTTTTTCTCTTTTCTTTAGCAATACCCGAATTGTAGGTTAATCCCTGATAAAAAATTTGAGAAATTGTTCGCGGGTACCTATTCTCATACATTTTTTCGCTACTTTTTTTCAAGTGCTAAAGTTAATTTTTGGAATTTTGTTCCTAAAATGCTCTAATCGTTTTCTTCCACACTAGCTAACACTTTGAAGTTCTAAAATCACGATTGTTACGTAACGAAACGGGGATCAACCTGTCAGATCAGGTCGTGGGGAATGAGGGGGGCAATGCCCCTAAAAGACAAACAATTTGTTCTATTCAATAAATAAGAAACTGCAATTGACTTGTGCTAGATTGAAGGATTTTTGAGTGAAAACGAAGACAGATGAGGAGGAACAAGAAGAAGGTTTACGATAGAGGACAAAGAAGAAGAAGATAGAGAACATAAAGGTTTGCTTCATTATGATTTTGTAGCGCGATGCGAAATTGGATTAAGTAATTAAAATTGATACATCAGGTGCAAAAATTGATGCACCGCGATGTAAAATTAGATTATATAATTAAAATTGATGCATCGTGGTGCAAAAAATGATGCAACAAAATAAAAAATTGGGTTAGATAATTAAATTGATGCATCATAATGTAAAAATTGATGCAGCGCGATGTAAAATTAGATTATATAATTAAATTTGATGCATCGTGGTGCAAAAAATGGTACAACGTGATACAAAATTGAGTTAGCTAATTAAATTGATGCATCATGGTGCAAAATTTGATGCATCTCAGTGTAAATATTAATGCAGTGCAGTACATTTTAGTGAGTTATCCATAACGTGCCTTAGGTTCATTAAGGGTATAATAGTTTTTTGCCTTTTAAAGTGACTTTTTATAGTTCAAAATACATAAGGTACTCTAGAGATTGAAAACTTATTAAAGTAGACCCGTCTGAATTCACCTCAAATATTTAATAAAAACAATTTAGTAAATATATGATACTCCCTCAGTCCCAAAATTATTGTCCTACTTTCATTTTTCGTCCGTCTCAAAATAAGGTTTTTTTTTAAACCTTCCTTTTTAGGACAACACTATTATCACTTTACCTTTATTTTTTCATTATACTTTAATTATGAGCCACATTACACATATACATGTGTTTTAAAGTAAATTACAGATCAAACTAATATTAAGGAGATATTCTAGCCGATCCACTTTTTGAAGTTTCTAACCTCTCCACTTCAGTTTTTTTTTTCAACCGGAAAAGACCACTTTTGAATGCGAAAAGACTGCAATACCCTTAATGAGCAAGAGTCGTGCTACGAATAAAGACGAGATGCATAGCGGTTCATATATTTATATACCGTAGTGCAGAACTATCAACAGTAAGAAAATTATATGAACCGCGGTGCAATATTATTTGAACCGCGATATATAAATGAACAGAATATCAATGGCCAGCATTAAAAGAACCAAACTACCCAGTACGTATATCAACAACCAAAAATCAATGACAACAACCCTTCTTTTTCCTTATTCGTGTTTAAATATTCAATGTCATTTTTTCTCAAGCTTATTTACTGTTATTTCGTCTCACTCCATATGATTTATTTAAAATTCGATCTGTTGTTTATTATCAAGTTTCTTCTCAAGCTTTATGATTCTCAGATATATACAAATCTTAGATAAAAAAATCTCTTATCTTCCTTCATCTTTATGAACTTGATGATAAAACTTGAGAAACAACTTGATAATAAACAACCACATGGAGCTGATCTATGAAGATTTCTCACAATGAAGATTTCTCACATACTTCGATCTCTCCATGCAGACTTGTCTTCCCCGACTTCATAAATTTTCAATGTATTTCGATATATTTTGATGTATATCGATGTTTTTTAATACATAAATTGAAAGTAAAGCATATAATATTTTGTATTGTGGTTCACATATATATATTTTGTATCACGGTTTATCAGTGTTAACATTCATGATTTTTGATACATAAATTAAAGTATAACATGTATATATTGTGTATCACTGTTAAAATATTTATCAATCGCGGTGCAACTAATATTTATAAAGGGAATTGTTTATAAACAAATATATCAAAAAATTATATACTACTACCAAATAAGAAAATTTACACCGCAGTAACATTTAAATAAAGAAATTGAAGTTATATACCACAGTGCAAAGGCTAATATGCTCTATTATGGTTGTTTGTTTTTGTATCGCAATTAATATATTTACATCGCGCGCGGTAAATAAATATTTAATGCTTGCGCTTTATATTTAAATCACAAAAAAAAGCATGCACCGCGATTCACGTGCTAATCATCCATTCAGCGTTAATTAAGAATAACATAGTTATTTCTTTTTAAAAATGATCTTTTTCGGTTAAAAATAAAAATAACGGACTTGAGCGATTTAAATCGTGAAAAAGAGGATCGCCCCGCAATTTTTTTTAATTAATATTAATAATTCAGTTAAATGTGTTTTCTTAAATCATGTGTCAAATCAACCCAAACGATAATTTTAGGACGGATGGAATATTAAGCATAATAATAGATGACAAAAGAAAAGTATATAGTAAAAATAAAAATAACCAAATAAGGCCTGATGATGTTAGACTTTCTTTCTTCTCGTAGCTTCCTCGTAAGCTGACCGCCCTGTTCTTTTAGGGCTTCCATCTCCAATTTCTTCTTTTTTGCATCAGCCTGTTGTTCATTCTCATCACGCGCTTTATTGAACATCTTAACAAATAAGGCCAAGGCATGTGTCACTGCACATGCAAACCCAAGAAAAGTTGAAACCGGAAGCTATTTAGTAATAAAATGATATTTTTATATTTTAATTTTTTAAAGTAGATTCTTTAAGTGAAATATATCAAAATAAAATAATAAACTTTTTACCCAGAGCGAAGGGAGTATATGTTAATGAATGAGATAAAATATTGCGACACCTAGACGAAGGGCTACAGAAAGCTGAAAGACTTACTCTCTTCGTTTCGGGTAAAAAGTCAACTATTTTATTTTGAGATGATTTATTTAAAGAGTCTATTTTTAAAAATTAAAAAATAAAAATATCACTTTATTACTAATGGACTACTAAAAGTGTCATTTTCATAAAAAAAAAATTGATTTTTAAATGAGGATTCTTTGCACGGAACTGAGGGAGTATTTAATAAAAAACAAAAGGAAAAATGCCTTATCATGAATAATGAAATCAAACCTTGCTCAACAGGGGTTCGAGCAGGATCCTCCCCAAAATACTTAGCAAGCGAGTCTGCACTTTTTCCCTGGAAGGCAGTCAAAACTTTTTAGGACATAATAAGCTTTTGACCATCTGGATACTTACAAAGCCAAAACCTCAGAATGGACTCACCCCTTCAGAGTACAACGAGATAAGCGACTTTACTTCAGCTTTTGCAGTATCAAGGAAACTCTTAAAGACCTGAAAAGGTGGGTACAACAATTCACTGGTTTATTGGCTGAATAACAGTATCATTCATCAATAAGGAAGCCTGGCTTAGTGGTAAGATGTTTCATTTAAATTCATAAGTTTTATTGGCAAATAACAATAAACCCGCTACTGTAATGAATCAGTTACATAATGCTCTCAATAATTATCAATTTCATAATAAAAAAACCCCTCTTAAATATCAATTTTCGTCAGCATACTAAACGCATGAACTCAACTCGAGCTTAGTGAATTTACTTTCTCAAACCAGTTTCGGGTCAATGAGAAATTAAAGCCTAGTGTGAGCAACTTGATATTTTAGTTGAAGAGTAAATAGGAATATGGAAAGCCATATCCCACATTGAAAAAATAAGGTGAGATAGCACTTTGTGTTAAGAAGTTCACTTTTTGAACATGGTGTAAATCATACAATATTGTATAGCTTACATTATTGAGATTAATGTGCTGATAAATTCAGCCATTCTTTTCACATTCCAAAGTCTTTTAGTTTTTCTATGTGTCTTTTAGTTTTCCCTTATTTATGTTCTAGTTAATGTTAAAGTAGGAGATTGAGTCTAGAATGTTCATCACTCTAGTATAAATATGGCCTTGATGTAATAGCCAAGATGTGTGAAATATATTTCTAAGCCTTCTCTTATACATCTCCTACTCTATTCCTCTCTATAAAATTCAGAACTTATAATCCTCATATTACTACCTTCCGATCCTAACAAGTGGTATCAGAGCTTCTGTTCTGTAGAAGGTAGTTTTATCCCAAAAATTATCCAAAAGTGTGTGAGTCTAGAATGGCTAACTCGAGTGAAACTATCCCTATATTTTTCGGTGAGAATTATGACCACTGGGTCGTGAAGATGAAAACAATCTTCATTTCCAAAGATTTGTGGGAGTATATTGAAGAGGGTTTGAAGAACCGAAGATGTAGCAGAGTTGGAGGATGCGGGAAAGAAGAAATTGAAGGAGAATCGAAAGAAGGATGCAAAGGCTCTTTCGTTTCTACTGCAAGGTGTGTCAGAGGAGTTGTTTTCTAGAATTATGAGAGCAACAAAGGCGAAAGAAGCATGGGAGATTCTTCAAAAGGAGTTCCAAGACGATTTGAAGGTAAAAAATGTTAATATTCAAAGTTTTAGGAGAGAGTTGGAGAATTTGAAAATGAAAAATTCTGAAATTGTTAAAGATTATTATACAAGGATGATGAATATCATTAATCAAATGAGAGGGCTCGGTAAAGTTGTCCCAGATAGTAGAATTGTTGAAAAGATTCTTGTTAGTTTGCCTCCTAAATTTGATGGTATGGTGTCCATTATTGAAGAAACAAAAGATTTTTCTACATTGATGGTTCAAGATTTGATGGGTTCGTTGAAGGCTCATGAGAAGAGATTAGAAAGACACTCTGAAAAATCTGATGAGAGTGCTTTCCAATCTAAGTTGAATTTTGGCTCGAAAGATGTTGAGAAAAGTGGTGAAAGTAGTGATCAAAGAATGGTAGAGTCATTTAGAGGAGGTAGATATGGTAGCGACCAAGGTAGAGGTCGAGGTAGAGGCTCAAGAGGTGGAGGAAGACAAAATTTTGTTCGTGGAGGAAATTCCAAGATTTCCCAAAGTTGTAACACTTGTGGGAAAAACAGCCATAGTTCCGAAGATTGTTGGTTTAAGGGTAAACCGAAGTGTTTTCGGTGTGAAAAATTTGGCCACAAAGAGAAGGATTGTAGGGTGAAAATACCACAGCAAAAAGCTAATTTCTTGGAGGAGAAAGAAGGTGAAGATAACATGTTCTATGCTTGTCAAAGTGCAACCAAGTATGAGAAAGATGTGTGGTACGTGGACAACGGTTGTAGCAATCACATGACGAGAGACAAATCAATTTTTGTGGCTATGAATACTTCCATAGACTCACAAGTAAAGATGGGCAATGGAGCATTGGCAAAGGCGCAAGGAAAGTGCGATTCGTGTGCAAAACGAAGAAAGGTACGAAGTTAATTCATGATGTTTTACTTGTTCCGGAGTTGGATCAAAATTTATTGAGTGTTGGGCAACTTGTGGAGCATGGATACATGGTGAATTTCAAAGATAAATGTTGCATGATTTATGATAAAAATGGTGCACAAGAATTGGTTGCTTCTATCAAGATGGAGAGAAACCAGAGTTTCCCACTTGTCTTCAAGTATGTTCAAAATGTAGCTTTAAAAGCTCACATTCTTGAAAATTCGTGGTTGTGGCATAAAAGGCTTAGGCACTTGAATTTTCATAGCCTCAAGCTACTTCAACAAAAGAACATGGTTCAAGGCCTTCCAAAAATTGAGGAGATCCATGAAGTTTGTGAAGGATGTGCTCTTGGGAAGCATCATCAACAATCTTTTCCAAAAGGCGGTGCATGGCGTGCCAAGGAAAAATTGGAGCGATTCATACGACGTGTGTGGTCCTATGGAGAATCCAACTCATGGCGGTAATAGATACTTCATTCTTTTTATTGATGACTATACTCGCATGACTTGGGTTTATTTCATGAGACAAAAATCTGAGGTGTTTTATATTTTTAAGAAGTTTAAAGCTCTAGTTGAAAAACAAAGTGGTCATGTTATTAAATTCCTTAGAAGTGATAGAGGAAAATAATATAATAACAATGAATTTGACAAGTTTTGTGAAGATGAAGGCATTGATAGGCAGCTCACTGTTCGTTATACTCCTCAACAAAACGGAGTAAGCGAAAGGAAGAATCAAACGGTGGAAGAAATGGGAAAGTCTATGCTTCATGCAAAGGGTTTGCCAAAGAGTTTTGGGGTGAAGCCGTGAATACAATTGTACTTGATTAATAGAAGTCCAACAAAAGCTTTGTACAACAAAACTCCATTTGAAGCTTGGAGTGGGAGAAAGCCATCCTTGAGGCACTTGAAGGTGTTCGGGAGTATTTGTTATTCTCAAGTTCCAAAAACAAAAGAGAAGGAAGCTTGATGAAGCTAGTGAAGTATGTATCTTTATTGGGTATAGTACCATGTCAAAAGGGTACAGAGTTTGGAGCTTGAAAGACAACAAAGTTCTTATTAGCCGAGATGTGTTGGTTGATGAGAATGCTTCTTGGGATTGGAAGAACAAAAAATTCGAGAAGAGTATAGGTCCTATAGATGATGATGATGATGAAGATCTTGAAGAAGAAAATGGTGAGGTTGAAGTTCATTCAAGTCCACCTAGAAATTTCACATGTATCTTCTAGCTCTTCGGCAAGTTCAAGTTCAAGTCCAAGATCAAGTTCATCTTCTCCCAAAACCCAATAAGATTGATGGATTTGAGTGATATTTATGAAAGATGCAATTTTGTGTCTGGAGCCCGAAAATTTTGAAGAAGCTGACAAGGAGGAAGATTGGAGAAAAGCCATGGAAGAAGAGATTCATGCCATAGAGAAGAACAAGACTTGGGAGCTAGTTGAGAAGCCGAATGACAAGGAGATCATTGGAGTGAAATGGGTGTTCAAGGTAAAGCTGAATCGGATGGATCTATCAACAAAAAGAAGGCAAGGTTGGTTGTTAAAGGCTATACACAATGTACGAATTGATTACAATGAAACATTTGCACCGGTGGCTTGTCTTGATACGATTAGAGCTATCATTTCCATAGCAGCCCAAAAATCATGGAAGCTTTATCAATTGGATGTCAAATCTGCGTTTTGAATGGAGAATTGGAGGAAGAGATCTATGTGGAGCAGCCACAAGGTTTCATACAAAAAGGCAAAAGAAGAGAAGGTGTACAAGTTGAAGAAGGCATTGTGCGGGTTGAAGCAAGCACCTCGTGCTTGGTACAACAACATTGACTCATATTTTGTTCAAAAGGGGTTCCAAAAGAGCAAAAGTGAGCCAACTTTGACGTGAGGACCGAAGGTAACTCTATTCTTATTGTTGCTCTTTATGTTGATGATTTGCTTTATACCGTAACAATGAGAAAATGATCTTTGAGTTCAAGAAGGATATGATGAAAAGATATGAGATGAATGACATGGGATTGCTATATCATTTTCTTGGTATGGAGATTTATCAAAAGAAGATGGTGTGTTTCTTTGTCAAAAGAAATATGTTGAAAATATTTTGGCGAAGTTTGGTATGGATGATTGCAATCCTACGGAAACACCTCTCATTATGAATGAGAAGTTGTTGAAAGATGATGATGCAAAGAAGGTTGATGCCTCTATTTATAGAAGTTTGGTTGGAAAGTTGTTGTATCTTATGGCTACAAGGTCGGACATAATGTTTGCTGCAAGTTTGTTGACAAGATTTATGCATGATCCGAGTCAAATTCATTTTGGGGCAGCAAAGAGGGTGTTGAGATACATTAGAGGTACTACCAATTTTGGCATGAAGTATGAGAAGAATGCAAGTGTTAAGTTATATGGTTATTGTGATAGTGATTGGGGAGGTTGTGGTGATGATATGAAAAGCACATCCGGCTATGCATTTTCTCTTGGTTCAAGTATGTTTTCTTGGTCATCAAAGAAGCAAAAATGTGGCTCAATCATCGCCGCCAGGCGGAGTATGTTTCAGCGCTATAGCTACTTCTCAAGCTATATGGTTGCGAAGAATTTTGGAAGATGTTGGAGAGATTCAAAAGGAGTCTACTACAATTTTTTTGTGACAACAAATCCGCTGTTGCTATGTCGAAGAATCCAATTTATCATAGTCGTACTCACCACATTGCTATCAAACATCATTTCATTCGTGACGCTATTGAAGAAGGTGAGATCAAGCTCAACTATTGCAAGAGTGAGGAGCAAGTGGCAGATATCTTTACAAAGGCGCTTCCCAAGGAAAAGTTCCATAAATTAAAGGAGCTTCTTGGAGTTGTGGCAAAGACATTAGGGGAGTATTGAGATTAATGTGCTGATAAATTCAGCCATTCTTTTCACATTCCAAAGTCTTATAGTTTTCCTATGTGTCTTTTAGTTTTCCCTTATTTATGTTCTAGTTAATGTTAAAGTAGGAGATTGAGTCTAGAATGTTCATCACTCTAGTATAAATATGGCCATGATGTAATAGCCAAGATGTGTGAAATATATTTCTAAGCCTTCTCTTATACATCTCCTACTCTATTCCTCTATAAAATTCAGAACTTATAATCCTCATATTACTACCTTTCGATCCTAACATACATTCCAAAAGTGATAAAAAACAAGGGATTCTGCAGATTTTCGCTATTGTGTATGTCATAACCTTCATTATTAATGCATCAATACTTGTTATCATTTTTCAATCATGCAATGCAGTACTGGTTAACAGATCTGTATCTATTTTCCTCACCTCTCGGAAGCGGGCAGAAATAGCACCATCAGTCTCTGAAGCAGTGAGTTCCAGCTCAACATTTTTAAGACTCGTAAGTACTTGGTTCTTTTTATCAGTCAAAGGCATCCATTGTATCTAACAATTTGTTTGATCACAAAGAGAAGTTTAGGAGTCGGCAATCAAATTCAACACAATGAGTTACAGAAACTCCCCCAAAGAATACTACTTGCAATATATGCACATACCGTAGGCAGCCTTCTAGGTGAACAAGATCCTCATCAAAATCCAACTGAATCTGGAATCTCTCCGCAAAGAAGCTTATGATATAAATAAGATTGGCTTCAGTACACAAGTATTCAAAAGAAGACACAGCATAATTTGTGGAATACTTCCTAAGGCCTACAATGATTGTCAGGGAGAGGTTTGTAACCAAGTGTAAAGCCATTGGTGGAAGGGAAAAAAGAGAAAGCAAGTTTATGTTATACGGTTATCCTACAAATTTTGATTTTATTACATATTACACATAAAAAGCCTGTATTAGTCTTACAATATTCGTAAACACCAGTACAGGTCACATGCTTAATTTTCTGTTAAATCTTAACCTGGTCATTAACCAAATGACGTGAAGTGTCAAGTATGATAGTATATAGGATTTACTGTCGGGTAAAAAAGTTTAGGGTACCACCTGGTAATCGGATATAGTTCACGTTTTCTATAAATTTTTGAAATAATTATGAAACTCAACAAGGATTTTACAAGTAGGAGTTTTGACATGTGTACCTCGCATAGATGATGCATCAATGTTGTTTTCCTGTTCGGTGCATGAGTCTCAGACACTTTGAGAAGGCTATCCAATCTTAATCCACGGGTAGATGCTGCAACACATATTTGAAACGCAGAAACAAACCATAACTTTGGATTTCCTTCAGTATAAACCATTATGTAGATAATGATGCTTGAACTATAGGCAGTGGTACCTCCAACCGAGGAAATTATTTGCATTATCACTGCAATTTTGTGGATTCCATTACCGCAATAGAAATTAAGTAGGCTGAGCTAGCGCAAATTCTTTTGGACTCCTTGCCAGCTGATCCCAAGTAGTTGGAACAAGGCTTAGTCGAGAGTGGACTACTAAAATTCAAGAATTCTAATCACCAAATTAAAGTACCTCTCTAGCAGCATCATTGATTGTAGTCAGATCATGTCTCAAGACATTCATCTGACAATTTTAAAAATTTAAGCATAAGCAGCCAACAGTAATATCAGTATGCATGGTCGAACAAAATAGATACGAAGACCAAAATAATATACCTGACTAGAAAATTGTATCTTGAAATATAATAGGTTTAACTTGGCCTCAACTCGTGGGGCCTTCATCAACTCCATAAAAAACTGAAAAGCAATGAACCACAAAGTTTGGCATGTGAGAAAATACGCTCTGCACTAACTTCAATCTTGATTGACACTGAAATACCTGTTCACATTCTCCAAGCATTTCCTTGTCACCTTTATAGCACTGAAAGAAAAGAAATGTTAAGAAACACTATATAGTAAATTTTCTTTCCACTCTTTTGCTATTGAAAAGCACCATTAAACTTGAATTATACACTCTTCAACTTGCAGTGAAGCATTGTCACCTGAATAGGAATCAAGAACCTTCCAAGAGACAACTATAATATTGCACAAAGACGCAAGGGAAACTGAAGAGATATGTTATCCAAAATGGTAGTAAGAACTTATAAACCATTTTCGAACAGTCCAACCACGTAAACATATATAATGTCCTATTTTTTCTCCAAGTCCATAACATAATTGTTTGTATTTGCTGGTGTATATACTTCTAGATTAGGCTAGTCTATGTAATTATGCTTAGTCAGTAAAATAGATTGATTAGGAAAATCTTTTATCTTAGGTAACTCTAGTCTCTAGTAACTCAATGCAATGTTGTATATATTGGAAAAATATCAAGAGAACCAAGATAGTGGGATTCTCCACATGCGCCATTTTTTTCTTTTTCCCTGACTTTCCGTGTTTTTTTTTGCTCTAAAATCTTTCATGGTATCAGAGCTACCTTGTGGCCATGGGAGATAAATCAGTGACATCCCTTCTTCTTCCACCAGATTGATAATGGCAATTCTAAAAATCCATTTGCTCTTTTCTTCAATATACAATCTGTCGTGACTGTCATGTTACCTAAGAAAATTATCTAAACTGGAGTTCACTCTTCAAGTCCATCCTCAACACAAACAAACTAAGTTACACTATCATCGAAACCACTCCTCCACCTAGATACTTACAAGAGAGCGCTGAAAGCCCAACCTATTCACTCTTTATCCAAGCCTTCGGTCTTGTTTTAGTGCGACGACCACCGTTATTACGGTGGACATTCTCTTGCAAAACTGCTCCCAACGCTTGGGATCTGTTGGCAAAAGAGTTTGGTGTAGCCTCTATTATTCATTTATTCATGTCCAAAAACTCCAGGATGACCTCCATTCCTTGACCAAAACCTCTTTACATGTCTATTAAAAACTACCTTCTTAGAGCCAAAACCATAGCAAATTCCTTAGCCGTGGCCGGTGAAGGTGTGTTTATTGCCATCCTAAAACAACGTATCTTAGCCGGTTTGGGATTGGCATACAAAGAGTTCATAACCACTCAAAACTCCAGATGCACCACCACCCTCCAGGACCTCCTTCATCAAGTGGAATCCTTAAAAAAGAAATTCTTGAACCCTTCATCTCTTACGACCACCACTTTCACTGCTAACAGAGGCCCGCACAATCCTCCAGAATCTAGAAGTAACTCGCCATTTTTTCATAAGGGTGGCGGCAGCGTGTTTCGGGGTGGTGAAAACTATAGAAGGCATCAATTTTTTCCTAAACCAAGTAATTAAGGCAGTGGAAATCAAGGTAGATGCAAACATTGAAGGAAAAAATAACCAAGGGAGGGGTGGATCCGGTCGTGGCATTCTTCCTAATCCAAACTACACCTTCCGAAACCATTCTCCAAATCCTTCTATTCAAAACTCCACAAACAGTTTCAACAGCTATACACCCCTGTTAGATAATAAGGGTAGTTTGGTAATTGTGTTGGTAGGGTATATATATATATATATATTTTTTTTTTACGCAGTAATTGAAGGAAACGGTTGAAAATATTTTACGACTACCGCTCTCTTCTTCTTCCTCTTCTCTTTTTCTGTTTGTCAATTACATGGTATCAAAGCCATTTAAGATCTGATATACTAGGTTGCACGGACACGCCTTCAACCTATAGTATCTGGAAGTATTTGTGTCACGGATACGGCCAGATACGCTAGGTTGAAGGAGTGTCCGAATAGCGAAGAGTGCATGACTATGTTGACGAATTGAACAGGTTAGGGTGATTGTACGTTGATTCCGAGACTAGGGTTAGGCTCGGTTTGTCTAGGCAAACTCTTCTGGCAGGTTCGTCGATCGGAATAGGGAGTTTCCGGCAGCACGCGCCAGCAGAAGGTGGCGCATGAAGGTGATTGTGGAACCCTAGCTTTCGAATTGTGTGTGTATGAGTGCATGACATGTATCAATCACTCCAGTGAATAATTAGTGGTGTTTCGAAATCGTGGGTCAAACTGTTGGGAGTTGGTTGAAAGATTAGTCAAGTTTAGGGGTTGTTTTGGCCTGTTTTGATAAGTTTGGAGTTCTTGGAGGCTGTTTTGACATTTTTCTAATGGCTGAAGATGCATCGTTGTCGACTGGGCCAAATATGACAGTTGTTTCTACCCAAAATAAACTGATTGACATAATACTGGCGGCAGATGGGTCGAATTTTGCTGAATGGAGGTATTTGGTACAGGTAAACATGGGTGGTTTACGGAAGGAAGGGCATTTTATTGACAATTGTCCTACTGATACAAAGGCAGCCAAGGTGTGCTTGGATGATGATAAGGTGTTGTTTTCGAAAATCGTGAATTGTATTAGTAGGAAAGTTATATTGTCTATGCAACATTACAAGACATTTAAAGAGTTATGGACTCTCTACAAGACAGAAGGTTCACCGTCCTAGTCAGAAAGCTCAGTGTAAGTTATTGATTTTTAGTAGGTTATCAGGATTGGAAAAGAGTACGATGTGGTTCGATCTCAGTTATTATCGAGTAAAGATTTGGGTACTTTGTCTGATGCTTTAGATAGTCGATCTCTTAACTGCAACTAGGAATGGGAATGGTGAGGCGTCACATATGGAGTTATCTGAGAAATTAGCATTAATATCATAGGGCAGTGGGTATCGTGGAGGTAGAGATGGAGGCCTACGTGGTTTTCAAGGTGGAACTTGAGGTGGCAGAGTGTTCGGAGGTCGTGGGGGACCTAGAGTGTGTTATAATTGTGGAGAACAGGGCCATATCAAAAGCCAGTGTTCTAAGCCTCTCTCTCATCAGCAGCGTGACTATCAGCAAAAGCAGTAACAACCAAGGTTTGCAAATACAATTTCACATATAAACGATCATATTTCTCCACCGGAGACACATACAGTTGTTATGAGTGATGAAGAGTTTGCTAAGTTTACACAGTACCAGATGTCACAACAGCCTTCTTCCTCTTCCAAAGCCACTCTAGTCAAGTCAGGTAAACTCATAACATGTTTTTTTGTCTTCGACGAGGCCCTAGGTAATTGATTCAGGGGCTACCGATCATATGACTAGAGATTCGAGTTTGTTATCCACTTATAAGTCATCCGATAAAGTTACTACTATTACTCTTGCCGATGGATCTTCTTCCAAAGTCTTGGGTAGTGGTAGTAGTACTGTTGCTTCATTATCATTGACTTCTGTGTTATACTTGCCCAGGTTTCCCTACAATTTAATATTCGTTAGTCAAATCACAAAAGCATTAAATTGTTGTGTCTCTTTCTTTCCAAGTTATTGTCTTTTTCAGGATCTGAGGACTTAGGAGATTATTGGTAAAGGAAGTGAATCTGCTAGATTGTACATGCTCGATAAAGTTGTTGCTGCTCATTCTTCTACTGTTGCATCAGTTCCATGTCAAAGTACTTTGTCTCCTTTCCAGCTACATTGTCGTTATGGTCATCTATCGTTACCTGTCCTAATGAAATTATATCCTGAAGTAGGGTCTATTTCTAGTTTACCTTGTGAGTCTTGTGGGTTTGCTAAACACCATCGTGTTTCGTATCCTCCTAGAGTTAATATACGGCTGCGTCCCTATTTGAGTTAGTTCATATGTACTGTAACTTCTAAATCAGGGTACAAATATTTTGTTACTTTTGTTGATGATTATTCCAGAAGTACTTGGCTATATTTAATGAAGTCCATAGATGAGTTGTTTGAGTTATTTTGCTCTTTTTGTGCTGAGATTAAAGCTCATTTCAATTGTTTGGTTCAGATTCTTCGTAATGATAATGCTAAAGAATATTTTTTCTGAATTTTCTTGACTTATATGTCTCAGAACGGAATCATTCATCAATCTTCATGTATTGTCACCCCACAACAGAATGGTGTTGCTGAAGGCAAGAATCGCCATCCGTTGGAAGTTACCAGGGTATTAACGTTTGAGATGAATGCTCCTAAGTCCTTTTGGGCTGTTCACACCGCTGCCTTTCTTATAAATCTTCCATCCTCTGTTCTTAACGGGGAAATTCCATATTCTATTCTTCGTCCATCGCAGTCGTTGTTTCCAATTTCTCCTAAAGTGTTTGGTTGTACTTGTTTTGTCCAGGATGTTCTGTAACATGTTGGTAAGTTAGACCATCGAGCACTCAAGTGTATCTTTCTTGGATACCCTCGAACCCAGAAAGGGTATCGTTGTTATTCTCCAAGTTTGGTTCATTACATAATGTCAGTGTAGACACCCCAATTTCGTACCCCTGGTATGTAACTCTGGCATATGATATCAAGACCTGTTAAAACTTAACAAATGTCAAGTTACAGGGTTTAAAAATGTAAAAGATAAAGCAGGATGAGCAAAACAGTGGAATGCAGGGGCTAAAGCGTCAAAAATGGACAAAGTTTGAATAGTTGGCGCTGCCAACATGAGTTCTTATGGCAGCGCCCAATATGGGTATTGGCGGCGCCCATTTTGTGAGCAGTGCAACCCAAACTGCTACAGGAAGCGCTACAGTCGCCGCATTGTGTAATTTGTTCGGCCTTTTGTACAAGGGATTGATGTGCGAAGGAAGGAATTTTAATTCCCGATGAATCCCTCGTCCAGCCTATAAATAGAGGCCCCCGGGTTCGCTTTCAGGACACACCTTTTATTCCCCAAGCTCTCTGCATTGTTGTTACGCTGTGAGATTTGTGAGTGATTGAGCGCCCCCTCCTATAAAGCCTCGAAGCCCTGCCAAAACTCCGCCAAACCTAAAACCAACCGGTCAAAGTGATCCCTAGCCCTCTAGTTAGGTATCCACCCTATTTCCTCGGTCCAAAAACCTCGAAAAGAGTCGTTGCTTTTCCCGAGTGAAAAGGCCAAATCAACCAGAAATAAGCCTTTGTTCTGTCCAAATTATACCAGTAGCAAGCAAACAAGCGTCAAAAGGCAAGCAGTTGCTCGCTTGGTTTCTGGGTCCCAAGCAACTCTCTATTTATTACTCTGCTGAACGCGGCAACCCACAGTGCGACAAGCGGCAAAAAAAACTCTCTCTCTCTCTCCCTAAAGGACAGAGCAAGCACACCAACGCTCTTAAAGGTGAGCCTTTAAGAATTTATTTATTAAAAAGTTATTTTTCCATCCGACCCAATGTAAAAAATATAAGCCCTTGTGCTGCCCAGGTTATTTTAGAAAATAGCATTTAAAAAGAACCATTATTATGGCCAAATATTTTTAAATGTGCTTGTAATTATTAGAAGGAGAGGCTGCAAGTCCGTAAATAATGTAAATATGGATGTATTTGTAGGTAGTTAATGTTTTATTTATTTGCTAGATAAATATAATAAAAAGCATACTTTAGCCAAAAACCGCTTTTGAGACCGAACGGGCAAGTTGGGTGCCTAGCACCTTCCCAACTCGTAACTTAGCCTCCGACCCCGTTTTTGCAATCTCTGGTTTTTCTTTATTTCTTCCTTAAAATAAAGATGTCGACTCTATAAAACATTTTGGATCCAGTGGGGCATCGCAACACTCCTTTCTTGCACTTTCTTGTTTTCCCTAAAAAAGGGAGAATGAGAATGAAAGGGTGATGTATTCCTATATCCTGGTATCCCCTAAAAAAAGGGATAACTTGATATAGAAAACCCAAAGCACTCATAGTGATCCGAAATAGGCCATAAGGCATTTTTCATAAAATCCATAGTGGGGCCTCGCAACATTCTTTCTTGCACTTTCCATTTTCCTCTAAACAAGGGAAGATGTGAATGAAAGAGTGATGTATTCATGCATCCTGGTATCGACCAAAAAAGGGATAACTTGATACACCCAAAGCTCCCATATTGGACCAAAAATTCACTGAAGTTACCGAGGCGTATTCAACGCGCTTTCTTAGACAGAACCCTTTCCGCATTTTTAATTTTGTCCTCCCCTAAACAAGGGATGGTGGAATGGAAAGCGTGGTGTCCCACATCCGCACGTACGCGCACCCTTATCCAAGGGCACGCGGAGCGCGGGCGCATCCCCGGAACCCACAGTCAACTGATGTCACTTTCTTTGAGTCTAGCCTGTATTTCAGTCAGTCATCATCTTCTGAGTTTGAGTTTGTGTCTCCCGATGATTTCCTCACTTATACATTGGTCTGTACCCATATTCCTGGGGTTGGTGTTGATCCTGAGGCTGAGTCTCACCTTCCTATAATTCAAGTGTATACTCGACGCACACCTGTTTCAATCCAAGATTCAGCAGGCACAGAATCTCCAACAGATTCACTCCTGATACTGGTTCCCGCGTAATCAGACCCATCTCTTGATCTCCCTATAACACTTCGAAAAGGTACACGTGCTGGTGTTCACCCTATCACCTCGTTTGTGTCTTATGCTCACCTCTCAGATTCCTTTCGTTCCTTTGTTGCTCGTCTCGATTCCGTTGTCACCCTTAAAAATTTGTCTGGTTGGAAGTCTGCTATGGAAGAGGAAATGAAGGCTCTTGAGGCTAATGAGACCTGAGACTTGGTAACACTTCCTGAAGGTAAGAAGGCTATTAGGTGTAAATGGGTGTACATGGTGAAAATGAATCCTAATGGGAGTGTTGCTTGATTAAAATCTCAATTGGTTGCAAAGTGGTATGCACAAGTGTATGGTGTTGATTATAGCGATACATTTTTCCCTGTTGCTAAGCTAACTTATGTTCGTCTTCTGATATCGTTAGATGCTTTTAATAACTGGGTCTTGTATGAGTTGGATGTCAAAAATGCATTCCTTTGTGGTGATTTACAGGAAGAGGTTTACAACTTTACATGGAGCAACCTCCGGGGTTTGTTGCTCAAGGGGAGTATGTTAATAAGGTATGTAGGTTGCGAAAATCGTTGTATGGGTTGAAACAGTCTCCGCGGGCTTGGTTTGGTAGGTAGTTTGGGTTACAGAGGAGTATGTGTGATAACACTGTGTTCTTTCGGCAAACTAACAACGGCTGTATTTTTCTGGTTATTTATGTAGATGATATTATGATTACAGGTAGTGATACACTTGGAATTGAAGTACTCAAGTCGTGTCTCCAAACAAAGTTTCAAACAAAGGACTTGGGTACTCTAAAGTACTTTATTGGGATCGAAGTGATACGGTCCAAGAAAGGGATCTTTTTGTGTCAGAGAAAATATATTCTTGATTTACTCGAGGAAGTTGGGATGCTTGGAGTGAAACCGTGCGACACTCCAATGGATCCTAATGTAAGACTTGTAGCTGGAGAAGGGGAGATGCTCAAGGATCCAAAACGATGCCGAATATTGGTTGATAAGTTGAATTATCTTGTAGTAACTCGTCAAGATATTGCTTTTCCTATAAGTGTAGTGAGTCGGTTCATGGCAGCTTTTACTATTACATACTGGAATGCATTGATTCGAATTGTGAAATATTTGAAAGGTAGAGGTATATTGTATGCAAATCATGGGTATATGCGGGGAGAGGCATTCTCAGATGATTGGGTAGGATCTCGAGATGATAGCAAGTCAACAATAGGATATTGTGTGTTTGTGGGCGGAAATCTAGTATCTTGGAAAAGTAAGAAACATAGTGTGGTAGCGAGATCAAATAGTGCTATGGCTCAGATAACTTCTGAACTTATGTGGATACAACAATTGATGGAAGAGATTGGTTTTAAGGTTGCTCTACCTATGAGATTGTGGTGTGATAATCAGGCATCCATGCATATCTCTTCGAATCTAGCTTTCCACGAAATGATTAAACATATAGAGGTTGATTGTCATTTTGTTCGAGAAAAGATCCAACAGAATCTTGTTTCCACCTCATATATACGTATAGGAGAACAACCAGCAAATATGCTTACCAGTTACCAAGGGCCTGACAAAGATAAGGGTGGATTATATTTGTAACAAGCTGGGCATGATAAATATCTATGCTCCCCCTTGAAGGGGAGTGTTAGACAATAAGGGTAGTTTGGTAATTGTGTTAGACACAGTAATTGAAGGAAACTATTAAAAGGATTTTACGACTGCCGCTCTCTTCTTCTCTTCTTCTCTTCTTCTTCCTTTTCTCTTTTTCTGTTTATCAATTACAACCCCCAAATCCTTTTGTTAGTACTAGTCAAGTGCACGCGCGTTGCACGCAAATTGCACGTATGTTGCACGCATATTGCACGTGTTGTTAATGATTTTTTAGTAAAATGCTATTTCCACTACATTTTTTACTTATCTACCACATTATTAGTTATTACTTTTAACTTATGTAGGCTTGGACAAAACTGCTTATTAATTAATTAATTGTTATTTGAAGTTGAGCAATATATTTGTTATTTCTAAATTATACTCCCTTTTGACCAGACACACCATTAAGAAAAAATAATTGTCTGTATTGTAAATATTGGTGTAATGTGTGAATTTTTTTTAATGCCCTGGTGTGTGTGGTTATGAAAGTGTTTTTTTTCTATACTACTCCTTCTGCCATAAATAGACATACAACAGCAGTTTGGTTCACAGTTGATTGATCAAAGGAAGTCGGCCTCTTCAATCAAGTAAGCTCCATAACCTTAGGAGACTAACAGGCTTCAAATCCGTCCAGACCATTGTGGCGCCTGTTTTTGTCTTAAGGACAGAGATCACTGATCTCGTGGAACTTAGAATACACAGCCCATTAATTCCTTTTTCTACAGGGACCTTATCCAGAGCAATAACATACAAGACTCCAACCATTCGGAGGTTCTTGAGAATGTAGAGGTAGAACTTGATTGCTGTTGAACAAGGCCACTCCATTAAAGCCTTGACACTTCTTTAAAAGTTCCTTTAGATTTCTTGGCTGCTGGGCCTTAGCCTTCTCAATTATGTGATTCAAGGAATCTGAGATGTTCTTCAAGGTTTTCGCAGATAGCTCTTCCTCACCTTCAAGCAGCAAAACATAAGGGTGAAGATCCAGCTCTCTTCCAGATTCAGCTTCCGGTCTCATTTGATTTTCTGAGCCACCTGTTTGGGACATGAGCTTCTGTTTCTTTGATGCAGTAGCAAAAAGAAATGGCCAACTTAACAAATAAATTATAAATGTAGCGAACAACTTTGCTTGCTGCCACGATGACCTTCTGAATGACTATGAAGAAGTCCAGGATTAGACCTATTGTGTTTAGGAAATGTTTTTGGAAACTTTGGTTCTGAATCGGTAATGAAAGAGAGCTCTCTTTCCACTCTAACATCGTTTGGATCCAGTAAGTCTCTACGTTAAAGACATATGCTTTGTGGTTTATGCCTTTGTTTGAGCAATTGGAAATTGTAACAGTGGAGCATCTGAATGTTGGGGCAATGGTACCTACTACCATACCAGCAGTTTGAACCACATAAATTAGGAAGGTTGAATCCTTATAGTCGGAAGAGAAGTCCCGAACCCAGAAGCCAAAATTATACTCGTGTATCAGTAAGACGAGAGCAACCAGAAGACTAATTGTCCCTGAAGCAAAGCAGATTGGTGAACGGGAGATGACAAACTGAGGGCTTCCAGTTCTTGCCATCATCCAGTATTTTGCCACATTTTCTTTCAGTTTCTGAACTGTAACTGTTCCATTTTTTTCCAACTCTACTTTGTGTATCTTGGCATACTTCACTTGTAGAATCTTCCTTAATGTAGGAATTGTTAAAGCTATGACACTCAATACTACAAGCAACATAAACATGCAGACAATAACTATAACATGCTCATGACTATAATTCCAACCAGTGATGCCCCTTACCTTTCTAGGTTGAAAGTAACCGATTGCACTTGTGCGTAATTGGATGAAAACATTCACAAGTATGGCGATCACAAGAATTACCAAGGCAACTAATTAAATTCAAGGGAATTTCCTTATCATCCATGGCTCCAAGTGAAGGCAATAAAATTAGTCATTAGAACACACATAAAAATTGTGTTGTTAAGTTTTGCTAGTTGATCCGTAGCGCCATCCATTGAATTACTTAGATCGACTGGTAGCTTCATTGCCACAGCTAACAACGTGAGGGTAGTAGCATTGAGAGTGAAAAATTTACAAGGAAACCAGAATGTTCTGTTGCGTAAACCAAGGAAGGTATCAACCGCTATTGCAAGGAAGCAGGCAAGAGATGCTGCTGCAACGTAGTTACCGATCCACACCATTGGTGCACCAAGTTTCTGCTGAGTCCCTAGAGTTTTATTGTAGCCGTCATATGCAAACCAAAGGTAATTCACGGCTTCGGAACATTCGTTGATGGGGAAAGAGATGTTGCAAGCTGTATTTGGGTCTGTAACCTCCGGGAAGGTCATTTCTAGTGTTGATATTGTTTTGTGCAGTTGTCGGTCGGGGTTTGTGGGGGATAATTTGTAGAGGTTTTATAGTAATAGTCAAGTGCACGCGCGTTGCACGCATGTTGCACGCATGTTGCACGTGTTGTTGATGATTTTTTTTGTGAAATGTTATTTTCACTATATTTTTTACTTATCTACCACATTATTAGTTATTACTTTTAACTTATGTAGGCTTGGACAAAGCTGCTTATTAATTAATTACTTGTTATTTGAAGTTGAACAATATATTTGTTATTTCTAAATTATACTCCCTTTTGACCAGACACACCGTTAAAAAAAAGTAATTGACTGTATTTTAAATATTGGTGTAATGTGTGATTTTTTTCTTTAATGCCCTTGTGTGTGTGGTTATAATTGAAGTAGGTAGAAAAAGTAAGGGTAAAGTAGTAAAAGTGTTTTTTAAAAGGAAAGTTATGAAAGAAGACAATTATTTTAGAACAAAAAAAAAAGAAAAGGAAGAAAATTATTTAAAAACGAAGGGATTATGTGATACTTCGTTAATATAATAAAATATTAATTTGATTTAAACATTATTTTGTATTAACATAAATTCAATAATAATAATATGGTTGATATTGAATTGATTATCGGTTAATCTATTCATAGTTAATATTTAGAATCAATTGTTATGGTAGGCAAAATGTACAAAGCTTTACTATATGGTATCAAAATATGATTTAACTATTGGATAATTTTTTAAAAAATTATAAACGGTAATTCATCTAATTCTTTTTTTAATTTAAGTAAATAACGATCCCACGTTTCCTTAATATTCGGTTGATAATTTTTTTATATTATTTTTTTATAATGTAACGTGACTCTAGCCACGAATTTTATGGATATAACATTTAGGAAAAATAAAAAATAAATAATTATGTTGTTTATGTGGACGGTAACCAATTATCATTTGATATTTTTTTACTTAGAAAATTATGTAGGTAACATTGTTAGATAACTTAACAAAGGCAAATAATTAAGGGGTAATTTTACCCAAATATGTGTTTTATTGATGCAATAAATAGTAAAGTATTGGATAAGTAAAAATTGTAGTGAAAATAGACCCTCCCTTTTTTTAATAGTGTATTATCGTACCTAGTAGGAGGATAAATAGAATTAAAGCTTTCAAAATCTAATAATTAAAGAAATTTCATTCATTATATTTATTTTTTTATACAAACTTAAAACAAAATTGAAATCTCATTTTCAAATTAAGTGACCTTACTTCGAAAAATATAAATATTCATAATATGGTTAATTTGAAGATAACAGATTAATAGTACATTTTCTATTTATTTTTTAAAAGTTATATATTCATATTAAGAAATAAAATAATCAAAGATAATATACTTACTTTAACATTAATGTGTATCTATGGGTTTTGTGCTTTTCTTAACATATGAGGGTCTATTCAAAAATTTATGCAAGGAAAGGATAGTGAAAATCCTAACAACAATTGTTTAGTTAACTGATTAGTGGTTTGTTATGTATCAATATGTTCATTTTAAGACTACTTGTAATAGTCAAAATATTCAATGCAATAAACTGTAAACTTTAGCTATCTTCTCCAACAAATACTATATTTTTATTTTTCCGTGATCAACTTGAAAGTATAGGTTCTTTTCGTAACTCATTTCTTTTTAATTTGTTCACTGATAATCACTAAACATGTCAATGATTTCCTAAGTATCTCTACACGCACTAACAAATATGTTATTATAGTTAAATAAATACATATAACTTTAGTAATATCTGCAACAATTTCATCATAACAATTTTGAAATATATTGAAAACATAATCTCAAGATGTAAGGTTAATATACTTATTACCCACTCTTACAATTGTTGTAGTTTCTAAAAAAAATAATTCATCTTTTATCTATCTCTCAAACTTCTTCTCTCTCTCTCTCTCTCTCAGCTCTGCAATTTATGTAATATATTAGATATGGTAATAAACCATACAAAGGGAAATAGAAGAATGTGTAAATATTATTAGTAGTGGTTAATTTGAAGAAAACATACTTACTTCAACGTTAATATATATATATATATATACTTACTTTAACGTTATGTGTAGGATAACGGGTTCTATACATTTCTCAACATTTGAGGGTTTATTCGAAAATTTCAATATTTAAAGGATAGTGAAAATCCTAATTAATTGATTGGAGGTATTTGTTAGGTACCAATATGTATGTTAGTCTTTAGAGTTACTTGTAGCATTCAAATATTAAAGGGAGAAAACTGTAATTTTTTGCTTTCTTCTCCGACAAAATGCACATATTCATAAAATGTGTTTTCCATTGTTTTCTTCATCATCTTAAACAATAGCTCTTAATAAAAAAATAAAAACTCATTTCTCTTGGTTTGTTCACTGATAATTAGTAAACTCGCCACCGATTTGTTTAATATATCGACACTCACCAATAAATCTATTATAGTAGTTTTAAAAAATTCATACACCTCTAGTAATGTCTACCTAAATTTCACCTGAACAAATTTTAAGTATTTTAGAAACATTACATTAAAATCTATGGTTGATTACCTAACAAAATTTCTTGTTATTTTTGAAACAAGATTTAAGGTTGATTATCTTTATTGTTGCATATACACTAATTTGTACGTAAGACAACACTCACACTTTTATATAGAAAGAGAAATATGGTCATAACAAAAGTTATTTAGTTAACTGAATAGAGATTTGTTAGTAAGATCTATAACTTAGGGACCAATATGATAGTCTTTAAGGTTGCTTGTCATAGTCAAAATTTTACCGTAATAAATGTTAAACAAATTTAAAAAGGTAAATCATATTATTTTTTCTCTTAAGTGAGTAAGTGTATTTTCGTGATATTAAAAAATATCGTATAACATTTGTAATGGTAATGACACGAATATGGAATATGACAGAAAAAAATCAACATATGAAACAAAATGAATATAATTTAAAAAGGTAGGATCTAATTTAAAGTTAGGTATAAGTTGAGGGACTAAATTCAATGTCATCCTTCAAAGAATTGATTAGTCCATGCAAATTTATTTGATTAGCAATAATTAATAGCGAATAGTTTATTAAATCTAGGGTTATTTATGTCTATACATTATTTTCTACTTATGACAAATTTTACTTGTTTAACCTTAATTCTATTGTGGATGTTTATTAGGTGCATAGTTAGTTTTGTCTATACATTTTGTTTTTTTTAAAACAAGATTTAAGGTTGATTATCTTTATTGTTGCCTATACACTAATTTGTACGTAAGAAAACACTCACACTTATATAGAAAGAGAGATATGATCATAACAAAAATTATTTAGTTAACTGAATAGAGATTTTTTAGTAAGATCTATAACTTAGGGACCAATATGATAGTCTTTTAAAGTTGCTTGTCGTAGTCAAAATTTTACCGTAACAAATGTTAAAAAAATTTAAAAAGGTAAATCATATTATTTTTTCTCTTAACTAAGTAAGTGTATTTTCGTAATATTCAAAAATATTATATGACATTTGTAATGGTAATGACATGAAGAGGGAATATGACAAAAAAAAAAATTCAACATATTAGACAAAATAAATATAATTAAAAAAGGTAGGATCTAATTTAAAGTTAGATATAAGTTGAGGGACCAAATTCAATTTCATTCTTCAAAGAATTGATTAGCCCATGCAAATTTATTTGTTTAGCAATAATTAATGGTTAATAATTTATTAAATCTAGGGTTATTTATTTCTATACATTATTTTCTACTTATGACAAATTTTACTTGTTTAACCTTAATTCTATTGTGGATGGTTATTAGGTACATGGTTAGTTTTGTCCATACATTAAGTTGTAAGAAACAACCTAAACTTTTATAATAGTAGTAGATAGTAGATAGTAGATAGACTCAAAGGCTCAAATAGTGCGTCAACTATGTCATAGGTCAAGTCACCTTGCTATAACGTGCCCAAACTGGACCAATTTTTGCTTACTCAGTCCAATCTCTTGTTCCCTATTCTACCAGTTCTGATCCAAATCAGTATAACAACGCAAACCGACCACAATATTCTTACCCACACCAGTCACCATCTCCCATGGTCCTGGCTTCATTTGTTTTAGGTTCTGGTCTGAGAGCTACGAGTCATGGTGTCCTCAACCGATAACAAGGCTCAATACTCTCCCAATATAGACTCCGCGACCATGACAAATGGGTGAGAGCTTCCCATCTCCCACATTGGTAAATCTTTTCTCTCAAATGACAATCATTTGTTTCGTTTAATTAGTTTTTTATGCGTACCCAATATGCATAAGTCCTTATTATCTTTTAGTCGTTTTCCCTGATTGTTTTTTTGAACTTGATGGATTTGGCTTTCATGTGAATAGGGGTGGTAAAATGGGTGGTATGTATAAATGGGTGTTAGGCTATAACACCCATTTATCCATAACACTCATTTTGTGACCCCTACATGTGAAGGACGACCGAACCAGGCGGACTATGCTTTCTGGTAGTAGCTCAGGTGGCCTCTATCATTTGTTTTTCATATCCAATCCCTAGCTCAATACCTTGAATTTTATCGGTGAGCATGCAACTTCTTCAATCTAGCATGCTCGTCTTGGTCACCCTTCTACTTAGGTCTTCAAAGATCTCGTCAAAAAATTCCAGATTCTGGCTAGGGGTCCTATGAAAGAAAATAAATTTTGTCATGTTTCTTGTTAGGAAAATCATGTACGGTGCCTTTTAGTTTACAGACATATAATTCAAAACTCCTCTGGACCATCTTCACTTGGATGTTTGGGGTCCATCCCCGAAAATTTCAATTAGTGGTTATCGATTTTATACATCAACCGTTATAAATGGCTTTTCCCTAATGTACAAATATGATATTTTTTGCATTTAAAAGTCAAGTTGAGAATCAATTACCACGCAAGCTATCTTCAATACATACAATTAAATCTACTCAAACAAACGGGGATGTAGAGTTCGTGAACAAGTAGTTTGCAAATTTTTTTGGTCTTACATGGATTCAACACCAATTAACTTATCCATACATCCTGCAACAAAATGGTGTGGTCGAACAAAAGCAAAGCATCGGCGTATTGTAGACTTTCGTACTCCTATGCATCAATTCTGTTATATCTCTCTGTACCAAAAGTCTTGAACGTACCCCCGACTATCCTTTCTTAAAAACCTTTGGTTGTGTGTTTTTTCCTCATTTGGTACCCTATAATGCTCATAAATTAATGCCCAAGTCTACCCCATCTTAGGATATGACTTACGAAGAAAAGGGTATCGATGTCTTGATCACACTACTTGACAAATCTATATTTCGAGACATGTACTATTTGATGAGAATTATTTTCCCTTTTGCCCGTAATACAACTGCTGAACCATCCTCACCACAGTTCAGACCCATCCATGTCTTCATCCAGTGTCGCTTGCTTTTGACCCCATGGTCTCGTCCACTACACCAGGTCTTATTATCAAACACCCTAGTCCAAGCCACATGCCACAACCAGGCTAACTAGTTAGGCAGCCCACATGTGGCTCCATCCTCTTCAATGGGTCATGTTGTTTTCTCTCCACAGACCACATCCGAAAATCTACATCGGAGAATCACATGCCAAGTACTTCTTTATCTCTATCTGGACCTAATTAATCCGAATTCTTGAGCTTCAGGCCCCTGCCCTCATGCACCAGATGTAGTCCCTATTAGTCGATCACCTTTGGTAAACACCCTATTCCAATTCTAATGTTTGCTGAGCCCACAAGCAGCCAGTCCACTAGTAGCTCCACTTCCTAAAACTCCTCCATCAAAATAAATGAGCTGATATACCATCACCCAATGCCTGAAGCCTTGGTTGTTGCGGAATCCAATTTTGTGGACTTCTAACCACAACTCAAACACACAACGCTTCTACCATGTTGACAAAAAGCAATGGCTGAAGAATCAAACGCACGTCATAAAAATTCAACATGGTGTTTAGTTCCTCGGACCACAAATATGAACGTGGTGGGTAGCAAATGGGTGTTTAAAGTCAAACGTTTGCTGATTGTTCGGTTGAAAGGCATAAGGCTTGTCTTATTGCTCAAGGGTATACCCGGCAAGAAGTAGTTGACTACGATGCAACATTCAGACCGTCACTAAGCCACCAACCATTCAGACCATCCTTGCTATCGTCACTTGCGCTCATGGGACATGAGGACATCCAACAGCTTGTTGTTCGGAATGCCTTCCTGATTGGCGTTCTTGATGAGGAAGTGTACATGTCACACAACCCCCAGGGTTTGTTGACCCTCATTTCCCTATTCATATGTGTTGTTCGCACTGAGCGATTTACGGCCTCAAGCAATCGCCCTGTGCGTGGTTCCAATGACTTCATGACTTTCTCCTCAACCTTGATCCTCCATCATTGCCATCCTCGTTTGCGTTGATGATATCATTGTAACTGGTGCCTATCTGATGTAGAACAAGTAGCCGAGACGTACTTAAGCAAGGCATTTGGGAAGAGTTCGAAGTTCAGGGGGTCCAGTGGAAGTTTCTGAAAATTGGGTGCAGTCCGTTAGTTTCCGTTAAGCAATAGTAGAGAGCACCTAACGATTCGGCGAACTTTAATGAGCATAACTTTCGCGTCCGGATGAGTTACGGGACCCACAGCATATCAAATCGAAGCTCTCGACGAGATCTACAAGACTTATTGGGTTTACCCCGTGAACAGTTCGTTTTTAGCCAAAAAAACGTCGTTTAAGTACTGTTACGGGCCTTTGAAAGTTTTCGGGCTTTTTCGTCTTTTTTATTTATTATTTTCCTTTTAGGGTTTGGATTGCTAGGGGATATAAATAACCCCTTTAAACCTTATTTCGACAGTTTTAATAAAAATTCGAGTTTTCTTGCTTTGTGCTTGAGCCCTAAGCCGTCATAGGCTTGTTCTAAGGAATTTCTCGTTGAAAGAGTTCCTTTTTAATTGTTTCGCTGCGTCACTATCTACCGAACTCGCACAAGTCATTGATTGCATCTGTGCTACTTTTGATAGTCGGAAGCTTGGTCCACTTGGCTTCTTCCTTGGGATAGAGGTGACTCGTTCTGTGACAACTCTCCCACTTAGTCAAGCGCATTATGCCCCTGATCTCCTTCATAAGTTTCAAATGGACAGTACATAGTATACCGGCCTCCGCTCCCTTCTTGCCCGGATCTCATCTCTCAGCAGCTAGTAGTGACACCATTATGCTAAGCTGTATCATAGTATAGTGGGGGCCTCCAATTAATACGTCACCCTAACTTGTACCGACCTCTCATTTGTATCAACCAAGTGTGCTAACATATGCATGCTCCATGGAAGGGCACCTCCAAGGTGTCAAACGCATACTTCGCTATGTTAAAGGCACTATTTCACTTCGACTTTAGTTTTAGGATTTTTTGGACAGTACAATTCGGGCATTATGCGATGCCGATTGGCAGGGGATCTTGACACACGCCACTCTACCACAGGTGCGTGCATCTTTGTTAACCCAAACCTTGTCGCTTAGACAGCAAAGAAGTAAACAACCGTGACTCGCTGAGGCAGTGAAGCTGAATATCAAGCTCTCATGACACCACGGTTTAATTAAAATGGTTTTCCTTTCTTTATCGCGAGTTGGGTATCTGTATGGCTCATCTAGTTCTCTAGTGTGCCAACATTTCCACCATCCATATGTCAAGGAACTCCGTTTTCCACTCCCGCACTCGTCATGTTGAAATAGACCTTCACTTTGTTCGTGAACTACAACAGTGTGGTTCGCGTTGTCTACGTTCATACAACTGATCAGCTCGCGGATGTATTCACCAAGGTCTCACTCGTCCTCTGTTAGACCACACTGCAGCTCCAAGTTGTTCCGCTTGGCTTGCATGTGGGGGGAGGGGGGTTGATAAACCATTTTTGAATAGTCCAACCTTGTAAACATAATGTCCTATTTTTTTCTCTGAATCTGTAACATAATTATTGTTTGTATGTATATTCTCCTAGATAGGCTGGTCAATTACTGTAATTATGCCAGGTCTGTAAAACAGATTAATTAGGTAAATCTTTTATCTAACTCAAGGCAATGTAGTGGGATTTTCCACAACTTTGTAACTCAAGGTAAATCTTTTATCTTTGGTTACTCTTGGAAAAATAACAAGAGAACCAAGATAGTGGGATTCTCCACAACTTTGCATGCACCTGTTTTTTCTTATTCCCCTGTCTTTACTTAGGCTGTATTTATTATCATCTGAAATGAATTTGGACTACTTTCATCACATATATAATCATATAAAGAAGTAAAGGGAGAGACACAGGCACAGACAAGCACAGAGAGAGAGAGAGAGAGAGAGAGAGAGAGAGAGAGAAAGAGAGTACCTTTAGCAACTCTTGTTCCTCTTTTGTAGGGCAAACTCGTATAAGATTCTCAACTTGATCAATTCTCAAAGCAGAAGCATCCCAAGAGAAAACGACACTCTGTAAATGTAGCATGGCTTTGAGTATTGGAATAGTACTTCCATGTTAATTAAGACAATTCTATGAAGTAATGAGGACTTAAATGAAAAGGAAACAAAAGGAGAAAAAAAAACCAAAAATTTGCATCCTCAATTATTTTCAGCCGGAGAGAGTACTTATGAAGGTTTTGCAAAATATACCCTAAGCCTATTTACTTGCATTGGCAATATACTAACCAAAAAGGGATGTCCAATCCCTTATCAAAACATAAAACAATTAGAGGCCATGAATTATAAGCATATTGTATTATTCACCTTGCTATCTTTCTAAAATTTTGGAAGGAATGTCTGCAACTCAATGGGAATAATGAGAAAAAAATTCCCCGAACAGATTTAACTCTAGTTTCTTGCTCTCCTAAATGAAAGCCATCGTAAGAAGAAAATAAGCAAGGGAGGGTTGAGATCAGCACTCAGATCTGCATTAATTAAGGGCGTCTCCTGTGGCCTCAGAAGGCGCAGCATTCTGACGACCAGAACTAACAGCCTAAAGATCTTATGGTCATAGTAGCGGACTGACTGAATTTGCAGACATCTTTGGCAGCTTCAAACAGCGCAATAGGCTAATAGCAAAAAAATTGCCTTAAAATGGTATGGGATGTTATTGTTTACACATCAGCAGTTCGACTGTGAATTGCTCTGGTACCAATAATGGCGTATCCAAATCTCTTAACCAGCAATAAAATGGCCTAAAAGCATGATCTTTCTTCAGGTCCAATCATTGCATAATTTAGAGAATTACGACGTTGGAAAATTCCACACTCAATGTTTGTTAAGTTACCAACTCATCTAAAAGTTTAAGTTGTTATATAGGGGCCCAACAATGTATATCAAGCTCAACAATAGTTAATAATCTACATCATTTATTTCACATATGAGGAAACAAATGCATAAGAGACAACATGTTGACCGCAGTTATATTCATTTCAAAAGCTGATTCAGAGAAGCATGCACTTACACTAATATTTGCCACAGGAATGTTTATTCTTGCAAGCGTGTTTTCACAAAAAATTGCTCTTTTCGAATCAACCTGCAGATTAACGCAAAGACAACAAGAAGGTAACCCCCACTGGAACAAGAAACTCATCTACTTACGAAATACTCACGACACATATCTCACAAAGGGAAATTAAGCTGAACAGATGAAAACTTCTGTCTCTAAAATATCATGAATTCTAGAACTCAAAAAGTCTTGTAACAAGTTGTAGCAGAAGACGCACAAAGATGAGGAAATTAAACAATAGAGAAATGAAAGTAAGATAATAATTCATTTACCAACCGAACTTTCTTTAATTTATTTCCTTTTGAACCGCTTCGACGTCCTCCCTTGCCTGGGCCATCTGAAGTGGATGCAGTTGAGAAGTGAGTTTTAATGTATATAAGCTCTTCTATATCAACTTCAGAAGCACTAGCCCTGCGCCCAATTGCATCACTATCAGAAATGGAAAAGCTATAAAGGACGACAAATCATGGATAAGGATAATAAGCCTTTGCACAACTTATTAGTATCAATAATCGTCATGTCGCCCATTGTGGTCAACCAGAAATCTACCAACTCTCGGACAATATATTACTAGACAAACCTAGATACATAACATAAGAAATGACAACTGAGAGATTCATGATGTTGCTTTGAACAATTTAAAGCTTCTAAACCCTCTTACCTGGACTCATTTTCTTGTATCTGAGAATCAGCCCATAAGCTCCCTCGACCTGGTAGAAAAATTTTGATCCGGTTAAAAGGCAATGAAGCTTTCTTTGGGGGAACTGAAGACCCTGAAGCTCGAGTCCTCCTGCTAGTTACGGATACTGTTTGAATATCATCGCTGGTGTGAAAAAAAACACATATTTATATAATCAATAGAAATACCTGAATCAATCAAATTCCCAATTGGTATGCCTTATTTCTTTAATGCATTAAAACACGTCTCTTTAAGATACACACCAAGCTAAAAGGTGCGTCAAAATTAGAAGTACCATACACTAGCGTCTGTATCAAATGATTTCAATATACTGATATTTGTTTTCATTAGAAAGCAATCCTACAAATGATTTATAACAGGTTAAGAGTATATAATTATTACCTGGTAGCCTTGAGACGAATACTACGAATCTGTTCATTTTCATGCTCCTCCTGGTGTTCTAGCGCAGTCTTTAGAGCTTGAATCACGTCATCCATAGTAGGCCGTAAGTTTGGGTCCCATCGCATGCTTCCCCCTATAATATCAGTAAATGCCTTCAAAGAATGAGATGATATTTCTGTTTTTATTTTAGCATCAACATTTTCTTGTGCCCAAAGTCCAAAATCCTCATTTTTTGAGCCGTAGTAGCTCTCACCCCCTCGCTCCCAAGGATTTGTTCCACACAACACTTCAAACAGTACCACGCCGAAAGCGTACACATCTATTTTCCTAGTTATTGGATGGGACCAAACATATTCAGGCGCATAATACCCACGTGTGCCTTTAAGGTCCGTGATCATGGAGGACTTGGTCTGACCAGCAATAGACAACTTGAACATTCCAAAATCAGAAACTTTAGCAACCCAATTTTCACCTAGTAAAATATTAGCTGGCTTCATGTCTCTGTGAATTATCCCTTTTGGAAATTCACTGGTCTCCTTATGAAGGTGTTGTAACCCACGGGCAACACCAAGGCATATCTCGAGCCTTTGCTTCCAAGACAAACAAATACTAGCACTATTACTCTTTATGTAATCGGATAGGCTTCCCTTTTCCATGTACTCGTAAATGAGAATTTTTTGATTGGATTCCTCACAGTAACCAAGGAGAGAGACGAGGTGTGGGTGTTGAATCTTGGGGATTGTATGAATCTCTTTTTCAAACTCGTTAGAGTTTTCTTTCAAATGTTTCACAGCTACTCGAGATTTTTCGTTTTCACTGCCAAGATAGATCTCGCCCAGATACACCTTTCCTTCTCCCCCATGTCCAAGGACGTTTTTCTCATCAAAGTTATTGGTTGCCTCTTTGATCTCATCCAGTGAAAAGCGACAACAAGAGGAGGAGGAGGAGGAGGACATATCTTCCATTTTGTAAGCCTTTGCGTAAGAATCTGAAAACTTAGCATCCAACTTCTCTGATCAGCCAAAGGCCATCAATGCAAGCATGAGAGGATTATTGTTGATGACTGAGAAAAGTGGTTTACATCTGGGAAGAAAAGCTTTGGATTAACATTGGACATCAATGATGAATCCAAGGGGGGGGATACAGAGAGGACGGCTGTTTTATAATTCATTGCTTGTCTTGTTATTTGTTAACATTTGTGCAAGTGGGAAAGCTTATTACCGGTAACAATAAAATAATACTTGTAAAATAAAAGAAATGAAAAGAGAACCATAGAAAAAGTCTCCCTCTGTGTCCCCTTTCAAGTTGCAACATACTTGTGCTTCAAACAACACAGTGTTGATGACTTATATAGAAAGTTAGTCTCCGCTAAAAAATATTTTCTTTGTTTCAGTGTTTCAATATCTTTTAAATTTTTGTGATTCTAATTAAATATGGAAAAAAGATAGCAACTACTAAATGTCGCCATAATTAAATGATTAATTATATTTTAATTTATCAACTTTTGTTTAAGGGGTCCAAAATAAAAAAGGAGATGTAATCCCAACATTAAGCATAATTATCTTTTTATTTATTTTTCATCTGGACTATCCATTGGTTTCTACAATATTACTTCACCAAAATTCATTAAATTTCAAACAACTTATATCTACTTAAGACATATTTACATTAAAATAAAGGGATAATCTTTTTGTGCTACGGTACGTTAGGTAGTCCAGATTAAGGCCATATATAATTAATAAGTCAAATTGTCGATGTTTGAGATGTAATATGTGGTATGTACTAATATAGTACGAGTTACTCGAAAAAAATCATTATCCACTCGCTAATTATACCAAGGAAAATGATGATATTATTGGCGCTTTTACTAAATATTTTTTTGGAATTAACGATCTTAATTCCAAAAGTACATCCGATATACAAATGAAAATTAACAGCAGAGGCTTCCACTGCATTCACTATTAGTGCTTGTTTGGTGGAGCGTTTTGGTCAAAACGCTGGTAAAAAACGCAGCGTTTTCTCTTTAAAAGTGTTTTTATGCAGCGTTTTAAAATGCATCGTTTTAAAAACGTGGAGCGTTTTAAAACGCTCCAATTTGTAGCGTTTTAAAAATATGCTACGTTTTCAACTAGTCTGTTTATGAAAAATAACGTTTTGAAATAGCTTTCCAAACGTGTTTACAAAAATAAAACGGCGTTTTGAAAATGTTGCGTTTTGAAAAAACTGTATTTTCAAAACGCTGCACCAAACGAGGCCTTAATTAGTAATTGAATAAGTTGATATCATGACACGATTGTCTTTTCAAATACTTACCTTGTTTCATAATAAAAGTACGGGCCTAAATTTCAGTAATATTTATAATTTCTCTTTATAAATTACGGAGTAATAATTATTTTTCACTTGTCTTATCTTCTCAAAAAAATATTTCGATTTGTCAACATGAAAATGTTAAATCTATTTCTTAAACAAAAGAATTCATTTGAACCAAATTGAATTTTAATTTTTGGCTAGTCTATTTCTTAAACAAAAGAAACTGGGCCTTTGATTATTTTGTTGTTCTATTTTTTAAATTTTGTGCATATAAAATTATTTAATTTAATGATTAATTATTTCATTTTAAAGATGAAAAAAGATTATAAGATTCACAAAGGGAAACAAATATTTACTTGAAATATGTTAAAATTTTAAAAGTATTACTCCATCTGTCCCTAAATTATCGTCCTCCTTTCCTTTTTCGTCCGTCCCAAAATAATTGTCCAGTTTGAAACTTACCTTTTTAGAACATCACTTTTACCATTTTACAATTACTTTTTCACTCTTCTTTAATTATGAGCCACATACATTTAGGCTTTAAAGGAAACTACACATCAAACCAATATAAATAATCAAGTCAATTGTTTTTTCTTAAACTATGCGCCGGGTCAACTAGGACGATTATTTAGGGACGGAGGGAGTATAAAATAACCATTAACTTTGGATAATAAGTGTATTAAAGAAAGAGAAAGAGAGAGAGAGAGAGAGAGAGAGAGAAAATGTTTATTCATAGCGGAAGAGAATGTGTAATCACATAACTACATACTTCTCGATATTTATAGCCGAATAGTGTTATACTTTTCTCAATGCTACGGGACATAACTCCCTAGCTCATTTGACTAAAGCCTCTACACATTCATTAAATGTTATAGTACACTTTCATGAGTTTCATAACACTCCCCATTGAACATAGCATTATAATAAGTTGAATAAGTGTGTCTCGTTAAAAATCTTTAAGCTGAAAAACCCGGTAGGGAAAAAATCGGATATAAGGAAAAGAGCACACAAATTTTAATTTGAATCACGTGCATGAGATGTCTCGTTAAAAACTTTTTCATGGAAAACCCAGTGGGATAAAAACCATGATAAATGAAAAAAGAGTACAACCATATAGCCATATATGCTCTCCATCGATCTGACAAGGGTCAAAAGAAATCATTTTTGAAAATCTCATAGATTTCGCATTTCATTTTCACATTGCGCTCCCCAAATTTGAGCTGAGATTTTTTCATTTCGATGCCTAAATTTTAACAGATTTCTATTATGCATTGCGATGCCCAAATTTGGGCAGTGGATTTTTGCATTTCGATGTCCAAATTTTGACAGATTTCAATTGTGCATAGTGATGTCCAATGTTTTCATTGCGATGCCCAAATTTGGGCAGTGACTTTTTGCATTTCGATACCCAATTTTTGACAGATTTTAATTGTGCATTGCGATGCCCAAATTTGGGCAATGGCTTTTTGCATTTCGATGCCCAAAATATTGGCAGATTTCAATTGTGAAGCATACATTATAAATGATTGCAAAACGAAGTATCGAAAAATCGATCATCACAATAACATAATTTATAAGTCTAAAAAACTATAAAGATTAAAACACAAAAAAAATCTAAGAATTAAAAGTAAGCATAAAAGTGAAGGGACTAGCAAATGACTTTTAACAAACCATTAACATCACGTGCGTTCACCACGTGCAACGCACGTGAACCTTACTAGTACATAAAAAGATAGATAAAACAAATACAAAACAATCGGGTGATAAATTCACACGATGAGAGATATCCAGACAAACAACCAATTAGACCCAACATTGCTTGCTTCCTCCTAGACAGGCTTAACTTTATATGCCAATCAGCAAGGAGACGAAACTTGCATGTAACTGTAGATTGATTACAAAAAAAAAAAGTTAGATAGCATTAGAAGCATCAAACTTTAAAACATTGTTCTAACACTAGTATCCTACCCATTTATTACCTTATAAAGTAAATAAATTACTTTATGTGAAATGCCTTCAAGAATAACGATCGATCGGCCTGAAAATAGAAAAATTAACTTTAATTGAAAAGCACATGAATCTACCAAAAATAAATATTTTGAAAGAAACATAATTTTTATATAGAAAAACAATTACATTTTCCATTTTTATGAATCAAATTCAACAATAGATATGGTGAGAATTAAAGTTTATGATTGTGATCTACAACTAATATTTAAGTATGGTAGGAGGTGGGGAAGCGCAGGAACTTAATTTCCAATAATTTTAATAAAACATTAATATATAAATTTATATCGTAGGAATATAGATAAGAAAATTGAAAAGGGATACGGAGAGAAATCTACCCAAACGGCCAGGGAAGTATATCCAATGATCTTACTTCCATATGAGAGACACCAAGAAAAAACACAAACCGTAGCCGCCGCGGCCCCAAGGGGGGGGGGCGGTGGTGTTCTGACTGTGCTCTATTCAAAATGAGAGAATCCTAGCTTCTTAAATAGTTTCATTTAGGGCTACCAAGTGAAACAAACCTTGATTTAGATTTTATCAATCCAAAGTAGGTTGACCATTGATTTGGAAGATTTAATCAGCTTACGTATTAAGTAAAAACCGGGTGCGGTATTTAGCACACGTTTTTTACTTGAAACCACACTCACCACTTTTCACAGGCTCTCTCCTCCCCCACTCTCTTTCTCTTTGCAGATTAAGCATCTCTCGGCGTATAAAACAATAAAACACAATGCCAATCCCCCAAGAAGAAAATAAGTAAAAACCGGGTGCGGCATTGAGCACACGTTATTTACTTAAAACCATAACAACCACTTTTCAAAGGGTGCCCCCCCCCTCGAAACTCTCTTTCTTTCAGCGGATTAAACAAGAAAACACAATTTCAACCCCCCCCCCAAGAAAATAAGTAAAAATCGGGTGCGGTACTTAGTACACATTATTTACTTGAAACCGCAACAATTGGTTTTTAAAAGGTATCCCCCCCCCCTCACTTTCTTTTCTTTTGGTAGATTAAACAAGAAAATCCAATTCCAACCCCAACTAATGGAGACTCTCACTAGATGGTTGAATAGTAAATACAATATAAACCTTAAAATCTCGTTTGATTGGGTGAAATTGCTAAAAACTAGAAAATAATAATAATAATAATAATAATAATAATAATTATTATTATTATTATTATTATTATTATTATTTTAAAGTTTCACGTGGGAAATTAAAGTATCTCCCTTAACTCCCTTTTCTAAAAGAACAATGCTAAAACCACCTTATAATTACCAAATTTTGTGTACAAAATGAAGTGGCATTTTAGTGTCATCTAGTTGGTATCACTTTTTAACTCATTGTGGAGTCCAAAAGATGTAAAATAAAATAATACATAGAATGTCACATCATTAGTCTTTCTAAAATTATATTCATATATTCTCAAAAAACAAAACAAAACTTGGAGGACAGTTTATATTCCGTTAAAGCTTCTTCCAACATTTTATTTTCCCACCTTGCCCATTTTTGAACTTATTGTTATATTTATTCGTCACATTTTTACATGGAATAAGTATCTTTTTAGCGACTCCTCCCATCACCACATAATTATTGTTTTTTTAACTCCATATTTGTTGTACTAATTGATGTTTTCGTAATGCATAATTCATCTTCACCCAAAGTAGAATTTAAAGAAAAAATATGTAGACATTATTTTTTTTTTGAGGAAATATTATTCAAATAACTATCGTACTATTTGTAGATAACCAATTTGACCAACCACATTATAATATCCCAAATGTGACCAATGTTCTCAGTAATTGGGTGCAATGTGGTCCTTGCCGTCAATGGCTCATATGTGCAATTAAAATATCCCAAATGTTTTTTTAACTTCATATTTGTTGTACTCTCTCTATTTTCAAATTATCGTCTTCTTTGACACGGCACAACGTTTACGAAAAAATAATTGACTATATTGTAAATATTTGGGAAATGTGTGATTTCCTTTAATGCTTTTGATTATGTGGCCTTAATTAAAGTAGGTAGAAAAAGTACGCGTAAAGAGGTAAAAGTGTTGTCCTAAAAAGAATTTTTTTTGAAAGGGGACAATTATTTTAGAATGGACGAAAAATGAAAAAAAAAAAGGGGGGATAGTTTCTAAACGGAGGGGGTACTAATTTATGTTTTCGTAATGCATAATTCATCTTCACCCAAAGTAAGAATGTAAAGAAAAGATATGTAGGCATTATATTTTTGCGGGAAAATTATCTAGATAATCATCGTACTATTTGTAGGTAATCAATTTAACCCACCAGATTACAATATCTCATATGTCACCAACGTACTCAGTAATTGAGTGCAATGTGGTCTTTATCGTTAATGTCATATCCAGTTTTGTAATGCACCTGATGACATTGATTAACGGAGGGATTGAACGAGGGTATTTTTGTCTTTCAATTGCACCCAAAAAGGTGGAATTGAAGGAAAATGTTCGTGGAAGATAGGGGTGCAATTGAAATACAAAAATATCCTTCGTACAGTCATTCCGTTAATCCACATCAATAGGTTCGTTACAAAATTTGATGGGGGCATTGACAGCAAGGACCACATCGCACCCAATCAATAATTACATTGGTTACATTTGTAATATTGTAATGTGGTTGATCAAATCGGTTACTTACGGATAGTATGATGATTATTTAGATAATTTTTTTCCTTTTTTTCCTCATGGTAGACTTAAAAATGAAATAATGATAGTCATCAAACCTTCTAAAATTTAAATAATTAAAAGTAAGAATATTTTAGAAAAATAAATGTTTTAAAATAAGGTGCAAGTTTACAACCATTTTATTGAAAAATCCTCATACTAACTTAATATAGAGAAAGTCTTCTATAAGACCGTTTTACGAATCTTAATTCGTAAGACGGAACCTCACTCTCTCACAACTCAACCTACCAATACACGACGAGTCAGGTAAATAGGATTCGTCTTACAAATTAAAAATATATGTAAGACCGTATTACACAAGTTTTTGTCCCTAACATATGTACCAAATGAATTTTCCCTTGATATAAACCTCATACTAACATAACATATGTACCAAATGAATTGGCCCTAGATTCGGATTTTGTCAATCCAAAATAGGTTGACTATTGATTCATAAGATTTAATCATCTATATGTATTTAGTAAAAATCGGGTGCCATAATTTACTTGAAATCACAAACCACTTTTTACATGCTGTCTTCTCTCCGATATCACCTCTGTTGAAACTACATAAGGATCTTTGTTAAATCCTTCAGTTTTTTCTCTATTTTCTATTCTATTTATTCATTTTTTTATTATCTGGATTTGGTGAATAATCGATTCAACTTTATTATAATTGCTATTGAATATAATATACATCTCACATTTTAATATGTAGTAAATCATGTCCATCTATTTTTTTTTTCTCTCTCTCTCTCTATCCACCCTCTCTTTCTCGCTCCTCCCGATCACAGTCCATGTGATGTGGCAAAAACACAGCTTGGGCCGTCCTTGAGTTAGGTAGGATATCTGGGCTTTGGATCGTATTTCTGAGCCTCGTTAAGAACACAAGAACACCTGAGTGGAAGTGCAAGGCAAGGTCTCGCGAAACCCCTCCGGCATGAGAGTAAGTCTCGTGTGTGAGCTTGAAAGCAATTCGACAGAGTATCGAGACTCAAGAAAGTGTGTGTACCTTGTTAACGATGATGAAGAGGCATTTATAGGCCCTGATGTGATTGAATCTGCTTAGATTCGCCCATAGTCATCCAATCAATCAAGGGGAGAATCCCTTGATTTTAGGCGTGACAGGCGGCTGGCCGTGTAGATGAAGGAGCAAATAAGACAAGTGTTCTGCCTATACATGGTAACCTTTGACTTGTCATGGAGAGCAAGTCTTCGGTGTTTCCCAGCTGATGTGTGCCCGGGCGAGCAGGGCTCTACCCGACTGTTCTATTTGCGTTGCTATTGTACTCGCTGTAGGTGCGAGGTTCCCTGGTGTTCCTCGCCGCGCCCTGGATAGGTGCGCCGTGCGCAGGATGCGGGACATCACCGCTCGCTCCACCCTCCCTTGTTTAGGGAAGACGAAATCAAAAGTGCGAGAGGACCATGTTAGCACGCTTGAATGTGCCTCTGCTTGCCTTGAGTGGATTTTGTATCCAATATGGGAACTTATGGTTTCCCACATCAAGTTATCCCTTTTTAGGGATACCGTGATATGGGAATGCATTACCCTTTTCATTCCCATTTTCCTTTTAGGGAAAACGGAAAGTGCAAAAGGATATTGCGACGCCCACTATGGATTTATTAAAAATAGCCTTATGGCCCATTCAGATTTATGAGAGCTTTGGGTTTCCGCATCAAGTTATCCCTTGTTTAGGGATACCAGTGATATGGAATGCATCTCCTCCATTCTCATATCTCCCTTTTTCGGGAGAACGGGAAAGTGTAAAGAGGGAATGTTGCGAGGCCCCACTGAATCTGAAAGTTTTAGAGTTGCCATCTTTATTTTAAGGCAAATAAAGCAAAACCAAAGAAAATAAAAATAAACCAGAGAAAAATAAAACGGGTTCTGAGGCTAAGTTACGAGTTGGGAAGGTGTTAGGCACCCAACTAGCTCCTTTCGGTCTCGAAATGGTTTTGGTTGAAGTATGCTTATTGTCATATTTATCTCGCAAATAAATAAGGTATTAAAATGACAGGAAATTTAAACAAATACATTCGTGGCTACATTATTTAGGACTCGCAACTGCTTCCTTCCAATAATTATAGACACATTTAAGAATATTTGGCCATTATAACGGCTCTTTTACATAATATTTCCTATTCTAATCCGGGCAGCACAACGGCTTATATGGGATACATTGCGCCGGATTTAAATAACAACTTTTTAAAAATAAATAAAAGACAGAAAATATAAATAAATAAAAATAAACGACACTCTTAAAGGTTTTACCTTTTAGAGCGGCTGTGCTCGCCTGCCCTTCGTGAGAGGGAGTCTTTTGTTGTTTGTTGTGTGTTTGTTGTTTTGATTTGGGCAGAGTGACGGCTTATATGTGGTAGTTTTGGTTTATTTGGTCGGCGTAATAACGGCTTAATTTTTGTGGTTTAGGCCTTTTGGTTGGGCGAATAACTTATAGGGTGTTTTTCACTGTTACTCGGACGCAGAGTACTACTTGGGATTTTGGACCTGGGAAATGAGGTGGATACCTAACAGCCTAGGCTAGGGATCACTTATAACCTATGGGTTTTATTTTGGAAGAGTTTGGACGGGGTTTGAGACTCTGGGGCTTCCACTCACCTATCTCGCACCTCTCGTACTAATATTGATTTAAGAACGGCAGAAGCCGCAAAAAATCGCGAGGAAATGAGCGAATGAAACCGGGAGCCCGGGCTCTCTATTTATAGTGGGAGATGAGGACACGGCTCGAATTTCTGAGTTTCTTTCCCATGCATCAGCCGCTTGTACCTGCTTCGAGACTTGTACAATTTCCATCCGAGAGAGCGCAAAGCAAGCATGGTGCGGCACCAAGCTTCTTTTACAACTTTCAATTTTTTGCACTTTTTCAATCGCTCATGCATCCTACTTTTTCCTTTTGCATTTTCAACCCTCAGAACTTGACATTTGTTAATGTTTCAACAGCTTTTTGATATTTTATGTCATGTCACATATAGGGGGTACGAAATTGGTGTCTCTATAGAGCCCTCAACGATGGAGTCTACGGTAACCCAAGGCTTACTCGAGTAGACGAACATCGTTGATGAACAATAGACTCTCCAATTTCGCTTAATTATAGAGTGGGGATGAGATGCAACAGTAGTAGTTATAATGCAACAGTATATAACACAGACCAAACTCCATAACCTGGACAATTTTAGTCGGTTATAGCAAGTTATCGTAATTTTTAAGCAGATATGAATTTAAAGTGCTCTGATGGTCGGACCTACTAGTGTAGGCTGCCTACGTATCCCTTAATAAAAGAACTCGGACCAAACATAGTTCAAGCCAAAACCTAAACTATAATCGCCACCGTGATAGGTCGCCCTACGATCCTTAAACAAGGAATCGACCGAGACGTAGTTCACTCACCGTGGACTAAATGTGGCGGTGTAAGTGTTGTGGTGCAAGTGCGGCAATACTAAATTAGCAAGTGTGGCAAAGCTTTATCAAATGAGTATTACAAGGGTAAATATGTGTTGTGAGGGTCGCGTCTACCGTGATAGACTGTCTACGTATCCTTAACCAAGGAATCGACCAAACGTAGTTCGCATTGTGGCTATAGTGAATTGTTTCCTAGGAACTCACCTCTACCGAGAACAAGACCTTTCCCTATAAATCCGAGGTCGTGTACCCCTTAAAGGAAAGTTTCCCACATAGCCAAAATGCATAGACTGTATTGCCTCCTCAGGAACTCAGCCTTCAACGGAGAACAAAACCATTCCCTATCAATCCTTCTTTAAAGGAAAGTTTCCAAATATCAAACAAATGCACTGTTAAAAAGGAAAATACCTTCCTTTCCTTTACCTTTGTCGTGTCCATGCAACAAATTGCTGCAGATGTTGCTTTGTTGTTGCTTGCTGCTTTACGCTATTCGTTGTTGCACTTCTTTGATTTTTCTTTTTATCTGCTCCTCGCTGGAAAATCTTTTCCCGCTTTGTTTTCGGCTTTAGCTGGAAAATTTTTCTTGATGTTGCTGCATCTTCTTTACTGCTCCTTCTCACCTTGGTCAGAAGCTTCTTTTCCTTGCTACAACATCTCTTGGTATCAGCTGGAATCATCTTTTCTTTGCTGCTGTTTTCTTTCTTTGCTCCATCTTTCAGCTTCAGCCGAAAATTTCTTCTTCTGCCGTCGCATTTGTTCTTGTTGCATGTACCTGAAAATTTCTTTCTTGCACATGCATTTTCCCCTCTCCCGATTTTGTTTTTTTTTTTGTTTTTTTTTTTGTTTTTGTTTTTGTTGTTTTTGTTTGTTTGTTTTTTTTTATTCTGCATGCCTGCCACTTTCTTTATTTGCATGCTTATTACCTCTTTTTTGTTTTTTGTTTTGTTTTGTTTTTTTTTTCCGTCAGGATATACTTCTGATCTGCTAGATTTTGGCATTGTTTGGCAATTTTGAAGCATTCCTGACTTTATTAATGATGCATATGCATGTCCTATTTATGTCTAAATGATGCAATTACGTAATGATGCATAAAATTTATTTAATTTATTTTTACGATGCATGATTGAACTAATGGTCACTATTTGACCTTATTATGCATGATTTATATTACAAATGCAAATGGGGCTAAATGATGTATGCTTATGCTGCAGGGACATAGTGAATGCCATGAGGATATTTATTTTCATGGTTGGTGACATTTTATTTTCTTTTTAGCACACTCCTAATGTAGCTCATTGGATAATAAATGCAAATGATGTATGTACTACTTTATTTAATGTAAATGTGATGCCTAAAAATTATAGGATGCCTATTAACATGATGCATGGATATTTTCCTATTTTATCATGCATGCAACAATGCAAAATGTAGTATATATCTTTAAAATGCAAAATGCATTTTTTATAATGCCTATAATGCAAAAACATTTATCTAGATGCAAAATAATACATATATTTTTGTTTTTGTTTTTGTTTGTTTGTTTGTTTGTTTTGTTTTGTTTTGTTTTGTTTTGTTTTTTGTTTTGTTTTGTTTTTTTTGAAAACCTGTACAAATATTTACAATGTAATATAATTTATATGATGCAAAATAAATAAACACATGCAGACTCAAGACGCACCCACAAAGCAAAGCTATACCGACCTAACGGGTAATGGCACGTTGTATCCCCAAAATGGATTTTAAAGGAATATATCTTCGGGCTCGAATAGGCTTTCCTTTTTTTTTTAATGAGTATGAGTATATGCGGGAAAAAGAAAAGGCAGATACCTCCTTGGCCATATAATTGTTGCAGGGTTATATTTGGCATAAGGCTGTTCTCATATTCCCTGCATTTTCCTTCGAAATCAGACAGGGCAGCGATGAATGGTCGGAATCCAAGTCGTCTGGCTGCTTCAGGACAGTGGCAACGCAGATGATGGATAGGGCGAGGATACTTCTGGTGCTTCTCATTTTGATGAGACTGAGTCTTTTTCTGTGCTCTGCGGAAGAAGTATATGGGACCGGCCGGGCGAACGCCGCAAACACTAATGGACTGCTCCGGGGCTTAAGCTGCAAATGAAGGATAGTTTTGGGGGAAACAAGGGGGTACAGGCAATAATAGATATGTACAGGCAATTAATGTATAACCTAAATGTCTTTAGCAATTATTCCTAAGTTGCACCTTAGGACCTGTAATATTATATTTTAGTGTTTTATTACGAGCTTATGTCGTGGTTTTTCTTCTTCTTCTGTCAGTCAAGCCCATTTGCATGCTGAGGACTGGAGGTAAGATGTCGAGGTTTCAAAGAGTGCCTTCCCTCTCCTTATTCTCCTGATATATATATTTTTATTTGGCTCTAACTTTTGCCTAGGCTGCCCTTTTGGGTTTTCAACCTAGCGAGCCTTTATTATATATATATATTTTTTTGTGTGCTCTAATTTTTGCCTAGGCCGCTCTTTCGGGTTTTCAGCCTAGCGAGCCCTTATTTCTCCTTTTTTTTTGTATATATATTTTTTATATGCCCTAACTTTTGCCTAGGCCGCCCTTTCGGGTTTTCAGCCTAGCGGGTTGGAGAGGGAAGCACTTGTTGGATAGAGTGTCTCAAACATAATACCTTTTAAGCTCATTGAGATTGGAGGGCTGAACAAGGTCTTCTTTCCTAGCTTGTGGGGAGTACGACATCTCCTGACCGGATCTCTTTCGACAATATACGGCACATCGTGGAAGAGAGGGGTAGCAGCCTTTGATAAGTAGCCCCAATCATTTTTTAGCCCAGACGGCATGACATGATAGCAGTAGGTTCCCCAAGGGGTGGTGAATGGGGTCTTTTCATGGTCTCCTGCTGCCTTTGATTTGACTATAACCCAACATGCCATTGATGAAAAAAACTGTTGGGCTTGGGAATGAACACTATATTGGACAGCCAGATCGGGTATTTTTCTTTCTTTTTTTTTCTTTTTGTTTTGTTTTGTTTTGTTTTTTTACTACTTCTTCTCTTCTTTTTTTTTTTGTATTTTATTCTTTTTTCTTTTTTTTACCCGAATGAAGTTGACGTGTGGCTGTTTCATGCTTTTTTTTTTTTTTTTTAACTTGTAGCGACCATTCCGGTTTAATCTGGCGGAGCTATTGTCTGATTGGTCGAGCATCCAGACATATGGGGATCCGGTGTTCGACTATGGCTGGATCTATCCCCAACATATCTTTATAGGACCAGGTAAGCATGTCCACGAACTTTTTGAAGGGATTCAAGGGTGGTGTTCTTTTAGAGCCTTGCAGGTAGTTGCCGATTCTGACTTCTTTTGATTTCATTGTCTAGCCCCAGATTGATAGTGGATCAGTCTTCAGTTGATGTTGATGATTTTGTTCCTGGCTTTACTAAATTTACAAGGTCAAGCAAATATTTTTTTTTTATCTTTTGGGTCCTATTAAATGACTCATTATTATAATTATTCAATGTGTCTTTTAATGCAGGTGCAACTAAGAAATAAGCAAAGACGATTAGATTATTATTAAAAGCACACCGTACAGGGTTAATTACATTATTGAGGACCTGGGGTTTGAGATCCTCAATTTTAGGGGTGCAATTGAAATACAAAAATATCCTTCGTACAGTCACTCCGTTAATCCACATCAATAGGTTCGTTACAAAATTTGATGGGGCATTGACAGCAAGGACCACATCGCACCCAATTTATAATTACATTCGTTACATTTGTAATATTGTAATGTGGTTGATCAAATCGGTTACTTACGGATAGTATGATGATTATTTAGATAATTTTTTTTCCTTTTTTTCCTCATGGTAGACTTAAAAATGAAATAATGATAGTCATCAAACCTTCTAAAATTTAAATAATTAAAAGTAAGAATATTTTAGAAAAATAAATGTTTTAAAATAAGGTGCAAGTTTACAACCATTTTATTGAAAAATCCTCATACTAACTTAATATAGAGAAAGTCTCCTATAAGACCGTTTTACGAATCTTAATTCGTAAGACGGAACCTCACTCTCTCACAACTCAACCCACCAATACACGACGGGTCAGGTAAATAAGATTCGTCTTACAAAAAAATATATGTAAAACCGTATTACACAAGTTTTTGTCCCTAACATATGTACCAAATGAATTTGCCCTTGATATAAACCTCATACTAACATAACATATGTACCAAATGAATTGGCCCTTGATTCGGATTTTGTCAATCCAAAATAGGTTGACTATTGATTCATAAGATTTAATCATCTATATGTATTTAGTAAAAATCGGGTGCCGTAATTTACTTGAAATCACAAACCACTTTTTACAGGCTGTCTTCTCTCCGATATCACCTTTGTTGAAACTACATAAGGATCTTTGTTAAATCCTTCAATTTTTTTCTCTATTTTCTATACTATTTTTTCAATTTTTTATTATCTGGATTTGGTGAATAATCGATTAAACTTTATTATAATCTATAATACAATAGAGATCATACTCACACATGTGCAATTGACTAAAGCTATCTAAATGTTGAGATTTATTTATTTTACTATAATCTTACGGTCACGATTAAAACCTACCTTCACATGTGCGAAGGCGGTTGTGCAACTACCCGTCTCTCTCTCTCCAACTCCCCCACTCTTATTTCTCAATAATTTTTTGGATTTTATTTAGGATACGTTAAACACGAGCCTCCAATAATCTGTTCCCATACTACGGGCACACAATCTAGTTGCTATTGAATAAAATGTACTTCTCACATTTTAATATGTAGTAAATCGTGTCCATCTATCTCTCTCTCTCTCTCTCTCTCTCTCTCTCTCTATCCACCCTCTCTTTCTCGCTCCCCCCGATCACAGTCCATGTAACACTCGAGAATTTTATGTATGTGTTTAATCTTGATTATCTAGTTGTTTTATAATATAACTAGATCTTCATACTCGTGTCTATTGCATGGTGTCAGTATATATGATTTCGTCAATTGAAATGATAATGTCTAAATAAAAAATGTGATTTTAAACTCGACTCGCAGTTGAGGGGGGTTATTTGTAATGATATGTAACTGACTCATGACCGTTTGATCTTGCGGTTAGAATCAAACCCCACCGCCAGATAGCCCCAGTCAATCAACTGAGCTCTATTATGAGATTATATATTAATGTAAAAGTGATATTTTATAAGGGTGATTGTTTAGGAAAAAATGGGTGACTACTCATAATATTAATTATAGGGGGTGACTTAGTAATAGTGAGTTAAAAGTCGATAACTACTCTCACACATGTGAATGTGAGGGTGAATCACAACCGTTTAATTTTTAAAGATAATTTAATCTCAGCCTCTGAATAGCTTTTGTCAATTGTGAGCGTTCGAGACTAATCTCTATTGTATTATAGATTTTTTAAAAAATAATTACACTTTTAGTAGTCTATGACTAATAAAATAACAATTTTATGTCCTAATTTTTAAAGTAAGTGAAATATCACAAAATAAATTAGTAGACTATTTTCCAGAAATGAGTGGAACGGACAAAAATGCTAGGTTAACTATGCTTTAAATAAAGGTAAAAATGTTTTGGAAAAGGACAATGTGCTTAAAACCCAATGCATTTTTAAAACGTGAATTTTGGTTTTGGGTTTTTGATAGAACTACATTTTTGTAAATTATTTTGTTTAAAGTTTTTTATAAAAGCAAACTTTAAATCTTGTAAAAGCCAATTTCAAGTATCTTTATATAAATCTTGGAATATAAATTCCAGTTGTTACCTACATTCGACGGCCTTTCATCCAAAAAGCAAGGAAAACTCATGTCTCCAGCAAGTCAGCGGCAAGACAAGCAGAAAAGTCAGAAAATTCTTTTTATACACGAGACTTACTCTCACGCCGGAGGGGTTTCGTGAGGCCCCTGCCTTGCACTTCCACTCAGGCTTTCTTGTGTTCTTAACAGGCTCAAAGAAGGTGATCTTGAAGCTCAGATATCCTACCCAACTCAAGGACGGCCCAAGCTGTGATTTTGCTACATCAACATGCCAAGTACTTCTTTATCTCTATATGGACCTAATAAATCCGAATTCTTGAGCTTGAGGCCCCTGCCTTCATGCACCAGATGTAGTCCCTATTAGTCGATCACCTTTGGCAAACACCCTATTCCAATTCTAATGTTTGCTGAGCCTACAAGCAGCCAGTCCACTAGTAGCTCCACTTACTAAAACTCCTCCATCAAAATAAATGAGCTGATATACCATCACCCAATGCCTGAAGCCTTGGTTGTTGCGGAATCCAATTTTGTGGACTTCTAACCACAACTCAAACACACAACGCTTCTACCATGTTGACAACAAGCAATGGCTGAAGAATCAAACGCACGTCATAAAAATTCAACATGGTGTTTAGTTCCTCGGACCACGAATATGAACGTGGTGGGTAGCAAATGGGTGTTTAAAGTCAAAACGTTTGCTGATTGTTCGGTTGAAAGGCATAAGGCTTGTCTTATTGCTCAAGGGTATACCCGGCAAGAAGTAGTCGACTACGATGCAACATTCAGACCGTCACTAAGCCACCAACCATTCAGACCATCCTTTTTATCGTCACTTGCGCTCATGGGACATGAGGACATCCAACAGCTTGTTGTTCGGAATGCCTTCCTGAATGGCGTTCTTGATGAGGAAGTGTACATGTCACAACCCCCAAGGGTTTGTTGACCCTCATTTCCCTATTCATGTGTGTTGTTCGCACCGAGCGATTTACGGCCTCAAACAATCGCCCTGTGCGTGGTTCCAATGACTTCATGACTTTCTCCTCAACCTTGATCCACCATCATTGCCATCCTCGTTTGCGTTGTTGATATCATCGTAACCGGTGCCTATCTACCGAACTCGCACAAGTCATTGATCGCATCTGTGCTACTTTTGATAGTTGGAAGCTTGGTCCACTTGGCTTCTTCCTTGGGATAGAGGTGACTCGTTCTGTGACAACTCTCCCACTTAGTCAAGCGCATTATGCCCCTGATCTCCTTCATAAGTTTCAAATGGACAGTACATAGTATACCGGCCTCCGCTCCCTTCTTGCCCGGATCTCATCTCTCTGCAGCTAGTAGTGACACCATTATGATAAGCTGTATCATAGTATACTGGGGGCCTCCAATTAATACGTTACCCTAACTTGTACCGACCTCTCATTTGTATCAACCAAGTGTGCTAACATATGCATGCTCCATGGACAGGACACTTCCAAGGTGTCAAACGCATACTTCGCTATGTTAAAGCCACTATTTCACTTCCACTTTAGTTTTGGGATTTTTTGGACAGTACAATTCGGGCATTATGCGATGCCGATTGGCAGGGGATCTTGACACACGCCACTCTACCACAGGTGCGTGCATCTTTGTTAACCCGAACCTTGTTGCTTAGACAGCAAAGAAGTAAACAACCGTGACTCGCTGAGGCAGTGAAGCTGAATATCAAGCTCTCATGACACCACGGTTTAATTAAAATGGTTTTCCTTTCTTTATCGCGAGTTGGGTATCTGTATGGCTCATCTAGTTCTCTAGTGTGCCAACATTTCCACCATCCATATGCCAAGGAACTCCGTTTTCCACTCCCGCACTCGTCATGTTGAAATAGACCTTCACTTTGTTTGTGAACTACAACAGTGTGGTTCGCGTTGTCTACGTTCATACAACTGATCAGCTCGCGGATGTATTCACCAAGGTCTCACTCGTCCTCTGTTAGACCACACTGCAGCTCCAAGTTGGTCCACTTGACTTGCATGTGGGGGGGGGGTGATAAACCATTTTTGAATAGTCCAACCTTGTAAACATAATGTCCTATTTTTTCTCTGAATCTGTAACATAATTATTGTTTGTATCTATATTCTCCTAGATAGGCTGGTCAATTACTGTAATTATGCCACTGTAAAACAGATTAATTAGGTAAATCTTTTATCTAACTCAAGGCAATGTAGTGGGATTTTCCACAACTTTGTAACTCAAGGTAAATCTTTTCTCTTTGGTTACTCTAGTAACTCAAGGTAAATCTTTTATCTTTGGTTACTCTTGGAAAAATAACAAGAGAACCAAGATAGTGGGATTCTCCACAACTTTGCATGCACCTGTTTTTTCTTATTCCCCTGTCTTTACTTAGGCTGTATTTATTATCATCTGAAATGAATTTGGACTACTTTCATCACATATATAATCATATAAAGAAGTAAAGGGAGAGACACAGGCACAGACAAGCACACAGAGAGAGAGAGAGAGAGAGAGAGAGAGAGAAAGAGTACCTTTAGCAACTCTTGTTCCTCTTTTGTAGGGCAAACTCGTATAAGATTCTCAACTTGATCAATTCTCAAAGCAGAAGCATCCCAAGAGAAAACGACACTCTGTAAATGTAGCATGGCTTTGAGTATTGGAATAGTACTTCCATGTTAATTAAGACAATTCTATGAAGTAATGAGGACTTAAATGAAAAGGAAACAAAAGGAGAAAAAAAACCAAAAATTTGCATCCTCAATTATTTTCAGCCGGAGAGAGTACTTATGAAGGTTTTGCAAAATATACCCTAAGCCTATTTGCTTGCATTGGCAATATACTAACCAAAAAGGGATGTCCAATCCCTTATCAAAACATAAACAATTAGAGGCCATGAATTATAAGCATATTGTATTATTCACCTTGCTATCTTTCTAAAATTTTGGAAGGAATGTCTGCAACTCAATGGGAATAATGAGAAAAAATTCCCGAACAGATTAAACTCTAGTTTCTTGCTCTCCTAAATGAAAGCCATCGTAAGAAGAAAATAAGCAAGGGAGGGTTGAGATCAGCACTCAGATCTGCATTAATTAAGGGCGTCTCCTGTGGCCTCAGAAGGCGCAGCATTCTGACGACCAGAACTAACAGCCTAAAGATCTTATGGTCATAGTAGCGGACTGACTGAATTTGCAGACATCTTTGGCAGCTTCAAATAGCGCAATAGGCTAATAGCAATAAAATTGCCTTAAAATGGTATGGGATGTTATTGTTTACACATCAGCAGTTCGACTGTGAATTGCTCTGGTACCAATAATGGCGTATCCAAATCTCTTAACCAGCAATAAAATGGCCTAAAAGCATGATCTTTCTTCAGGTCCAATCATTGCATAATTTAGAGAATTACGATGTTGGAAAATTCCACACTCAATGTTTGTTAAGTTACCAACACATCTAAAAGCTTAATTAGTTATATAGGGGCCCAACAATGTATATCAAGCTCAACAATAGTTAATAATCTACATCATTTATTTCACATATGAGGAAACAAATGCATAAGAGACAACATGTTGACCGCAGTTATATTCATTTCAAAAGCTGATTCAGAGAAGCATGCACTTACACTAATATTTGCCACAGGAATGTTTATTCTTGCAAGCGTGTTTTCACAAAAAATTGCTCTTTTCGAATCAACCTGCAGATTAACGCAAAGACAACAAGAAGGTAACCCCCACTGGAACAAGAAACTCATCTACTTACGAAATACTCACGACACATATCTCACAAAGGGAAATTAAGCTGAACAGATGAAAACTTCTGTCTCTAAAATATCATGAATTCTAGAACTCAAAAAGTCTTGTAACAAGTTGTAGCAGAAGACGCACAAAGATGAGGAAATTAAACAATAGAGAAATGAAAGTAAGACAATAATTCATTTACCAACCGAACTTTCTTTAATTTATTTCCTTTTGAACCGCTTCGACGTCCTCCCTTGCCTGGGCCATCTGAAGTGGATGCAGTTGAGAAGTGAGTTTTAATGTATATAAGCTCTTCTATATCAACTTCAGAAGCACTAGCCCTGCGCCCAATTGCATCACTATCAGAAATGGAAAAGCTATAAAGGACGACAAATCATGGATAAGGACAATAAGCCTTTGCTCAACTTATTAGTATCAATAATCGTCATGTCGCCCATTGTGGTCAACCAGAAATCTACCAACTCTCGGACAATATATTACTAGACAAACCTAGATACATAACATAAGAAATGACAACTGAAAGATTCATGATGTTGCTTTGCACAATTTAAAGCTTCTAAACCCTCGTACCTGGACTCATTTTCTTGTATCTGAGAATCAGCCCATAAGCCCCCTCGACCTGGTAGAAAAATTTTGATCCGGTTAAAAGGCAATGAAGCTTTCTTTGGGGGAACTGAAGACCCTGAAGCTCGAGTCCTCCTGCTAGTTACGGATACTGTTTGAATATCATCGCTGGTGTGAAAAAAAAAACATATTTATATAATCTAATCTAATCTAATCTAATCTAATCTAATCTAACTCTAATATATATATATATATATATATATATATATATATATATATATTTTATATTTTATATACTTATAAAAGTGTAGGTTGTCTCTTACAACTTAATGTATGGACAAATGTACCCTTTAACTTAATAAATCACTCACCATTAATTAAAGTCAAAAGAGTAAATTTGTTATAGACTAATTAATTCAATAAATAATTAAATAATAGTTTAATCCCTTAACTTGTACCTATTTTAAAGTTAGGTCCTACATTATTTAATTCAATTCATTTCGTGCCTTTGTATTTTGATTTTTTTTTTCAATTACTCCCCACCTACTGTGATCTTTTTACAAATGTCGTCCAATATTTCTTGAAAAATCTATTGTAAATATATCCCTTACTGCTTGAGATACTAAAACCTTATTCAAAACTAAAAAAATAATATGGTTTTACTTTTCTTAAATATGTTCGAAAAGACACATTATAAGATTTATATAAAAAATTATATCCGTAGTAATAGAATTGTCGGTTAGTATCGAGATTTTAAACAAATTGGTAGCATGTTTAGTTATTACCCATTAATAAAATAAGATAAATAAGTTTTAAAAAAATGTGTCATAATGTCAAGACGATGAAAAAATGAAGTATCATTTGATGAATTTTGCCTTTTTCTTAAGGACAATACACATAATTTTATCATGCCAAAGAATAATGATTAGAAAAAAGTGTCATAAATATTATAAATCACTTGCCATGAATTAAGGCCAAAATAGTAAATTTATCATAAGCAAATTAATTTCGTGAATAATTAAATAATAAATTGAAATGTCGCCTAATATTTTCTCGAAGACAAAAAATACCCTTTTCGGTTGAGAAACTAAAACTTTATTCGAAACTAAAAAAAATAATATGGTTTTACTTTCTTAAATATGTTCGGGAAAGACATTATAAGATTTATATGAAAAATTGTATCAATAGTAATCTAATCTAATCTAATCTAATCTAATCTAATCTAATCTAATCTAATCTAATCTAATCTAATCTAACTACTTATAAAAGTGTAGGTTGTCTCTTACAACTTAATGTATGGACAAATGTACCCTTTAACTTAATAAATCACTCACCATTAATTAAGGTCAAAAGAGTAAATTTGTTATAGACTAATTAATTCAATGAATAATTAAATAATAGTTTGATCCCTTAACTTGTACCTATTTTAAAGTTAGGTCCTACATTATTTAATTCAATTCATTTCGTCTTGTATTTTGATTTTTTTCAATTTCCCCACCTACTGATTCTTACAAATGTCGCCCAATATTTCTTGAAATGACAAAAATACCCTTACTCGGTTGAGACAAAAAACTTATTCGAAACTAAAAAATAATATGGTTTTACTTTCTTAAATATGTTCGGGAAAGACATTATAAGATTTATATGAAAAATTATATCTATAGTAATAGAATTGTCGGTTAGTATCGAGATATTAAGCAAATTTGTAGCATGTTTAGTTATTACCCATGAATAAAATAAGATAAATAAGTTTAAAAATGTGTCATAATGTCAAGAAGATGAAAAAATGAAGTATCATTTGATGAATTTGTGCCTTTTGTTAAGGACAATACACATAAATTTATCATGCCAAACAATAATGATTAGAAAAAAGTGTCATAAATATTATAAAGTATTTTTAATAGTTTCAAAGTTGTGTGGTGATGTGTTTTAAGCTAGAGAAAGAGTTATTGGAGAAGAAGAAAAATAAGTTTCTCTTTGGGTAATATAAAAGCGAGCGTTGTTAGGAAAATGACCAAAATGTCTATCGTTGAAATCTCATGTGCACCTTAATGTCAAATTGGTAGCGACACTAGAGTCTGTCAAAATGGTTTGGCAGGCAATAACCCTCAAACCCACCAACCCACCATTTGGCGGGACCAGGGCTAGCCCAAAAACATGGCGGGCTCGAGAAATACCAACCAACCCACCACCACTTTTTAGGTGGCGGGGCGGGCTAGCCAACGGGCCCAAGCCTTTGACACCTTTAGGTGAGTCAATGACCCTTCAACTTGATCATTTGGCGAGCGGGACCCAAAAAGTGGTGGGCTAAATACCAACCCAACCCTTTCTTTTTAGGTGGCGGGCGAGCAACCCAACGGGCCCAACCCATTTTGGCATTTATAACCCGACCTTTGCCGGAAAGTATGAAAGAGGAGAAATACAAGGCACACTCAACACTCACCACTCTAGGAGTCCACCAAAGAGTTTAGAGTAAGATATAAGAAAGCAGATCTTTTTAACAGGCGAAAAGCTCACAAAATATCTATTCATAATTTATGTTTTGTTCATTACAAAATAACCCTTTTATAGGTAAACTTGGAACAACCCTCAAAGATAAGTCAATGAAAAAAATACTAAGGGTGAAATTTGTTTATTTTCTAAGTGTCGAGAATGAGAGAATCATGTAATACAAAGTTGGAGGTACTCTTCAAATTTACGGTATTATTCACGAACTTAACAACAATGCGCAACTTTTACGTGTCATTTGAAGAGTTGCGGTTGTTCCAGGCTAAAAAATGAGCTTTTTGAGTGCCTCAAGCATTTTTGTTCATGGTCTTATCTTGGAGGTTGTTCCAAGTTTGCCTATAAAAGGGTTATTTTGTAATGAACAAAACTGAGCATGAATAGATATTTTAAGCTTTTCAAATCTGTTTCTTCCTTTGCGATCATGCCTCTCCGGCATCGTCAACCTGCTTCGTCAAAGGGACCTTCATGATATCGAGTTGGAAAAATTAGAACAAGTGCAATAGCTCGATCAACGTCTTACACGCGTTGCGAACCTATGGAACATGATGTGAGGAGTCATGTTTCGGAGGCCTACCAATAATAAAATGGAATTCAATCTGTTTCATGGTGAAGCTTCAAGTGAGAACATCGATCTCTCATGGTCAAGGATTTCGAAGGAACAACGTTACAATTTTCGAATTTAAAGTTGATATTCCAAAATTTGATGGCGTAAATGATCCCAATGAGTTCATTGATTGGCTCAACTTTGTTGAAAGTCTTTTGAATTCAGGGAGATTCTAGAAGATAGTAAGGTCAAGTTCGGTTGCTATTAAGTTGAAGAAATATGCATCAATGTGGTGGGAGCATTTGAAGAAACAACGTGTTGGCAAGCAAGGGATCAAACGTGGGACAAGATGAAGAAGGAACTGCATGAAATTTTTTACCAAACAATTAACGCCATGAAGCTTTTCTCAAATACCACAATTTTAAGCAAAAGATACCTGCGTGGAAGATTATATTTCAGAGTTTGAGAATCTCATGATGAGATGTGATATTGTGGAGCCGAAAGAGCAAACTATTGCTCGTTTCTTGAGGAGAGAATATATTCGAATTGGAAATGTTGTCCAATTGGGTATATTGGACTTACAACGATGTGTAATATATCTCAAAGTTGAAAACAACAAATTAAAAAGCACGCCGGTTTGGTGGACGTTTTTCTCCAAGTGGTGCTATTTCCAACCGAG